>CM034621.1:31232065-31612065 GCA_020080225.1 Gynochthodes officinalis | reverse complement strand
GCATTTCAAAACATATTTTTACACTTTTTTGAAATAGTAATTATTAGATAAAATATATATTAAAAAGTATAAAAATGTTTTGTAGAGCGCAAAAAATGCATTTTACATGTGCCATACACTCTTAGGGCGTGTATAGACAAGTTTTCAAAACACATTTTTAACTTTTTTAATACACTTTTTTAGTTTTTAATGCATTTCTATCTCACAATTACTATTTCAAAAAATGTAAAAACGTGTTTTAATATATTATCCACATAAGCCCGTAGTTCTAATAATTGTCTTCGCATGTATCTATTCCATGCTTCTTCTATCCGACTATACATTACTCTCTCCATAGCATATTTTTAATCAAGTATAATTCTTCTTAAAATTATAAAGTATAATATATTTAATATATTATTAAAAATATAATTTTTATTTTTATTTTACTTTCTAACGATAAGTCATGTACAGTTATTATAATTGATGAGAATTATATAAGAACTATATTAAAAAATATTTTTTTTAAATGAAAAAAATTAAAATAAACTTTTATTTTGGCACAGATGAAATAATTAAAATGTTGGACGAACTCTAGGCTTTTCCCTTTCAAAGATGGCCTTGTTGCGGTTGATTTCTCCAACAGGCAGGAGACAAAGCAGCGCAAGAATGTGGATTTTACGGTCTGTCTAAATTTCGTTAGATTTAGGAAATCTGATGCGTGTCTAATAAGGGCATGCACAGAATCACCTGTCTCATGCCATGGTCTTTTCTGCCACATCAGCTTATGGCCAACCTTATACTATTCACACAGCCATCATCAAAAAAAAATACCCACATTAGCCCTTGGCTTTTTTTGCCACATCACTAATTCTCTTTCCTTCACTATATTCCAAATTATTATCAAATTTCTTTTATATTAATAATACAACTTATACATTAAATTAAAATTATCATACATTAAATACTAAAAAATATTTAATCGAAAATTTTTCATTACATTAAAATTAAAATTTACTAATACACTTAAAACATGAAAATAAATATGATAAATTAAATATGAAATACTTAAAAAAAACGTGCGTAATTAAAATTAAAATTTAATAAATGTTCATTACACTAAAATTAAAATTGTGTTATATACTTACTTAAAACATTCGAATAAATAAGATAAATTAAACATAAAATTTTTAATATCGTGAATAATTTTAATAATTTCGCTATGTGAATAGTGAAGGCCAGGCCTTTGTTTCAAGGCCTGGCCATTACTATTTACACAACTATTATTAAATTTTTTTATATTAATAATACAATTTATAATTTTAATTATCATATACTAAATAGTTAAAACAATTAATGAATTTTTTTATTACATTAAAATTAAAATTTACTAATACACTTAAAATATGAAAATAAATACGATAAATTAAATATGAAATAATTAAAAAAATGTCTGTAATTAAAATTAAAATTTAATAAATATTTATTACTCTAAAATTAAAATTGTATAATATACTTAAAACATTCGAATAAATACAATAAATTAAAGGTAGAATTTTGAATAACGTGAGTAATTTTAATAATTTTGCTATGTGAATAGTAAAGGCCAGGCCTTTGTTTAAAGGTCTGGCCGTTACTATTTACACAACTATTATTAAATTTTTTTATATTAATAATATAATTTATAATTTTATAAAATTTAATAATATACTTATAACATTCAAATAAATAAGCTAAATTAAACATAAAATTTTTGATAACGTGAGTAATTTTAATAATTTCGCTATGCGAATAGTGAAGACCAGGTCTTTATTTCAAGGCCTAACATTTACTATTCACACGGCCAATATTAATTTTTTCATATTAATAATATAACTTATAATGTTATTTATCATACATTAAATACTTAAAACAATTAATATAAATTTTTTTATTAGATTAAAATTAAAATTTAATAATAGACTTAAAACATAAAAATAAATATGATAAATTAAATATGAAATACTTAAAACAATTAATAGAAAATAAAATTTTCATTACACAAAAATTAAAATAAAAAATATACTCTAAATTAATAAAAATTGTAATAAAATTTTAATAATAAATTTAACAAATAAAAAATGAAAAATAAAAATATCATATTTAACTCCAAAAATAGTTAAAGTGCATGTCAATTTGTAGAGAAAAATATTTCCTATTAATTGGTAATTTTTTTTTTTTGAAAAAAAAATAGTAGAAATGGCTATTGCAAATCAATGGCTGATTTGCAGTATTTATCGACGTGGCACGCGTCACAGCGCGCGTTGGCTTGACAGCGCTGTCGCTACCGCTTTTTATTTAAAAAAAAAAAACGAAAACGGCGTCGTTTGGTGCGCTAGCGGCGGCAAAAAAAACTACGCCACAGCGGCGGTAGCGCTTTGTCGGTGTGTAGCCAGTGTCGATGCTCGGTGACACGTTAATATCTGACGCCGCTTTGCGTCGTAAAACACAAAACGGCGTCATTTTGCTTCTTACCTAGCAAAAAAAAAATATGTATATATATGACCAGGCCATCGTCCGATTTTTCCGGATGAACAAAACCAAGAAATGCAACAAGCAAACGGCCATGCCAGATCAGTACATTGCTGATTTGGCGTGGCCCAGGCCACCCACGGCCAGCCCCAAAAGGGGCTGCTGTGGATGCCCTAAGTAAATCTTGGATGCCCTAAGGAAATCTTTGTACGTTACCACATTTGGTATCTTTGTCTTTCCCGAGGAGAATGGTGTAATCTAATTGTATAATTATAGCCAATATGAAATAATTTTATATATATATATATATATTGTCCCCGTATGAATATTGTAAGTTCTAAATTGTAATATCAAAATCTCTGTGGTCAAACCTTCTTATGCCCTTCCTCTAGAGACATACGTGAAATAATTACATTTTTTTTTAGCAACAAAATCATAAAAATAAAATAATAGTATAGCCTAATAAAGTGAAGAAAAAGTTGTATAAATCTTCTCACGTTGTTAATTAGGGGGTGGCAAAGTGCTTATAAATTGAATTTAATTGGCAAATCCTAAAATAGCTCTAATTTCAAGGGATTTAGTATATTTTTAAGATCGAAATTGCATGTTCATGGACTATATTAAAATTTTTTAAATACGAGGGACAAAATTTAATTAAAATCTCATATTAAAGTACAAGTAATACTGTTTATCCTATAAATTACTCACTCATTTCTTTTTAAAAAAAAGTTCACTTTTAATTTAGTATATTAAAAGGTATAACATATTTAATGCATAATTAAATATATAGTTTTATTTTTTTATGTTTATTTTTTCATTTGAATTACATATTATCATTATTAGTAAGAGTAATACAAAGATTTCATACCACAAATGGATTTTTTTTTTAGAATAAAGAAAATTTTTAAAATTAAACTCTTTTTAAAAAATCGAAATAGTATGATATTGTCCTCGTGTTTATGATGGAAAATTTAGAACTAATGTATTTATGGAGTATAATTAATATTACATCTCCAATACAGATTTGGCCGCCCTACGCCCCTGCCCACTCTATTTACTTTTCCTATTTTGGAAGTAAGTTGTAAACTTTTTATTGATTATGATGCCAATAAGGCATTCACAAGAGAACAGCAAAAGATATTGCTACTTTCTTCGTAAAAAAAACAAAAATTATTTCAAAATTTTGTATTATTTTAGTAATAATTGTATGACTTAAATTCAAAATTGAAAATAAAAATTGAAATTTATACATTTACTGTATTAGTAAGTTACATTTCATAACCCAAAAAAATTATATTCAATCAAAATAATTTTTTTTTTAAATGAAGGGAGTATTAGTAATTTCATATACACATTAAAGAGCAAAGTTATAAAATGGGGTGAAGAAATTTTAGAAAACAGAATATAAGCATAAAGTCTACATGGATTGCATTTTCAAAATATATTTTGATATTTTTAAATATACTTTTATTATTTTAAATATATAATTTTATTTAATAATTATTATATTTAAACGTATATTAAAAATAATATACTAAAAATAATAAAAGTATATTTAAAAATATCAAAATATATTTAAAAAAACAATTCATACGTTATAAATTTCTACAAAATGCAACCACTGTCGACCAAGAAATGGGTAGAAAGTGGTGCGACAAAAATATCCTCGTGGATAAACAGGTACCTAATCCATATCCCAAAAACACATTCTTATCCCAATCCCTTATAAGTTGCTAGCACTGATTTCATGCCCACGCCAAATTAGCACGTAATTATAGTTAGAATTAAAAAGGAAAAAATAAATAATTTTATTTTGTATGTAATACAATTGAGTACAAATGTTCTATAAATATAATAATAATAATATATATATATATAAGAAAATTAAATATTATCTAATTATAACTAAATATTGCCTAACATATTTATAAGAAATATTCTAAACATATTCTAACATAACATATTTATAAAGAAATATTCTTAATATATTCTAACATCACCCCTCAAACTCAAGGTGGCGAAGTAAGTTTGAATTTGGAAACAAAATCAAGAAAGCGACTAGGAGTAAGAGATTTAGTGAAAATATCAGAAATTTGATTAGAAGATAAAATTGAAAGAAAATATATTGAGATACATGATGACGTAAAAAATGACAGTCAATCTCACTATATTTGGTGCGCTCATGGAAAACATAATTATGTGCAATTTGTATGGCACCACGACTATCACAGTGAGATGGAATAGTTAAAATATAAGAGACGCCCAAGTTTTGAAGTAACCATTGTAACCACAAAAGTTCAGATATAGTTCAGCGAGAGCACGGTACTCAGATTCAGTACTAGAATGAGAAATTACTGTCTGTTTCTTATTACGCCAAGAAACAAGACAGTTGGCCAAGAAAAGATAATAACCTGTGGTAGAGCATCGATTGCCCAATCGACATCCGAGTATACGCGTAAGGCAAGATTAGAAGTATTTGAAAAATGAAACCCATGAACAAGATGCCTATAACATAACGAAAAATACGGAGAACCGTTGAAAAATGCGCAGTACAAGGTGCAATCATAAATTGACTAACAACATGAACAACATATACAATATCAGGACGAGTGATAGTCAGATAGATAAGATTTCCAACCAACAGATGATAAAGAGTAGCATCAGAAAAAAGAGTTCCATCAATTGGTGAAAGATGAACATTAGAATCCATGGAAGTAGTAGTAGTAGTTTCAGAATTTGTAAGCTGAGCTCGAAATATAAGTTCAGAGGCATATTTGGTTTGAAATAAGTAATAACCAAATGAATTAGAGGAAACCTCAAGGTCCAGAAAGAAACTAAGAATGCCAAGATTTTTCATTTCAAAATGACGAATAAGGAATGACTGATGATCAGCAATACTTTGTAAATTATCACTAGTAATGATCATGTCATCTATATAGAGAAGGAGAAATGTATAGCTTCGAGGGGATTTCCTTATAAACAAGGCATGGTGATAAGGGCTAGAAAGAAAACTAAGTTAAGCTATAATAGAGCTGAATTTGGAAAATTATACTCTAGGTGTTTGTTTCAAGCTATAAAGGGTTTTACACAACCAACAAATTTTATAAGGTGAATGATTGTATCAAGAAAGAGAGTACACGTGCACTTCTTCTGATAGGTCTCCATTGAGTAAGGCATTTTTAACATCCATTTGAAAAAGTGACAAATGCCACAAAACAACAATAGCAATAAGGCTACGAACAAATGTGAGACAAACAACAGGAGCAAAAGTTTCCTTGTAATCAATACCATATTTTTGGGTAAAACCCTTAACAACAAGTCTAGCTTTGTATTGTTTAACGGAACCATTAGCACGAGTTTTAATTTTGTACACCAATTTGCAACCAACTAAATATTTTCTTAGAAGCAAGTCAACTAGATCGCAAGTGTGAGTTTATGTAAGAATCTGAAATTCTTTTGCCATAACTTGCTGCCATAGAGGATGAGGTTCATAAGAAACAATGGTAGAATTACAAACATAGTCACAAAGACGAATGGAAGGCTGATTTACACAATTGGACCGTCAAACAGGAGGATGTGAATTGGCAATAGATGAGAATGCATTTGGATCCACATACGGGGAAGATTCATTGGGAGGGACGAATGGTTGATCGTGAGAGAAAGAATCGGCACCTGTAACATCATAACTAGGAAAGAAGGGAAGATCAAGATTAGCGAAAAAGGTTGGAGAAGTATTATCAATGTGAAATGAAAAAAAAATTAAAAAAATCTCCTGCTTACAAAAAGTAACATGACAAGAAATGCGAAGTCTCTGTGATATAGGATCCCAACAGCGATACCCCTTATATTCAATTTCATACCCTAGGAACTAGCATAATCGAGCTCTGGGTTCTAATTTGGTGTACTCATGGGGCTACAAAAGAACAAAATAAGCATTTCCAAAAACTTTGAGCAAATGATAGTCAGGTGAACTTTTGTATAAACATTGATAAGGAGGAAGATTATCAATAACTGAGAAAGAAATATGATTAATGGTATAAACAACAGTTAGAGTGGCCTCTCCCTAAAATTTTTTAGGACAGGATGAGGAAATTAGAAAGGTCTAACAACATCTAAAATGTGCTCATGTTCCCTTGCAAATCTCTCATTTTGGGGTGATGTATCAAGACAAGATCTTTGAACAAGAGTGCAATTTTTTGACAAAATTTGTGTAAAAGTAGAGTCTTTATATTCCATGGCATTGTTAATGTGAAAAATTTTAATTTTGGAAGAAAATTAGGTAGCAATCAAAGTAGCTAATTGAATGTAAATAGATGACAATTAGATTTTTTTTGAGTAGATAAAACAAAGTATAATAAGAATAGTCATCAACAAAAATAACAAAATAACTACGACTACCCATAATAGCAGTAGGAGACAACCCCCATATATCATAATGAATCAAATCAAAAGGAGCAAAAAACATAGATTTACTGGAAAAAAAAGATGAAGCATGATATTTGGAAAGGTGACAATAAATACAATCAATTTGTTCTGATTTCACAGAATCCAAAGTCCCATTTGAAATTAAAGAATCTAAGGTAGAATTAGACAGATGTCCTAAATGAAAATATCAAAGTAAAGATGTCCCATCTGCAGTGATTTTTGATGATGGAAAATGAAATGAAGTGATTTCAAACAGACGACCAACTTTACACCCTGTCCCAAGAATCTTGGCAATTTGTGAATCTTGTAAAAAACAACCACAACTCGAAAGCAAACTATCAATCCATGTTCACACAATTGGCTAATGGATAAAAGATTTAAAGAAACTTGTGACACATGAAAAACATTAGGGACAAACAAAGATGTAATATGAATGGAACCACTGTATTAAATATGCATTGTAGAATTATCAACTATACAAATAATAGGGGAATTGATGGCAAGTGTTTTGATAGTAAAATGGAAGAATTTGGTGTCATTTGATTGTAACATGCAGAATCAAAATACCATTTAAATGTTGTACCTAAACTAACTGAGGAGACAAGAGAGATACCAAAAGTAGAGGGAGACGGTATATGTGATTGAGATTGTAATTGATTTAGAATGGTTTGTATATCCTTTAGAGAAATTTTTGGTGAATTAGACTAAAAAAATTCATTGGTTGTAGCAGTTGCAGAAGAATGGGAAGGCTATGGGGCATATGCAAAACCCTAAGATTGTCAAAATTGAAGAATACGACATTCTGAAATGATATGACCCACCATTTTACAATAATAACAAGTTAGTTGAAATTTTGACCGGGAGCAAGAGTTAAAGCTAGAATTAGAATTACTATCACCAGAAGATCCATTTGACAAGATTAGAGAAGGAAGGGTTGTCAGTGTAGAATTATTAGTAGCAAAAGTGATTGGGGTAAGAATAGGAATAACTGATGTAGCAATGACTAACTCTAGAGAATGTTCTTTCTAAAGGGTTTTTAGTCGAATTTTTTCTGCAAACAATTCTTTTATAACTGTATCGAGGGTAAGTAGAGGGTTCTAGTGTAAAGAAGAAATATGAATAGGCTCAAACTCATCTTGAAAAGTCAAAAGAAGACGCTAAATACACTGATGGTCATGAAAATCAACATAAAATAGTGGCAGCTTCAGAAGTGGGTTATGCTAGATCACACACAAATAACTGATCTCAGAAAATTTCTAACTCATAAACATAAGAATGAATAAATTGACCTAGCTATTATTGCAGATGATGGAGTCAACAATATGACTGAAACTAGTGAATAGCATTTGCAAAAGAATAGCGAGTATTAAAAAAATCCCACACAACTTTAACTATGTCAAGCCTGTAAAAATCTAATTTGATATTAGTGGTATAGGTGTTACGAAAACTATGTACAAATTTAATGGTTTTTAACATCCTACTTTTCAAGTATATCAATAAATTTAACCTTATTTTCATCATTTTATCGAACAGGTTTTGGAATGTCACCCGTTACAATTTGTCATAGAAGTTTGCCTTTAAGAAAACTGTATATCTTTTAGGACCACATATCATAATTGGATCCATAAAAAATTATTGTAATGAGTTTGAAAATCTGTTCAATAGTTTCTATAATTAAAAAAAAAAAAACTAACCATGACAAGTGAAACACCAATATAAATAAAAAAAATGGAAGAAAACAAACTGACCAGAATTAGTGAATAGAACCAAGATTAGCAAACAACAGATCGAAACACAATCAACAACAAACACCAAGATTTGGGAAGATTGGGGTCAAAATAATATTAAACAAAATATATAGGTCACAAATTTAGAAGCCAAAATCCGCCAAAACAAGGAAATAAAACTGGCCAAAACGAAAAAAATTTGCTATGTTTGGACTTTGTTTTTATTTACAAAAACTTAATTTTTCTCAAATAAAAATAAAATATTTAAACATATTTTTGTTTTAAAATTAAAAATTAAAATTTTTTTGCTAAAATTCCTCGCACTTAATTTTTTAAAAATTTTCCTCTTATTGTTTCCTCTAAAATATTTTTTCATCAAAAAAATATCTATCAAAATTTTCATATATTTTAATATAAAAATTTTCAAATAAATCACAAATCCAAACATAGCCTATTTGAAACTTCCAAGTATGGCCAAAACAAGAAAAATTGGACAAAGTTGAGAGAGCCGAAATCGGCTGGCCCGCGCACAACTAACGCAAAACAATATAAAAAAATAAAAATAAAAATGTGAGGCCACAAACTGCAGGTACGGCCAAAAAACAAGTATGGCCAAAATAAGAATATATTTTTACCGGGAAAGCCCAAAGCTATGGCCTGGACAAACAAAACAAACGTAGTCAACCAAATTTGCTTGTTTTTCTAAGGAGAATTTCGGCCAACGACAAATAAATCTCAAACTCCAAGCAGCAAAACGATGGAAACTGAAGGTACAAAATTTTAACAGAGTAACCCGGGTAGCATTTTAAGGATAATTCTGATAACAAATTAAAATTTAAAAGAAAAAATTAAAAAAATTAAATTTTATATATAATACAATATAGTACAAATATTTTATAAATATAATAATAAAAAAATTAAATATTACTTGATTATAATTAAATATTATCTAATATATTTACAAAGAATAATTTGAATATATCTTAACAATTATGATGTGAAAAGCCAAGCAAAATGGGCAATGGTGCTTCATTTTCGGACCACTAGTTCCAAATGGATCCATCCATCAATGATGTTGAAAGCATTATAAATCAAAATAGGAGCCACCCTTTTTGGTTTTCCCTCTTTGGATATGTTTGTGATGGTGAAAATCTGGTGACGGTGAGGTCACTGTGACCATACGGTGAAGTAAGAAGCCACACTTGGGTTGATAGCCACCATTGTGATTTTCTTTTAAAATGAAATTGGAATCGTTGACTAATTCAAAGATATTATTGTTATTCTTTTTGTTGTTGGTGAAGGGGGGGGTGGGGGAGCGGGGGAAGGGGTTGTTCGGGATTGGTAGTGGGCAGGGGGTGCATTTAGTGAGTTTACTCGTGCCCAAATTCAATGTAAGTAATGTCAGCTGAGCTTTTTCTTGATTGGACCTTATGTATATAATGCCAATATATAAAATTGACATAATAAGATTAAATTTTTGTGACACTCATTAAATGTATAATTTTACGTCATAAATTAGAACTTTGAATTTGATGCAAAAGTTTTATCTTTACTTGTTCAAGTTGTGAAGATTGAGTATGCACCCTTGAATTTGACTAATTCCATTGAAAAGAAAAGTTAACAATTTCTCTCTTAATGAGTCAAGTGGGATAATTTTTCTTATTCATAGTTAACGTTTAAGCATTGTGCTTTTTCTTGATTGGACCTTATGTATATAATGTCAATATATCGAATTGATATAATAAGATTAAATTTTTTGTTGCGCTGATTAAATACGTAATTTTACCGCATGGATTGGGACTTGAAATTGATGCAAAAGTTTTTTCTTTACGTGCTCTAGTTGTGAAGATTGAGTTTGTACCCTTGAATTTGACTAATTCCATTGAAAAACAAAGTTAACAATTTCTCTCTTAATGAGTCAAGTGGGATTTTTTTTTTTTCTATTAACGTTTAACGTTGTGCTTTTTTTTTTTTTTGACTTATGTATAATGTGTATATATATCGAATTGATATAATAAGATTAAATTTTTTGTTGCGCTGATTAAATACGTAATTTTACCGCATGGATTGGGACTTGAAATTGATGCAAAAGTTTTTTTCTTTACGTGCTCTAGTTGTGAAGATTGAGTTTGTACCCTTGAATTTGACTAATTCCTTTTAAAAACAAACTCAACAATTTCTCTCTTAATGAGTCAAGTGGGATAATTTCTTGCTATATATTTACAAAGTATCCCTGGTACTCCTTTTTTCATTTAAAAATAATAATAATTAGGTATAATTTTTAATTATAAAACATAACTTATTGAATGTATTATTACATATACAAAATTCTAAATTCATCCTTACTTTTTAATTTTAAATTATATATTATTATTAACAAGAGTAATATGAATTGGTTTTAAAAATAAACTGTTTTTGAAATAAATAAATGTTTTAAAAGTAATTTATTTTTTCAGAATGGGAAAATATAACAACAATAACAACTAAACATTTATCTGTTATGAGGAGTTAGTTATATATGCATTATATTTCGTCATCACTTTTAAATAAAACAGTAAAAACTATTGCACATTTTGCACTACACCTAAGCACTCATTAATAGTCCTTGCTAAAACGTTACAATTTAAAGTAAGAAATTTTTTAAATTTTTTACACAATTTAAAGTATGATTGATATTATTAGATTTTATAGTTTTCATGTTAATTGTTGATCTAACACAACCCTTATTTTTTGTTTAAATTTGAGACCAATCATGTTAAAATTATTTAACATGTAAATATGCAAAATGTTTAAATATATATATAAACATGTTTAACATGAATAGTGTTAGAAAGTACAACATGCTAAATTTTTTTAATTAATTATGATCAACGGAGAGAGATGCGCATCACATTAGAAGTATGGCATCAAAATAAAAAAAGAAAAAAGAATTTTGAGAAGTGTTTTTTACCCGCAAATTCATGTGCAAGATTATTAGTTGTATAAACTATAAAGTATAAACCCATTCAACTCGGTAGTGGCATACATTACTGTTTCTTAGGATTGCTTCACAAACAATTAGACAAAAAGTGTCCCATTATCATTATTATTTTAACATGAAACTCGTGTCATTTGTGTTTGCGTACTACTACCTAACTAATAGAAAGATTCATGCATGTTTAGGCAGAGCTTTAAAATATTTTTATTTTTTAATATATTTTTATTTCATAATTACTATTTTACAAAATATAAAATATAAAAATACGTTTTAAAACACTATTTATACATATTTTAAATCTAAAATAGAAATGTCCCAAGATTCACCTGCGTTTGTTTGCAATAGTTAATGTGATTATGGATACATTTCTTCCCATGCATTCTTGAAATTTAATGGCACAAGTTTGATCTTAGTGCTACTAACTTATAAATTTTAAAACTTTTATCATCCGACTTTGTGTCTTTTTAGTTGAGACGTATGGTTAACTCCAAATCCTCAACAGTCGCGCAATTAGACTTTCTCTTTTCTCTTTCTCGTGCTAAGTTATATATTACTTTTTCCGTTCTCAAGGAAAATTCATTTTTAAACTTTTCTTTTTAAATTTTTTTTTCTATTTTGAATAAAATATCCAAAATATCCTTCTTAATAATTTTTTTTTATATTCAATAATACATTAACTATGTTGTATTTTTGAACTAAAAGAAATGGTACGAAAACAAAATAGAATTTTTTTTATATGTCAAAAGAATATTACTTTAAAAAAAATTAGATAGTATAAATGCTGATAATATTTCATTAAACCATCTAGAACGGATTCCTTCCTGGCAACCCCGGAAGTACAAAAAATAGAAGAATTCAACTACATGGGATAACAACCCCTCAGGCTATCTATCTTTTAATGGGTGAAGACCTCTTCTACTAATTCTCTATTCTTAATTTGGTAGGAGATAACTTCCAAAACAGTTCTTCATATATTGCTTAATTAGTTTTTTAGTTATTTATTTTTAAAATAAAAAAAAAAATTCCTCATATTTCATGAATATATTATTTTGGTCATCTGTTACTATTTTATCATTATTCTATCACTATTTTATTATTATTTTGATAAAAAAAATAGTGATAAAAATTAAAAAAATACATTTATAAAATATATATTTTTTTATTTTAAAAATAATAAACTAAAAAACTTATCGGCGGATGATCGTTTCGAGAGTTATCACATTTGGTAATATCCGTACCGTAGGCGCTTCACACTTCACAGTACCAGGAAGTGGTATACCTTGACTATTGAGTTGACTTTGAAAGCAAATTGGTCCAGCCACGCATCCGACAGCGGCAGAAATTTCAGTTTTTCCAGCTACCATTTTCTTGATTTTACATTTGCAAGTTCTACCAACAGGGTTTCCTTTTCGTCCAGCTCGACGACGTATAGTTACTTCTGTCGCATCTTCCAGTTCAACTAAGTTCCAATAAATTAAATTTTGACAATTATATATGGACCCTTTGGTATTTGGACCGATTTACAGACATATCAGTGGAATATAAGCCTGGACCAAGTGGGAAAGCTATGTAGGCCGCCATCATTTGTCAATGAATGAAGTCACGAAGCTGGAAATTTTTGACATACAGATTTGGATTACATAAGTCACACGCATATATTATGTTATATTTTTTGTTTTTTCTTGATTCGGTGAGAATCATTTTTTTTTTTTTTTAAGTTATGACCTTAACAAAAATGGTTGGGTTCCCTTTGTACACGCGGGTTGGAATTTGATGTGGATCATTTGAACAAAAATAGTATAGCGACATTAAAATTGTTTGCCCTTTTTGACTATTTCAAAGTGATGCCCCAGTTTGTCCAAAAAAACAAAAAATTACTTCCAAAATTTTTTTTTATCTCAAAAAAAAAAAAGTCACTTTCTAATCAAAATTTTATAATATTTTTAGTAATAATGACTACATATGGCCTATAATTAAAAAATAAAAATAAAAATGACAAGATATCTTTATATTATTAATTCCGGCTGGAAGAACGGGGATACTCCACATGCCAAAATTGTGTACATATAACCCAATACTACACTGCCCAAGAAGGTGGGATAATTTTGACTGGCCCGGGGTGTATATATACGTAGCCCGAGGAATGTGGTATGTCTACCGTGGTATTGGTACAGTACACATTGTCCCTTATCTCCAAATTTCGTTTTTTTGAGGTATAACATCCTAAACCATTAATAGTTCACAAAATAAAATTCTTAAAAAAAGAAGAAGAAGAAGAATGTAACATTCCCAGCATCATGATGGTATTTGATTACTTAAGGATATCATCACTAAGCACATATTAATCAGACAGAATCCAATGTTGTTGGTGGTGATTTTGACAATATATACCCACCGGATTTTGTTAGGATGCCAGTTAATTCCATCCACGTATATATTCAATTATCCCATCTACACAAAGATTGAAAATTTTCGTTTTCGCAATTAGTTCAGACGATTGGCAAATATGCTGTAATTTTACTGAAGCTACTATAATTGGAAAGTTTTTGAATTTTATAGCTGGCTACATATGGCTTGAACGCCAAAGTTAAACAGGATGTCATTGTATAAAAGGGAAGCTAACTTATGGGTGACTAATCTTATCTTAGATGTTAAGGTTAATGATTTAGATTCTCAGCGAATAAGAAGCCATAAGTTAATATAAATTACTTTGTTTATATACATTGATTTTAATTTAACAAAAAGATTAAAGGGACAGATATCAAAATTTTCTGGTAAAGTGATACTTTCGATGGTTATTGCGTCGAATCGTGAAATGATTCCAAGTTAATTATTCAACAGTGAGGTCTTGCATCAATGTCCTTCGACCTTTGCTCTTTAATTAGATCAACTGTATATAAAATTGCTAGGCCAGCTGCTTCTTTGTCTTTCTTACCATAATATTACCGACAAGAAAGAACGAGTTTACTACATATGCATTGGTTTATTAACTTCTCTTTTAAGTCTTTTGGGTATGAACATTAATAATATCAACTACTCCAATTAATGCAAGAAATCTTTATATTCTTATACCTAAATCTCCTCTCCTCTTAGGCGAGTCACATATTACACAGCAAATCACATATTATACCTTACTTTTTGATTTACATATTTCATAAAAAGTATTGATATTTTTAATAACTTTTTATAATGAAAAGTCATAGTCATTGTTGTGTCAAGTATAAACAAACAAAATTAACATTTATTATTTTGTATCTTTTAAATAATGTGATAATTAAATTTTATCTTTTTATACTTGCTATATTAATTAGTTACTATGATTTGTCATTATAAACAATTACTAAAATTATCATTACTTTCTCACAAGTATGTGCATTGTTGCAATATCCAATTAAGAATGGAACCTTGATCTATCTCTAAGAATGAAGCAATCTAACTAAATCTGTATTTGTTGTAAAATATGGAGTCATTCAATCCATCTTTGAAAACTTGAAGAGTAATGAGTATGAGACCGTGACTCATAATTGTAAGGTCAAGAGCATGGTTCATAGGGTCGGGATTTTATAATTATGCATATTTTATCACGTACACTAAGTTTTTTTTATAAAAATAAATTATATACTTGTACTAAATTGTAAAAAATTAACATTATAAAATATACGATGCATATGCACTCAAGACTTTGTTCAAATCCTGTTTAACAAATATTCATCATTCAATAACACTCTACAGTCTACACAAAATAATAATAGCACCAAATAAAATATGTAATACATCTTAAATTGCAAAAATATGAACAATTTACATCTAAATAGACAATGTAAATAAATCCATTAAAGTTTTAGTTAAAACATTAAATTTAATAACAAATTAAAATACAACTCATATTTAAGAATATATATTTTTACACAAATTATATATCATTCTCATCAAATTCATCATCTCCAAAGCAAATATCACAATTTTAAAATGATGAAATTTTTTTTGCATCCAAAACATAAAATGTAAAAATATAATAATTTTATATGTATTACATTTTTAAAATAATTTTATTTCATAAAATATTTACTAAGTAAACTTACAAATATAAATGTACAAATATAAAATCCATTATCGAGCATTAATTTTTTAACATATTTATTTAATTTTTTTTATATTTTTTATTTCACAATTATTACCTTACAAAATATAAAAATATATTTTAAGCAAGTTTACCATTGAAATACACTTTTTAAGCAAGTTTATATAAAAATATATAAATACAGTTTTTATTACCATTGAATTTGATTTGATGTACTACGAAGCAAGTGTTTTTGCCAAAGCAAAGCAAGCAGGACCACCTTGATTGATTGATTTGATTTGATATGTTTTTTACAGTTACAGCTTAGGAAAGGCCCCCTATTCTGCCACAGCCTAAAGCTAAGCCTCCTCTTTATTTTGATTCTGAACCGTTGAATGTCCTAGTTGAGTAAAATTAGACCGTTGATTCATCAGCATTTTTTTTCTGGGATCAGACAGAATTGCTAAAATCCTGCGAATTGTCCGATTTCACCGATTTTACCATCGATGTTACATACCGAATGATTCTAAGTGATTCTGAATCAATTTTATATATTCATATCATAAAATTATATAATTTTATGATTCGAATCACAGTTTTAACAATTATAATCCGAATGGAGTTTGGGATTGAATTGTCAGTGATTTGAATACTTGTATGGGATTTGATAATTCATAAATACCAAAAGCATATTTCTATAATTTTGAACCTTAGATATAAACATATATTCTTTGTAAGAGAAAACTCTAAAGTAATAATTCTCCAAAGATTTTAGCTGTATTCAACCAAATTTCTAACTTGAATATTAGAGTATTTACTTCTAAAACAATTTTGAAATTTGTTTTGGAAACATACATTCATGGTGATATTCATCGATCTTTATTTCGTTAAGTTAACAAATATCAACTTCATAAAAAAATAGTTGTACCATAGCAAAGTGTTTGTAGTGATGTTTGTTACATTAGTGTAAACGAAAACGATTTATAAATAATGAAATATGGTTACTGTATTCTTTTTTTTTACCAAAAAAAAAAGACAAATTGTTTTTTACATAGTAGCTTGTTATAAGAAATTAAAGAATTAATGTAAAGAGCAATGCCGGGAGGACAAAAATATAAACTGCAGTAATTAGAATCATCTTAGAAACTAAGTTATAAACAGAAAAGTGTGGAGACGAGATAACATTAAGCATGGTCCCGTGACCACCAACAACAGTTTTAATTAATTGCAGTTAAGTGATTATAATAGAATCAAATTTTATATAACGTAATTTAAGTTGGAGTAAGAATTAAAATACAGGGAAAGAGCACGTTTTTATCGTACTATACACTCTGACTCAGTTTGACTGATAATGTTATCATAACTTAAATGAGGAAGACTTACACGTAATTGTATTAGTAATGTGATATTTACATGACAGAACCTCTTAAGCATTAATCACTATAAGTATTTGTTAATCTCTCACCTGCAGGTAGATTACCTAATTTATTACCGTGAGAATTCATTACCAACTTGTACTAGAAATGTCATTTCTCCTTATCAACTTCAACTTCTACAATAACTTTTCTTGCAATAAATTTTCTATTTGGGGAAAGTTATTGAATGTTGTGTGAAATTCAATATTTCCTTCTCAACCAACTTGCCTAGCCGGAGTTGGTCATCCATATAGTTGGGACCAGAGGATAAGGATTCAAATCCCGCCTATAACTTCTCCATCTCCTTATCCTTCACACTCCTTTGGTTTGAGAGTCTCACTTTTTGTAATAAATTCATGAGTAATGATACAGATAGTGACAAATCACAGTGATTTTGTATAGTAACTGACGTGGCAATCATGAAAAGACAAAATCATCCCTCTATCCTCGTTACAAAACACAAAATAATGAAAGATAATTTTGCCTTTTCATGGTTGCCACATCAGTCACTATACAAAGTCACTATAATTTGTCACTATCTTAATCATTACTCTAAATTCATTGACGTAAGACCACATGGGTCAAGCAATTAATATAAGGTGTATCTTTGGCATTAAATTACTAATCTTTTACTCTCTCCTTGTAATACCATATGATCTTTTATCTATTTTTATTTATTTATTTATTTATGCTTACCAAATATATGAGATAATATGTAGCACCTACACAAGGTATAATGAAAATTCTCAGTTAAAACAAAATTTCAATGTCTTACTCATCCCCAAATGAAGATATCCATTGACTAATATTGTCAAGAAGAGTAGAGCATACCAGAAGGCCCATAAAAATAATTTAAAATACCCTAAATGAAAATCCTACTATTTACGCAAAATTGACCGTTGTATCAACAGGAGTCACCCAAGCAAAATTTTTATATAAAGTCCCCTCATAATATCTCACAAAAGCCAGCAACATATTCCTCACTTTCTCATTCACTTGTGCTCCAAAGACCCACCCAAAAACCCACCAAAAAAAAAAAAAGAAAAAGAAAAACACGCGCACGCGCGCACACACACACACAAATAATACATGGAAACGAAAATGAATACTGCTACTCTTGTTGAAGCCATGGACACCGAAACCATCCTACTCTTCTTCATAGTCCCCTTGCTGTTCTTGTTTCTTCTATCGAGATTCCGTCGTAAACCCCATCCACCGGGGCCAAAAGGGTGGCCTTTGATCGGCAACATGATGATGATGGACCAGTTAACTCACAGAGGTCTAGCAAAGCTCGCAAAGCAATATGGTGGGCTTTTTCGTCTCCGAATGGGCTTTCTCAATATGGTGGCAGTGTCCAACCCGGATATAGCCCGTCAAGTTCTTCAAGTTCACGACAACATCTTCTCCAACCGTCCCGCCACCATCGCCATAAGTTACTTAACTTATGATCGGGCTGACATGGCCTTTGCCCACTACGGCCCTTTCTGGCGTCAAATGAGGAAGCTCTGCGTGATGAAGCTATTCAGCCGGAAGCGGGCCGAGTCCTGGGATTCAGTGCGCGACGAAGTGCATGATATGATTCGGGTTGCCGCTTCGAGCACCGGCTCCGCCTTGAACGTCGGAGAACTGGTGTTCGGGTTGACCAGGAACATTATCTATCGGGCTGCCTTCGGGTCCAGCTCCCATGAAGGCCAAGATGATTTTATAAACATTTTGCAAGAATTTTCAAAGCTTTTTGGAGCCTTTAACGTCGCCGATTTTATCCCATGGCTGTCATGGCTTGATCCACAAGGGCTAAACAACCGACTCGTCAAGGCTCGGGCTTCCCTTGATGGGTTCATTGATTGCATCATTGATGAGCACATGCAGAAAAAGAAGACTAAGAAAGGTTCTGTTGATGCGGACAGTGACATGGTGGATGAACTTCTAGCTTTTTATGGTGATGAGGCAAAAGCCACCGAGTCCGATGATTTGCAGAACGCTCTTAGACTTACAAGGGATAATATTAAAGCCATTATTATGGTAAGATTTATTTTCACCATTAATTTCTTGTGGATCGATGGATGGGCACGTTTCATGGTTTTATTTGCTTTTTCATTTTCATTTTTCTTTTTGTTTTGTGAAAAAAAAATAAAGAAATTATAATATAAGGGGTTTGGTGGAAGTTACGAGACACAAGAAATCTCTGCGGTAGATTTATTCTTGAATTTTTATCGTTTTCTGTAGAATGTTTTTGCCTCAAAAAGGTGATTGGATGGACTATCTCTTTCATAAAAAGCAGACCTTCCTTGTTTAATCATAAACACTAATAATTTTCCAAAAATTACTTGTATTGATAATCGATAGTAATTGCTTTTTATTCCTCGCCCCCCCAAAAAAAAAAGTAGTGAAATTTATGTAAATAGATAAATAAACAAATAAATGGTTGATAGTGGTTTGTTTTCAGTTGTCACCCACTGCTTCTGAGTTTACCTTACTATCCCCACTTTCCCACCAAAAGAATTGCACAATAAGTGGAAAGAAACTTAAAATGATATTATCTCTTTCACTAGTAAAAATAATTTTCTGTAATATATATATTTCAATTTATTTGTAAAGAATAATAATGATTTCAGTGAAATTTTATAGTGAAAATTTATAATAATTATTGTGACAAAATTATTAATGTATACATTACATATGGTAAGTCAATCTCCTTTAATATGAAATTATTACAATTTATTGTATCCTATGTAATATATACTTATAATCTCATCATTATTTTTTATATCTCCCAATTAAATGTGCATTGGTTAATTATAGATATGAAGTAAATTTGTATTGTTAATACTGAAAAATATAAATTGTTGGAGTTATAAAATTGAGGCGATACGTGGCATTCATTCTGCATTAAAATACTAGCAGAGAAATCCTTGTTTATTGGATGTCGAGATGCGATTGCATGATAATTAGTGCCGTATTTGTTTATTGAACAGTTCTCTAACTTCTCCAAAACTTTAATGCAAATATTTCACAACTTAAAGTCTTAAACTCACCTCCCCTTTGGTTCAAAATGTGGGTGAGCTCTAATAGTGAAGTTCCCATTTTTTGCTCTGATTTCAAGAAAAAATAATAATTAACTGATAGAGATTTCTAACCTTTTTTTGGCTAATTAAGGATAAATATTTTCAATTCTTTTTTTTTTAAAAAAATACTCAAATATTTTACAATATGTATAATTTGTGTTCAAAAAAAAAATCTGTTTTTAAAATTTTTAATATAATTTTTATCTGATAAGTTTTCAATCGCAATATTTATCCTTAGTCATGAGTAGGGGCGGATAGCAATTCGGTGGTAGGTAAAGAGTGCTCTGTTGATATTTAGCCCACCAAATCAAAAATCCCGTCTGAAAACTGATTGATATGGAGCTGCCTTTTGGGCTTTTCTGCTTTGGGAAGTAATGGTTTTCAACTATTTCTCGCCGTTGTTTTCAGGATGTAATGTTTGGTGGGACGGAAACAGTCGCATCCGCAATCGAATGGGCCATGGCCGAGTTACTGAAATGTCCATCGGATCTCAAGCGGGTCCAACAGGAGCTCAGCGACGTCGTCGGCCTCCACCGGAAAGTTGAAGAGAGCGATCTCGATAAGCTCACTTACTTCAAGTGTTGCTTGAAAGAAGTCCTCCGCCTCCACCCTCCCATCCCTCTCCTCCTCCACGAGACCGCTGAGGACTCCGAGATCGGAGGCTATTTTATTCCGGCGAAATCCCGGGTCATGATAAACGCGTGGGCCATCGGCAGGGATAAGGACTCGTGGGAGGATCCGGATTCGTTTAGGCCGTCACGATTTTTGAAAGAGGGGGTCCCAGATTACAAAGGGAGCAACTTCGAGTTCATCCCGTTCGGGTCTGGTCGGAGGTCGTGCCCCGGGATGCAGCTGGGGCTGTACTCTCTGGAGATGGCGGTGGCACACCTCGTCCATTGTTTCACGTGGGAGCTGGCAGATGGGATGAAACCGAGTGAGCTTGACATGGATGACTTGTTTGGACTCACTGCTCCAAGAGCGGTTCGACTCGTGGCCGTGCCAACTCCACGGTTGCTCTGCCCACTCTACTGAGTTGTATGAACGTTACTGTGCATGCAACTCAGTTTTCAACACAGTAAAAAAATTGCAAGCCTTTTTTTCTCTCAATTTTTTTTTACAGAACCAAGAAGTATTATTAATATGTTTAACTTCAGTGTATTAGGCTTTTTGTGTTTGAGTGACGACTCCTTCACAGTATAAATATTTTTATGTATGTATTATGAAAATGGAACAAATAAGTGGATATGAATTTGTTCTATAGTGAATCTCCTGATTTTCAATAAATTTCTTAGAACGTTTACACTTAATCGAATAAACACGCTGTCTAGCCTCTTAATTTTTTATTTGTAATAGGTAACATGTTCAATGTCTAACTCTCCTTACAAATGTTTCAAATCAAAACATGTTTTCACATTCATAAAACATATTTTATTGAAAACATATTTGAAATAATATTTTAAAATATATTTCAAATCGAGAAACCGTAATTTCAATTGCAATTCATGCGCATGTTAGATTTGGAACCGCAAACTCAAATTAGTGAGACATATAACGTCAAACCTTAGATCCGTGATTTTGGTCTGGAGTTTTCGACGATTGTGGTTGGCGTTTCAATAATACTGTCAGTGGCCCACTACATACGGCACGAGATTTTTTTTTTTTTTCTCTTGTTTAATGGCCGACTACATACGGCACAAGAATTTTTATTTTTTTTTTTCACAAGAAAACCCGCAATATCAACTGGCTTAGCTAAAAAAAAATCAATAAAAAAATTTAAATTTGTAGTTTTTTGATTACGCATTCGTTCAAAAAAATATCAATAAAAAAATTTAATTTCGTAATTTTGTTACGTATTCATTCGCCCCACCAACTTGATTATGCCTCACCAACTTGACTAGTCAAGAGTTGTTGACGCTTGAACTCTTGATTTTGAGAATAGGGCACCACGTCATACGTTGGCCCACTTTCCAACTTCCACGGGGCAAGTGTTTGGGCACGCATCCTCATGCAGATTAATCACAAAATATGTGGTCTAGCATAAGGGTTTATACATTAACGTGGCTGAAAAAATTGTTTCAAAATAAAAGAAACGTAGGAAGGTGGAAAAAGTGAAATCCAGACGTTGCTATTCTTGTCCTTCAAATATATATCAATCAATTAACTTTAATTGTTGGACGGTTGGCTTAATTGTTCCTTAATTAGTCATTTACGGGTCAATAATGATTTCGTTTTTGATATAAATAAGGAGAAATTTTAATGAAACTTCTTATCGATTGACTTAATGTTTACGTAGGAGAAGGTATTAAATAGGGATGTTAATAATATTTACCACATGCAAATACCTACGCCGTTTAACCTCCAGAGGTGCAGCTGTTGGTGGATAACTCCTCATTTAAATGTATTAATATATATTATATTTAAATTTTAAAAAATATATTATTTATGTGTATTAGTAAATATATTACTTGTATAATTATATATATTATGTTATTAATATTAGTTAAAATTTTAATTTATTATTAATGTTTCTTAATTATTAGTACATTATGTTTGTATTAATATTATATTAATTAAATTTTAATTATCATATTTTAGTATTAATTACTACTTACTATTAGTTTATAATTATTTCTCTAGTAGTTATGAATTATTATATATTGACTTTCATATTTTTCATTATAACATTTTAAGAGTGCCACTAGTTTATTGTTTAGTACTTATATTTATAAATTAGTATTAATTATATATATATATATATATATGGAGAGAGAGAGTATTCTATGTACTCTAAATTTCATTATGCAAAAGAAATAACAAGAAAATAAAAGAACCTCATGTTACTTCTATAATTGAATTAAACAAAATTACAATTAAGGAAGTACAAAAAATGATTTTGATGAATGTAATGCATTGTAAAGTTTTAAGAAAAAAATGATGATTACAATTTGTTTTATTAATCTAAACTATATTTGACATTTGTATGTTATAATATTTTAGAATTTTTTTGTTATATTCCATTCTATGCTTGGATTTAGACTTTATAATTTGTTAGTTATAACATTAAAATTATATTTTTTTATTAAGATTTTAGATTGATTTTAATTATTGTTGTATAATTTAAAATATTAAAATTTTAATCTTTATATATTTTTCATTTAAAATGAGGCTCCATTGGGGAAACAGGGTAGGGTGAGAGCAGGGTGGTAGCAAACGGGGCAGGTGGCGGGTGGCGAGTGAGGCTTCTCCCGCCTTGTTGCCATCTACAGTATTAAATAATGATCACTCTGATTATAATAGATACCATATTAATGCTTTATAAATTTGTTCTATAGTCATTTACTTGTACTGATTTAATTTTCATAATCATTATTAGATTAACACTTTGTTCGCACCATGGTTATTTACTAATGACAAAACGAGACTTTACGATTTGTATAATAATTTTGGTTAAATAAATTCATCAAGTGACTCGTGTACTTATGTACCTACACTGTTACTACTTAGTATAACATATTCATTAGGATTGCACTAAAAAAATAATAACTGAAATATTGTACTTAAGTACATAATTCATTGACTCAAAATCACTCTATATTTATATATATCATTGCAAGATTAATTTCACATGAATGACAAAGTAAAGTTGCAACGAAAATTTACTAAAATTGTCATTACTCCATGTACGTTACATCAATTTGCATTACAATTAATTACCATAGTAAGGGAATAGACAGGAGAACCCAGTAACTAATGGAGCTTTGAATTATGATACATTTCGGCCCCATTTAATTTCTCTCAGTGTATTTCTTTTCAAGGTGGAAAAAATAAAATAAAAACAAAACTCCCTTATCATTACTTTCATTATTTCTTATGAAATGAATTTATAAACGCAGAGAGCTGATTGATTGTTTGCGAAAGAAATCTTATGTCGGTGAGCTAAATTGCTTAGATATTATTTTCTTAGAGTTGCCAGCTTTTGACATCGTTAGAAGTTGATATCTCATCTAAATCTCTAACATATTCAACAAACTCCTTTCCATTGCATATGTTTAATTTCGACCATAACCCATCACCAAAAATATATACACACACTTAATTTGCAGTGATATCTCATCTAAATCTATAAGATATTCAACAAACTCCTTTGCATTGCATACGTTTAATTTCAACAATAACCCATCACCAAAAATAAAAATATATACACACTTAATTTGCAGTTAATATTCACTTTCTTTGTTTCAAAAAAAAGAGTTCAATTTTTAATTTTTTTTAAAAAATCTACTTTTGTATAAAAATCTAATATTACGTTTAATGTATATGTCAAATTAAAGAATAAATTTTTTATATTTAATTATATTTTAAGTGTCTTCAAATTGCTAGAATTGGTTAGACTCAACCTATGAGCCACTACCCGCCTTTTTGGTTCTAATGAGAAAATTTAACAAAATTCTAATAGGAATTAAGAAATTTAATTCCATTCTCATCCAATTCCAGAATTTACTAGAAAATGAGGTATCAATCCAAATTATTTTCTACCCTAATTAAGTCCCATCAAATTCTCACCAATTACCACTCCAATTTACGTGGCAAAAGATAAAAGATTAGTAAGTATTGAGGGTGAATACTATTTAATAGCTATTACTTTATAAACACCACATAAGTGATTGTCGTTTTTCATTATTAGCATTATAACTTGGTTAATTAATTAGTGTAAATAAATTTAGTTCTTGCCCTCTCTAAGAGTGTTTGAACAACCCTCCCCATGTTTTTTTAAAAAAAAAAAATTAAATACAATTCCTTTAATCTTATCACCTACTCCTTTCTCTCCCATGTAAACTGTGGTTTTGTTGCAAATTTTAGTGAACCTTACTAATTTTAGAAGGTTTACATCTTGCACATCTTTTAAAATGTTCAAAAATTTCAAATTTCTCCATGGCAATTTTATCTAAAAATTTTAATATGACATAATTGTATTTTTCAAAAAGTGAGTAAACTAAAGTTCAAATTAGATCAGAAATAAATTTAGTTGAGCCGGTTAGCCAAAATATTTCACTTGTGGAACCATTATTGAGAGATGAGATAATGGAATCATGACCTTAATTTTCACCCTTTCATAATTCACACTGAACCATGCATGGAACAAATAATGATGTGATGATGGAAATAATGGAAAGATGAAGACACAGAATAATGAAGGAGGAGGACCACTAATTAAAGTAGTATGGTAATTCTGGTTATAGTGGTTCACTGGTTCATTTCCCATCTGTGAGGCTTTCATTTATGGAATTAATGGTACCCAAATCAAATGACCGACCTTTACTAAATTCGTACCATTATTTAACAGATATGGGAAAAACGCGCGTGCAAGCGTTCGCATAGCACTGAATATGAAGCTTTGTCTTTCTATTTATACTCCCTCTTTGTTAAGTGCAAAAAAAAAAAAACTCTTTATTAAGAGCAAACTCTTTTTTTTTTTAATTATAATGCATAATACAGTAATGAGTCATTAAATGCATATTTTTTTAATTTTAGATTTATTTATTTATTTATTTTTACAACCGAGGAGTATTATTAACATGCTTTAACTTCAGTACATAGCTATATATTAATAGTAAAATCATCTGCCGTGCGCCTTAGGCTTTTTGTGTTTGAATGACTCCTTCATAATATAAATATTTTTATGTCTGTATTATGAAAACGAAACAAATAAGTAGTGGATACCATTTTGTTGTGTGGCGATTGTTGTGATGTTTGGGCAATTTCTTGACGTTTGCACTTTAATTGAATAGATTTTTGAGTAACAAAGTCAAATTGGTTAGACATAAAATGTCAAACCTTAGATCCTAGGCTTTCATTAATATTTTCAATGCCTGGCTATGTAGGGCACAAGATCTTTTCTTTTCTTTTCTTTTCTTTGTTTCTTTGTCTTCTTTAATGAAGGTAGGAATGGTGAAGATTGAACGCTTAATTTCAAAACAGAATCGTGGAGCATCCCTGATCCCACCCTTCGACCACTTTCAAACTTCTACAGCACAAGCTTTTGGCCCATGCAGCTTCATGTAGATTCATCACAAAATATATGGCCTTGCTTAGGGTTTTATACATTAGCATTAATGTTGCTGAATTTTATTTTATTTTTTTTAAAGAAAAAGAAACGTGGGAAGGTGGAAAATGTGAAAGCTCTCTAAGCTTTGTTATTCTTTTCCTTCGAATATAAATCATCTAACTTCAATGGTTGGACGGTTGGTTTATTCCTTAATTAGTCATTTACCTAACAATAATGATTTCATTTTCATAATGCTAATGTATTACGAAGTGATCCATAAAAGAAGTGATGGTTCATATAATGAAAAATTTTAATGAAATCTCTTATTAACTAAAGTAGTGTTTATGTGATAAGAATTATTAAACAATAATCATTCTGATTATCTAATATTATTTTGCAACATAGTTCTATGTTTGTTTCGTAGTCATTTACTTATGAATAATGATCTCATTTTCGTAATCGCCAATAGATTAACACTTTGTTTGCAGTGTGCTTATTTAATTATGACAAAAAGTTTATGATTTGTATAATAATTGTGGTTAAATAAATTCATTTAGTGACTCATGTACTCATGAACTTACACTTTTAATACATAGTATAACATATCCATAAGGATTAAACTAAAAAATAATAACCGAATATATCAGGGCAACATTTCACGTGAAAAAAAAATATACAATTGCAGTGAAACTTTGCTAAAATGGTCATTATTTCATATACACGTTACATCAATTTGCATTTTACTAGCATACCATATCGAGGGAGACAGCCAGGAGGACCCCGTGATTAATGGAGCTTTGAATTATGATCCATTTCGACCTAACTCAATTTCTCTCAACAATTCTTTTCAAGATGAAAAAAGCAAAATAAAATAAAAACTCCCTTATCATTGCTTTCATCATTTCTTATGAAACGAACTTATAAATGCAGATAGCTGTTTGGATTGCTTGCGAAAGGAGTCATAAGTCGGCAAAGCTAAATTGGTTAGATATTGTTTTCTTAATGTTGCCAGCTTTTGACAGTCATCATTAGAACTTGATATGTCATCTAAATCTATAAGATATTCAACAACTCTTTTTCATTACATGCATTTGATTTCAATAATAACCCATCACCAAAAAAAAGGGAAAAACTATACTTTATTTGCCGATAATATTTATACATTTCCACATCATGCAAAATGAGAATTCTTGTCATTGGTAAACTAACCCATAATTTCCCATCACAAATACTAACTTTACTGTCACAAACAAACCATACGTTCGGTAAAAAGAAACTGATAGTTTACCAATTTCGTGACGTAGTGCCAATCAAAAAGTACATTAACCTAAACGTTAAAAAGAGTTAAAGTATGCATGGCTGGTTGATTTATACTGGTAGCACGAACGATCTTATCTTCCCAGCAAATTGATGACAAAATGACGACTGAGTCTAAGCCAATTTGCAGACGCATATTTGATAGAGAAATCCAGTATTCTAAGTTAAGATGAAGCCGGGCAGAAAAGCACCCGCTTTGAAGACTGTATGTGGGATGGTTCTTATCCAATTGACGGTTCTTGCCTGTCTCCATCTCCATTTCTCACATGATTGACAGACAACCATTAAGCAGTATGAGCCACAGCATTGTTTATTTTATGCACCAGCAACAGAAAAGTTATGCATTGTTTGTTTTTTAAATAAGAGAAGGATGGATAAAGCGCAATGGTTACTTCAACATTTACCTACTACCTGTGGGGATATGGTCCAGCCGTCATTTTGTTCTTTCTTCTTCTTTTTTTTTTTTTGATATTTTTTAAAAATTTTTGCAATTAGATAGTGTTATCTCATGTATGTTTCACTCGATACAAATGATATAACTTGATTGATAGAACTTTGCTTTTGTAATTCGATACAATAGTAGTATTATCTTGTATCTGAATAGGTTTCTCACATTTTTCTAAGTAACGTATAAGAGAACTGAAGTATAATATAAGAGAATATTAGAACATGTTACTGAAAAACCTACTAAGACAAAAGAAAACTACTAAAAGAAAAAGAACGGATAGTTGAGTGGCAATCAGAGCAAGGGATTTGTGGATAAAAATTGGGTGCCTTCGTTAAAAAGGCAGGCTAGTTGGCTGGTCCAGAAAATTGGTGCGCCAAGGTTGTCCCAACTCCAAACGTTACATAATTGTAGGTGTTGAGATTTATTCATATGCACAGGTTCTTATTCAGGTGAAAGCAAAGCTAGACTTGCCATGGTTTGCATAGGTTTATTGTATGTAACAACGTGAGAAACTGTAACTATTGACATGCATAATCGAGATGGAAATAAGTAAATATACAAATGTACAGACATCTTGTTTAGTTATTCTGGAAATTTATATCATATCCTCCTGACTTAGAATGGAGAAAATTTAGAAATCCATAGCTTGTATGTTGGTTCTCTTCCAATGTTTTGGTGATGCTGAACAATGCAATTTTCTATTCAAGCTAGCTACAAGGTCAACAACTCTCTGTACTCATCTATTAATCTGTTGTCCCTGAGCGTTCAGTATCGACCAATTAACTAACATGTCACGTCTGAGGGACATGGCTATCAGATTCCGCAACTGCAAGGCCATCCATATGCAGAATCTACATATCTATTGGGATCTTCTATCTCATTTATCATGCACTAATATGTATTAATAGCAGTTCCAATCCTACAAACGACTTCGTTTATTGTTTTGTAAGAATGATACATTATTAGTACACGATAGGAGTTTCTATAAGATCTAATCCAACCAAATACACGAATATTGCACACGATAACATAAAATTAGAAAAACAATAGGTATCATTAGTAAAGCTGACAACTTTCTTGAAAATGAAACTTTGTTCCTCTCTGGCTGATATTCTTATATTACAATTCTAATACATATACTCTTCCAATATGATTCTAATACATACATTATCAGAGGGGTACGTACATACATGATCATAGGAGAGGAGGATATAAATTATGTGAAAGTTAGAGAGGAAATTCAACAAAGGAAGCGATTTAAAACACTTTTAGGCACTCTTAGTGGTAACTGAACTGTACCAATTATTAAATAGTGGCCTCCTTGACTTTCTAAGTTCTAAGGCATAATAATGGTTGTGGCACCTAGATGGTTTAGATCATAATGATTGCTGACCTCCTCGACTTTTAACTTCTTAGGTACAATGGTTCTGGTTTTAGATGATCTGATAAATGACTAGGAAATGATGAATTGGAAATGAAGTGGTCGAAAGTATCTAATTGAGTGATGTAGCTTTTCATCTCCCTCGGCCAAAACCCACCAACTGTTTCTTCAGGTCCACTTGAAGGTAGCAATGGTTTCTCCAAATCAAGGCATGTGTCATGAATTACTTAATTTTCATATGAAAAGTATGAAATTTTTACAAGATGTTTATATGGTTTTAAATTCTTCCACCTTGTAAACTAATTTTTGTGGTAGTTTCTTTCTAAAAACCATGACAAGTGGTATTAAAACTAAACCATTGTCCTTCGTCTCGCATAAAAAGTATGGGATGTATGAGATTTTTATGTGGAATATTATTTGCTTCACATGAAAAATATGAGAATTTTTTCATTTCACAAGTTAACTTTTGTAGTTGAGTATTCATCGATATGTGTATTCGGGTTGAAAATTTTTAAAATTCAAATCAAAATCAAACCCGAATTCAAACCAATCGAATTTGAAATTCGATTTTCAGTTTGAATTCGAGTTCAACCGAATTTCAAATTTGACCGAATCCAAATTCGTTAATTCAGCCACAATTTTTTTTGCTTTTTCTAAGACAATTTTTTCAGTAATAGATTTAATTTTTCAATGTTCAAATTATCACGATAATAAATTACATAATATAAAAACTTAACAACAAAATTCACAATAATAAAAGATACAATTACAACGAAATTACTAATCCAAATCACCACAATACATGTCCAAATTATAAATTTCATGATAAAAAAGAAAAAGGAATGTCCAAGTCCAACTTCAATAGCCTATTTCACATCACATTCGTACAATTTTAATATTTAAATTACTATATTAATGTCATCCATTATATTGTAATTATTAAATTAGACTTATGAAATATAATTTTTTTAACAAATTCAACAATTAAATAAAACTAAAATCATAATATTAATAATTTAGTCTACTATACATATATATATATATATATGGGTGGCCAAGTAGTAAGGAGAAACTCAACCAAGAAAAAGGTCCCGATTCCCATGGGAGAAGGAAAGCTCCATTTTCAGGGGTCAAACTTGATTTCAGTCACCGGTAGAGAATCCTTGTCTGCTAACGAAGCCTTATAGTACCATTAATTTACATGCGACTATAATGTGGGGCCTAGTCACAGAAGCTCCGGAGTTGGTACCTAACCAGGGAGTCCAAAAATATCGTTTGGTACAAGAATCTCCGAGTTATCTAAAAAAAAAAAAAAAATTCTACAAGAAATTTATAAAATTTTAATTTTTTTTACTTCACAAGTTAGCTTTTGTAATAAATTTTCCCAAAAACTATGATAGCATGGTAATTCCTAATTACAACGGTTCAGTCCTCATAGAGCGGTCCAGACAGGCCCAAGAAAATTAAGTATACAATAGCACTGGACCCGCAGCTTCATGATTTATTTAATGATATTTTTAGAGGCTATTAAAATGAAAAAATTTAATAACTATTTTTATTGACTATTAAAATAACTATTGTGATATTTTCCAAAGTAAAAATTATAAAATAAAATATGTATTAAAAATGTAAAAAGTTATTTTAAAAAAATAAAAAATACATTTGGAATTACAATCAAACAAGTGTGACACCCTTTAAAAATGATAAGCAATGAATACTGCTATTCAAAAATATGACAATCCAAAAGCGCTAAGAGTGTCCAACCGAAAAGAATGAGTATAAAGGGAAAATCTGGTATCCACCAAAAAGAAGATAACATTCAAAATTTAATAGAATGCAGTGCCATGCCGTGCTCTGGCCTCTGCGTATGGCTCCAATTCTTTTTTTTTTTTTTTTGGATTCCATTTCCATTCTCTACCAACGGTTTCTGAACTAAGGGAATAGTATCATTCCCCAGGCTTACATCAAAACACGGATAACAGCCAGACCAACAGCAGAAATCGAAACAATGGTTCCTATGCAGTACTTGATCACATCATATTTTGCTGCTTCTAACTGAGCCCTCTGCTCGTGAATTTCCTGAAATTATACACACACAAGTACAAACGTAAATGCATCTAATTAATAAATCTCTCAACCATCTGATAGCTGAAGTAAGTAAGCAGTGCATTATATACTCACACGATCAAGTTTGTTAGTAAGGTTAGTGGTTTCTTGATTCTGATTTGCCAGCTCATCCCGAATTCTCCTGCATGCAAAAAGGTGTAAAAGTATTAACAAGAAGAGTAACAAAGACGAGGCTCAATGGAATAAAATAAAAAACCATTTCACCAATAACTCATTTGTTTTCATCCCATGCTGGGAAAAGATTGGGAGAGAAGTATATGGGTGGAGGTTTGAAGAGGGAGATTACCTCTAGCAAGTTAAACCTTCTTAGGAAGAGACAAAGATACAGAAACTTGTTTGCTTACTTACCCCCTTTCAAGATTCAGATCCAAACGCAGCCCAGCAGTGACTTTGTCAATTTCATGCCTGCAATATCATTTTCTTTAATGTACAGATATCAAAATGGCTTCAAACAGTCGTGCCGTGTAGGGCAGGATATGAGGACAACCTTCCCCGGGAAAAATGTTCAGGAAATGTCCTTTAGACCACAACTGGATTCTGAAATTTGGAATGTTTGACTACGAGATAGAATATCCACTCTGATAGTTAATTATATTTAATTTGCACCTCATTAATGTGGATCTTCTACTTTCACAATGCTCAGCAGAAATACTGAATTATTCAACCACATGCAACATATAATCCATAAAGCCAATCCATATAGCAGGATAAAGGCTTCTTGTTGTTGTTTCTATTGTTGTATTAACCATTTGCTATTCAAATTAAACTATTTATTTTCTTCCATGACACAAAAATTTGTTTAAAGTGCATGATTCCTTTCCCTTTTACTTTCCTAACGAACATTCAACTCATAACAAGTATATGGAACAATAATAGTATATTTTGTCTATGCTTCAGATTTGGTTTCATAAACACGAAACTGTAGGCTAAAGTTCAACGATAGGGAATAACTATGATGTTTTTTACTCCTTGCAACCATTTCTTCAAACAGCTTAATCATCTTCATTTTATTAAAGTTCATAAGTACTGATAACAGACAAATGTAACAAATAAACATCAAACGCACAACCAACTTCAAGTAAATGTTACTTGCATTGGCTTACACAGACCTTAACTCCCCACGCATTTTCTCTATATCACCCTTCAGTTTTTCTGTCTCATGTTGCAGCAAAGAGAAATGGTGTCCCTGCACTATGATTCAAGCACATCATAATGAAGAAAGCAACAGAACAGCTTAATGGTACATTAATGAACTAAGAAGTTGACTTAGCAAGGAGAAATTGTTAAAACCATCCATGCACAGTCATCTCATATAAATTGAACAAAACGAAATCATTCCAATTCATTTTGCCACACTAGTATCATCAAAAATTAGAAAGGCCAAGTATTTTTTGGCATATCCGATAATATTGATAAAGAAAGCAACGGAATAAAGATAAGGGGAAGTGTTTATTATGCAATTCTCATTGGAAGCTCTCACTGCTCGAATCCCTTGCCAACCTGTAATCATCTAATGCCTACTTAGCATGTGGCCAGTAACATGGTGATTTGGAAAACACTTAAAAGAGTAGCCGTGCCAGCAGGCATATAGCATGAGGCATTGGATTCATGACTAGCTGCAATAAACACTTCTATAGATAAAACACAAATTTCACTATCCAATATCTTTGTTCAACATCATGTCACAGCAATTTAATGGATGTGTCGGACAACTTGAAACACACATGAGTTAACACTTCTAATAATTTTGGACCAGTAATTTGTCTGCAGTAGCCACAGCAACCTGCTCAAACTACTGAAGATGAAGGGTTTGGATCTAAACAAGTGTAATCATCTTGCAGATGACCTCAAAGCAATAGTCGACCTAATTTCACCTTATAGTTGAAAGCAGTGTTAAAGTCTATAACAGATACTTCCCCATGTTACACTAGAATAGGAACCTAGAATGACAGCTTCCAATGGCAAACATTACATATTCATGCACTAAAACATTGACCACATATGATAGTTCAATATGCTCAATAGATGAGATAAATAAATCCATATTAAAGATCAATATGCTCAATAGATGAGATAAATAAATCCATATTAAAGAATCTAAACACCCAAGTTCAATATCCTGACCTGGCGATCAAATGCTTGCTTTCACATACATTAACTGTGAGCCCTATATAAGGTTTGCAAAGAAAAACAAAACCACAACCATAGTTGCTTGGATTTTCCCCTTATGCAACAAACACACATCTTGCCTAAAATGTTGTATTAAGGGTTTTCTTCAGTCCAAGGTATCTATACATGTTTCAGTAAACCAATAAATCTGGTAAAGCAACTTGCAAGTTCGACTTTTTGTACTATAACTATTTTCATTCAGTATACCAAGTCAATTACCTATCCAAATGAGTGATCCCATAACCAATAATATCCTCAAGAGCAAAAATTGGCAGAATATGTCCAGTATATAGCAAACAGCAAGAGAAATAAAAATTAATCATGATGGAGGAAACCAGAAGGCTCAACAAAGACCTAAACTAAAAGCACCTGAGAGCTCAGAACTTCAGTCTTGAATTTCGATAAATTGGCTTCTTGCGTCATCTCAATCTACATTTGCATAAAATAAATCAATGCAAAACCAAAGTAAAATATTACATTACCTTACAAAATATCGTAGTTAAAAAAATATAAGCCTAATAAACATCTATAGCATGCAGAAATCATACGAAAAAAGAGGGGAGAGGTGAGGCCATAATATCAAAATTCGTACTTTCTGCATTTCTGCTTTGGAGACGAAGGATTGAGCAACATTTTCTAAGCTATCGTTAAGGACTTCGATTATAGCATCAGTGATAGCCTCGGCGTGCTTGGAAGGCACGCCTTGCGATTCCAATCTCCTGACCTAATTATCAATGATAACAAAATAATTCATTCCAGCGAACTTTTCTTCGTGAAACTAAAAACATTCAAATTAAGTAAAACAAGGATCGTGCGTAATAAGAAACTTACGAGAGCTAAGGTGTCGACGAGGAAGACACGCTTGCCATTAGAATTAACGAGCTGAGAGATGGAGCGGGAGTGGAATCGGGTGGAGACGAAGGATCCGCATAGAGAAGAATTAATTCCGGAAGAGGTTGCTGATCTAGCTAGGCTCCGACATGCCGCATATGCGGCGGCCATTAAATCCCAAATTCCACTGACAACTTCTACCACTACTATTTGATTATAAGCATAAGGGTAAACTGAGAGGGATAAAAACACTATCCAAAAATCGGGAGGAAAGACTGGATAGTGATTGAATGATTCTGAATCTTTGATTTTCCTTTGGAATAGTAAAAAAAAACATGGACGTTCTGACGGATTCTGGGATGGGGGCGACTCATGGGGCGCAAAAACAAGAGAAAAACTTTTGGGAGGGGGCGAAAATGGAAGGGACGAGGGCTCAAATGGAAGGAAAAAATATATTTGGGACGGGGTCGCAAATAGAAAATATTTTTGGGAAGAGCCGAAAATAGAAGGGGAAAAAATTTGGGACATAGGGACAGGCGAAAAAGGAAAAACTTTTGGGATGGGGGCAAAAATAGAAGGAAAAATTTTTTGGGATGGGGCGTAAATGGAAGGAAAAATAAAATTTGGGACAGGGTCGCAAATATAAAATATTTTTGGGAAGAGCCGAAAATAGAAAGGGCAAAAAATTTTGGGACAGAGGGACGGGTGAAAGTAGAAAAACTTTTGGGATGGGAGCGCAAATAGAAGGAAAAAAATTTTGGGGCGTAAATAGGAGGGTAAAAAAATTGGATAAAAAAGGATGAATATTTAATTTTGGGGCGAAAATAGAAGGTAAAAAATTAAATATTTCGCCCACCGTGGGGCTCGAACCCACGACCACAAGGTTAAGAGCCTTGCGCTCTACCAACTGAGCTAGACGGGCTTGCGATGTAAATATAACTACTTTAATACACATTTCAAAATGATGCTTCATACGCATGTACCCCACCTACCCTCCTCCAACAATTTTTTATTTTTGCTTTTGTAGATTGTCTAGGGACTATAGACTGCCTGTTTCATCCTCTGTTACCAATGGTAGAGGAATTGCAAGAGCTTTTTTATTTTTTCATAATTTATAGAATTGGATTCTACACAAAATCAATTTAAGATAACATAATTGGATCAGTAAATCAAATCGTAAAGTTGTAATATTTTTTAAAAATTAAGAAAATATAATTTATAAGTTATTTTTAAAGAGATTAGTAATTATTATATGAATAAATATGTAAAAAATTCATATATAATTTATAATTAAATTATCTTATTTTAATTTTTATTTCTCACAATATTTTATTTTTTTTTAATATTTCAACTATTATTGCAATCGAATAGTATTTATACTCAATTTATTTATTTATTATTAAAAATTAATAAAAATATGATTAAATTTATTAAATTATTTATATAATAATAATTTTTAATTTTACTTAAATATGCAAAAAAAAAATTAAATAAATTTAACTGGATTTTTCACATAATAAAAATAAGATCATAATTAGAATTAAAATCACTTTATTAAATTTAAATCATAAAATCGTAAAAACTATAAATTCGGATCACGATTTTAAAAACTATACATTTTCCACCACCACCAAATGTTATTCATTGTTGATTTATTGATTTTAGTGACTAAAGTTTAAATCCCAGTTTGACTGATAGAGAACTGAAGCCATTTTGAACACCGCACTGATACATCATACATCAACCGAGAGAACCAAGAATGGAAAACCATAGTTCGTCTTAATGCTGACTTTTAGCTTACAAGGTCATCATTCTGTGTGTTTGCTGCTCCAATATCTGCTATACAGAAAAGTTGTAGGAAGCCATTAACAAAATAGAATTGAATCGTATGAACAAAAATAGTAACCTATCCCCCCCCTCCCGATCAGAATAAGCTATTGATATGGATGTATTAATCCGCTTAATTTAAGCATCATCAAATACAACAATAAAATGATTCTTCCCTAGCGCAGGCAACCCTATTTTCTTCGCTCCAAAACATCACAAAGCGAAGGAAATTGGTGAAAGGCGAGGAAGATGTACAACATTAAAAATATTACATTATTTGATTAAGGTGACTTCCGGCTCCAAGGTTTCACTTTCAACATGCTGAATATTCTACTTATTTCGGGCGTCTCCGATAAGGATAGAGAATGTCATCAACACTCTCCTTTACTCGGTTCCCCACCTTGCGCATGTTTTTTACCACTCCCATCGCAACTAAGTTTGCATTTCTTTTGAATCTGTGTTGTCATGAATCAAGAAAATGTGGTTTCAGATACTCATCAACTAGATGTTTTATATGATAAAAGAATGTGGGCATAATGAACCAAACAAATGTAAATCTAGATCAAGATCCAAGAGTACTTGCCTGGTCAAAAACTCATCATTAACAGGGTGAGCTGGTTTTCGTGGGCGAGGTTGTGAAATCACGGAACCATCTTCAAAAGAGAATGCCAAATATTTGTTCAGTGATAATGATTTAGAAACATAAAATTAATTCAATATCTAGCCAGCCATACTAAATGTGAAGCATGAGGTAACAATAGCTATTACAAAGTCACAACATTTCCTTTTCCAGTGCCATCTGCTGTTGATTATTCCCTCTCTGATTTTGCTTTGCATAAATATTTCTCCAGCCATATATTGCATCTATAGTCTATCTGCTAGACCAACTTATCACCTCTTTTGTAATATAACAAATCATTACATTCAAAACTAGATGGTGCAAAAAGCCTATAACTTCACTCTCCATCAGCAAATGGGTTGGAGAAACATATATACACGTGTAAAATTAGACATCAAAAAATATAATGACAAATTCTCTGAGTAAATTTTCGGTGGGTTTCATGGGGAAATGAGCTTTAAGTGAGGAACAATTTCAAGTTCCCATATATATTGAAACTAGATCCCTTTTTTCCAATCTATACATTAGTCATCACTACAACAGGAAAACCATCATTAATCCTATACGCATATGATCAAAATTTCATATGGGGTATATTAACAAACCCAGACACATAATTAATTATAAAATAAAAAAGCACCTTCTTTATTATGGACATGAGCAGGAGTAGAACCAGTATTCCTGAGTCTTCTGTCCACTAAAACCTGTAACAAATCTTAAAATCTGTCAGTAATGTTGTATGCCAGATCAAGAAGCAAATCAATGTTTCACTTCAGATATTTCACATTCCAGTTAACCACTGGAGTCACAACGAACTCTACAGAGACAGGAATTGGTGACATAATTGCACATATGGAAGTAATGACACTGTTGCAGTGCCTCATACTAGAGCTAGTCTGTGGAGTGCTCAAATAACAATGATGTTTAAGCTAGGTTGTGGTAGCATTGAGGAATATTAAGCTGAGGTTAACAGTGAGATTTGCTAATTTGGCAAACATCATGGTAAAGTGGTTGCATTGAAGGTTTAGGCAGAATTTTTTTAGTTGTTGTAAGGCAAATCCAAAGAAAATAAGTTTTGTAGTTGTTCTAAGGCAGAATTTTTGTAAGTGACAGCTCTAAAAAAAATGAGACACAGGTGAATGAAGGGATGATAACCTCAATTCCAACACATAGAGGCAGTTCTGTTGGCGTCCCTTTTTCATCAACCAGATGACCTTTCCTGTCTGAGTAAACCGAGTAACCAATGCAACCATATTTAAAATCTGACAGGCTACTGCCTGCCTGGGAGGCCTCCATCTCTGATTTGCTAACAATATTCCGAGGTACTACAAGCCAAGCCAAGGGCCAAAAACGTCCATCAGATATGAATTCAGTAAATATACTCATAAATCCCGCCTTGCACATGCTAAAAACAATATAGAATGCATTAAATGATTCCCACTACCAGCTGCAATGTGTAAACTAATGAATCACCCAAATTGTGTGCACTAAGCCAGCACAACTGAACCCAAAAGATCTACACCAATATGATCCAAACTCTGCATACTAGTCAAGGAAGTTCAAACCCAGAGTAGAACAAAATGCTCAAAACAAGGAGATATAGCATGCATGAGGATCTAAAAACCATGTCCCCACAATTAGATTTTCAGCATATTTAACAAACACAAACCAATACGCTTTTGGGAAGTTAAATAGAAGTAAATCCTCAGCTACATGAAGCTTCTAGGGAGGAAGAAAACTACCAGGGGAAAATGTGCATCCACCAAATCCACCCTCCACCACACACACAACCCCCCACCCCCACACCCAAAAAAAAAAATGCAGATGCATGAAGAAAAAGTAGGGAAAACTGAAACTACATAACTATCAGGAAAGACTCCACATGTGCAACTTACCTCCATTGTAAAGAACAACAAAGATTTACTAATTCCTATGAATGCATCAAGCATCTAAAATGGTAAGAAATGGACCATGTCAAATCAAATGATAAAGTCCAAAAACAACAGAAAGCAGTAGCCATCATATTAGAAAATTATCAGTCATTGGTACAATAAATTTTAAAAGAGGAAACAACCTATTCCAGCAACAAACAATCAAAAGGAATGATCTACATCTCAAAAACAAACAAAATTTAACAATCATTGGCACAAAAGAAGAAATAAAGTCACACAAAGTTGAGACCTTGGAATATGAATGAAATCCAATCACACCCCTAAGCCTACGTAAATAAATAGATAATTTGAATTAAGCTAATAGATAGTACAATTAGCACATAAAGTTGAGAACTCGGTGCATAAATAAACCTATTAGGGCCTACAAGAGTAAATTTAGGCGAAGCCAATTTGTTAACAATATGAGCAATCAATCAAAAGGGCCCTAAAAAACCAAAAATTGAAGCTTTCTATCAAAAGTACCATTAGGCAAGGAACGGGTGAAGCCAACGCAGAGAGGATTCCGGGAATCGGATTTGAAGGTTGACGAATAATACAAACATCCTTTGCAAGATTTGCCCTTATTCATGTTTGTCGTTGTATTAGTTTTATCCGAGGACGAGGCCGATGATGATGATGATGATGGTATCCCCGGGACTTGAGATTCTCCTCTTGTTTCATTCTGACGAACATTATTATTATTATTATTGGTGTTGAGGGAAGAGAGATTATCTCCGTGGCTTGCCGCAACGCTCATATTCTCCGAACCCACCACAACCGTCTTTGCCACCGCCGCCTCCTCCTCCACCGCCATGTATGAGTCCCTTTTCTGTTCTCACTTTGCCTTATTACTCACTGAATCACCGCGATGTATGCAAACCAAAGGGATCCTCCGAACACTCCCAGACTTGACCCTTAGGCAGTGGATGCTGGAAACAGAATTACGTTTACATTCTCATAAAATAATTTTTTTTAAAAAAAAAAAAAAAATGGGGGCAATTACATTTGCCATATTTACCTTGGCGTTTGAGTAAATTACCAATAATTTAACCCCGTAGTAACTTGTAACTGTTGGCCGTAAAAACGTGAACGAATATTGTCTTCTCAAATTAACCATGTTTCGAATTTTTGGAAGGCTCAATCAAAGCCATGATCAACGTGTTGAAAAATAAATTTATCTATGGATTATTTTGCTTAATGCAATAACAACCCATAATTATGCAACTAATTTTATTTATTCTCCTTTTGCTATTCAAAAATAACTTAGAAAAAAAGTAGTACAGATTTATCATTTATTTAATGAATTAATTTTGTCATTTTTATGAAGTTAAGTAATTTAAGAGCTGAAGTCGGATTATTGCTAATTCGGCCGGCAGGCTTCTCTCTCCATCAAAACACTGTGCGTGTGGTGAATTTGGTGCATTTTTTTTTTTTTTTTAGTTCTATGTTGGGTTGTAATTCCTCTTTTTTAGGATTTTGTACCCTTTTTGGCATTGTAAAATATTCAATGTCAAAACCAGAATAAAAAATAACAACTGATGTAGTCTAATTTTTATCCGACAGTTCTACATGTTGGTTTTCTACCATGTCAAAAGCAGAGTAAATAATAACGGCTGATGTGGTCTATTTTTTACCTGACAGCTCTACATGTTGGTTGCAATGCTCCCGTAGAAGCCAACAAATTAGGTCTTCCGTTGCTTAACTAGTATATTTAGACAAGTTTGCATTTACTGATCTGTGAATTGGTTAACTTTTCTTAACTCCACTTTGTGAACTAAGATTTTGTGTTGCCAATGAGCAATTTGTACATGCTATCGTTTTTCTTATAAAAAAATAATAATAAAGTCAGATTATTGCTTTTCAATATTTTTAAAATTTTGTTACAAACAAACAAAATCACTGTACACATTAGATATACAGTACAATATTGGCAATGCAACTTGAAAATACGGAAGATTCTAAACAAATTCAATTTTATAAGCTGCAAAAGTATACATTTTACAGAAACTTTCTTTGGATTTGCAAGGCCACTTTTGAGGGCATTGAGAGCTGTTTAAGTGCAAGATAAGACAATGTAACTACACAAACCCGCAGGATATATCCCTATCTTTTGACAACAGAACGATTCAAAACGGGATAGGATGTATCTAGTTCAAGTTGTTCTAAGATTTGGGGTGCAGCCCATAGGTAGGAAGAATGGCCCTCAATTAGTTCAGTAGCATCCACCTGTGAGAACCACAATAGGGGAAAAGTTAAAAGACTGAAACCTCTTATATTGAAGAATGTCATGTGAAGCAGAATTACTTGGCCTACTTACATTTTCAATTCCTGGAATGTCAACTGGCTGAATTCCAGCAAGTCCTTGAGTGAGGAGGCTGTTTAAATAAAGCCATTCAAGTTCGTTTAGCAAATCCAGAAAGTAAAAAGTTTAGAGGAAAAAGGAAAACAGCAGAGAAACTCAAAAAATAAACTTCAAAGATGACCCGTCCGAGCATTAGTTTAGGATTTCATGCAGGAGCGGATTTAGTTGACTGCATACCTTGCACGAAATGCAATTCCAAGCATCCAGTCGTTTGTAGAATAAACATTTACAAATCTACCAGCTACCACCTGCAGAACGGCAAGAAACAGCTATTGAAGAAATGAAGCAGGCACTAGACAGTCAGAAGTAAAGTATTACAAGGACTGGCCTCCCCCCATCCTCTACACAAGCCTGCTGCACAGACAGAAAATAGAAAATAGAAAATAGAAAAGAAAGTACACAAACCAAAGCTCAAAGATAAAGGCAAAAGAACTCTGAGAACACATTTTGGTGTCAATATTGCTTTCAGATTCTCAAGAAAAATGTCATAAAATATGAAAATGTTTGAAAATGGAGAAGTACTTCACCTTTCTCGCAGCCTCCCAATTTTCGTCTTTAATTGCAATTGGAGCCCCAAGAATAACAACCCGTTCAACTAGTTCAGCTGCCAAAATTTATAATTTGTATCAGGATCACTTGAACTAAAGGCTTAGTCAAGAGATCACACCTACTTGTTATGAAAACTTACCACTACTATCCTTTTCAGCTAATGTTTGGAGGCACTTAAAAATAACTCTTGCTCCAAGTGAAAATCCAACAAGTGTTACCGGCCTGAAATATTCAAAAGAACCCACATAGAGAATTAAAAGGTGGTCGATAGAATAATATTTTCCAGATGATGAAAATGGAAGTAGCCAATTTTGATCAGTCAATCTACCTATTTCCTTGCAGTCCCTTAAGCAAAACCTCTGCAAGTAGTATCCCCGCCTTATCTGATCTATGGATTGAAACTGGTAAGAAATCTTTCTGAACAGCATGAATAGCTAGATATGGGAGAAGTTTCCCAACCCACATCCATTTTTCTTGAGGATGTGATTTCATCTCATCCAGAGAGGGATTTTTTAGGTATATTCATGTTACAGAATATTTCACAAAAGAACTTTAACAACTGAAAGAAAAGTAAAAACGTCTTAACCAGAGTAAACATATTTGATTTCCTACTTGAATAACATCAAAAGTAGGTTCTTGAATATTTTATTTCCCCTGCAAAATACAAGTTAAGGTACCTGTCTACGGCAATCGTCCATGTGCTGTCAATGAAGTTAGTAGCAGCGAGTAACGTTGTTGGCCAAGCCAATGCAGCTACAAGTGTGCTTAACACAGTCAACATTGCCCCCCGTTTCATCAATTCCGTAGCAATTTCTACAGCAAATAGAATTCATATCCAGACCATTCACTGCTTTTGTTATCATGATAAAGCTCGTAAAATCAATAATGTCTAATACATGTATGAATCTGTTTACTTGAAGTGAGCCAGTCCTGGATTGCAGTGCTAACAGCAATTAGATTCTTGGACTCCCACTGCAGTGCGTACCTAAAGAAATGCTAGTGCAGTTAGAAGTATGAAGGCCACAACCGTTTATCTGATGAACTAGAAACTTCTGTCACAATGAAAAATAAGCAAAAATTCAGGATTTCTTGGAGAATATCTTCTTTCTAGTTTATATGCTTGTTCACTGGAAATGATAAAATAATATTTCCACCAGGTAATTTCTCTAGGATCAATCTTACAACTTGCACAAAGTTTTTGAAGATACTTCAATAGCTATATACCTCTAAGAAAAATAAAGAAAAATACATAATAACCGTTGCCAGCAATCTAAGCTGTAAATCGTAATAGCCGTTGCCAGCATCTTAAGATGTAAATTGTGGATGGAGTACCTCTCCAAGTTATCATTTATTCCTTCCCAAGGTCTCACAAAATCTTCCTCCTCCATGATAAAACCAGATATCAAGATCTCAACTGCCAGCCGCTGATAGCACGAGATTTTATGAGAACACACTTACATCAGAAAAACAGAAACATACAACATGAAAATCCACAGACAACGAAACTAAAAGTTTTTCTCAAAGTTGATGCGCCTTATTAAGTGAAGTAAGAAAAGAAATTAAATAACCAAAAGAAAACATGCAATAAGTGCCAAGGAAAAAGGAACTCACTCCTTGGTTATGGTTTTCCCCGATAGACTTGAACTCAAATTCATCCACATCTCCCATTCTCCTGGCCATTTTACTCCCAGTAAGTCCAGCTCCAGCAGCTAGGTTGATAGACGCGTTAGTTAGAACATTTTGTTAATAAATGAAGACTGAAAGCATGAATCTACAAAAATTTTCCTCAGTCCTGGCTCCTAGTGTTTTTCGTAGAAAATATGGTGCTTCAAAAGAGCATTAAGGTTCAGATACTATTCTGGAAACATAGTTAAACTCTCACCACCAAATGAGGCTGCAACAGCAACTGATCCAGCAACACTTCCTGCTGCAGTTGCAACAGTAGCAACACCTGCTCCAATCACAGGTACAAGAGTCCCCAAAGTGGGAGCTAAAGCACCAAACCCGGCAGCAATTGCTGGAGCAGCTAAACCTGTTGAGGGTTAACAGACAAGCATAAAACACAAAATTAAAGTTCATAATTCTGAAAGAAAACTTGCTGCCAACTGTAATAAATATGGGCTCAGAATGGCATACCACCAGTGATTGCCATCAATGTCCCTCCAGTTAATGCAGCCGCACCTATGATACCTCCTCGTTTCCATTTAGCCCATGAGCTCTGTGGAGATTGCGACTCCTCCTTCGATTTTTCCTCTTGTAATACAGCCAAGGCAGAACAAGCAACCATAGTTTCAATGGCTTCCTGTAATGCACATTTCCTTACTAAAATGAAGAATTTGGTGCTTGGTTTCAGAGGTTATAAATGAATTATAAAATTAAATAAAAAAATTCAATCACATAAACTGTAAATCAAGTTCTTGCAATAAATTCATGACATCTCCAAGAAAGTATAGGTAGGTTAAGTCTACATTTCCCACATATTTCCTATAATTGAGTTCCATATGAATAAATTTTTTAGAATTTTACCCCCGAAATGGAATATGAAGCCAAAACAAAGTACATCAACAATAATATAGCAAGTATACCATTTTAATCCACTTCATATTGAACCAGGTTGCTAGCAAACGCAAAGCCACACGATGTCTGGCATCATAGCCCTTTCTTCGTAGCTTAGTTTTCTTATTATCTTCAGGTTTATATGCTAAACAAGCAGAGAGAAGCTCATAGAGAACCATGGTTTGCTTTGGGTAGCCAAGCATTGTCAACTCCTCCAAAGGCTTTTGAATGTTTTCATTGAATTCACCACTTGACTCTATCCTTAGCTGTTCAACAGCAAATGGCTTATCATTCGTCTCTTGTTGATTTTCTCCTACTTCAGACTTGAGCTTCTCCTTTGTGTCACCAGTTGAGCACTTCTCACGACATCCACTCTCGTACTCTTTTTGCGTCCCCTTCTTAGACTCGTGATCATCCCTAGTGCGCTCCATGCTTGAGGCCATGGCATCTACACTTCTTGATAAAGCAAGTTCCTTATCTGCCGCTTCAGAGGAAGTATCGTCACGTGTTTCCTCAGAAAGCAGTCTCAAAAACTAATAAAGCATAAGATTGAATTCAGAACAAGTAATCATTGATCAATAACAAAAGCATTTCCAGTTTCAAAAAACGAGGTGTAAAATTTAAGAGACGAAGAGCTAACCGCTCCAACATGATGATTTACAGGGGAACAAGCTGAGGTTTCCTCAAGTCCTGACCATGCTGTACTATCTATCTCCAAATACCTGATCATTTCATGGTCGATCTAAATTACGTTAACTATCATCGTTTAACAAAATTCAGTATCATTTCCTAAAAATGCTGATATCACAGAAATCAACAAAACCCACTCCATAAACTTCCAATATCTCTCCACGGATTTAATAATTTCAGCATTTAAAAAAAAAAATCTTAACAAGCAAACACGGAAGCTGTACATAATTCATCAATAAATTCAGGGAAAAAAAATGTAGAGAAAGGGAGAATATAGAGTACTTGAAGACGGGGCGGAGGAGGTCGGAGAAGGGGTGAACCCACAGCTCGTGATCATCAGCCACGGAATCGCTACTGCTACTGCCACTGCTGATGCGGTCTTGAATTGGGCCAGCATCGTCGTCGTTGTCGGGAAGAGGACCCAATTGACATGTTTGGATAATCTGAGCCTGGTGAAGGGCAAATCCGAACAGAGCTCCCGCCGCATACCTCTGCGTCGGTGATAAAGTCGACGTTGACATTTTCCTCGGTTTGAATTTTTCTAGTTGAAGGTTGCAGAAAAACCGATTGAGTAAATAAAAAAATTGTAGCTGGAACTCCAATTAAAGCTGACTTCGTCAAATTAATTTACGTTGTTGAACATGAATAAATAAATAAATGCTCTCAAGGTTTCAGTATTTGGCTATTTTGTTTTTACGTTTGTACAACAGCACTGTGTGACTGTGTGCTGAGTATCCATTCTCGTCTGTGACAGGTCAGAACGTGAGAACGAAGAAACTGAACAAGCTTTAAATACAATGGAGCAACACCCCTTCAAATTCATTGCAAACATATTGTCAAAATTATCTCCAAACCAAAAAAAATTAACGATCCTTCCACTTTCCCAAATAATTTTTCCCCTTCTCCATACACTTTTAACTCATAACTCTTCTAAAGAACTTTTTACCTTCCCAATACACATTTACTCATAATTTTACCTCAAAGCGCAAAAATAATTTTTAAAATCCAATCCTTATCCTCAATATAAAGATACATTTTACAAAACAATTTATTATATTTCTAATACAAATTTATATCTCATAACTATTACTTTAAAAATTCAAAAAAATATATATTTTTTTTAAATTTTAAGCTTCAAAAATTGGTTTTTTGCACTTCAAAACACATTGCATACACAGTCGCAGCCATCAATCTTGTTTTTTGCACTTTAAAATGCAAAAAATACGTGTTTTGAAAGCGCGATTCATATACACTCAAAGCCATCACAATGTCCAAATAATGAGAATTTTGCATTTAGCCCAAAATCTGTGTCTACCATCTATCTGCTGAGGAGATCTCTTGAATTTTTCCGAAGATATAAAGAAACAGCATGAACAGAAAACGAAACCTAAACAGAAATGTCATCTAACAAATAAGGAAAAGGTAGAGAAATGAAGTATCGCAATCTGACATTGCCAAAATTTAAAGTTCTTACCTCGCGGGGGATACATGAGTACATCCTTTTTAAGTCTTGGAAGATTCATTACAAAATTTAATTAAGTAACGCTTGTGCAATTCTCATCTACACAATATGTTTTATAAGCCTGCAACTAAGTACAATAGAGTATTACATCCACTCGAGAAATTTTTCTCGTTGATATCCTGTTAAAAGGGGACAAGAAAACAATGAATCTCTCCCTCTAACGTATTACTACTACACTACAATTAAATTATTTGCACAAAAAATATCTCATGCCAGCCTAACTTAACCCTGGATTTTTGAAGTTGAAGGTACACCATTAGCTACATGAACAGATACTTCCCCAAAAATTTGATTGTATAGAAGAATCAACTCCAATGCACCGCTTGGGGCCATGACTTTACGGATGGAGATAATCGCATGATGCTCCTTTCTTGCAATGCCCGCTTTCATAAAATTTACAAATTCGCTGTCCTTTGGGATGTGGCCTGGAATATCCACCTCCACCTCCACCTCCACCTCCACCTCCGCCGCCACCTCCGCCGCCGCCGCCACCACCATGTGACTGCCTGCTCCACATGGACCTACCCCTACCGTATCCTGGGTCCGCACCTTGGAAACCCCAGTCTCTAGGACTAGCATACCTCTCGGCCCCATATCTGCGTGGGCTATCCCACCCTAGACTTCCATTATAAGCTCCAAGATTAAAATTCGGATTTCCCCACGGTCCTCCCAAGCCAGTTCCCCAACCCATGTTTGGAAAACCCTGAGGTGAACCTCCCCAACCCATATTCATATTTCCCTGCATTCCAGGCCAGCCAGTGTCTATGGATTCCAAGCCCCTGCTCCTGGTCATAGATGTTGGAGCCATGCCTTGACTAATGGGGCATCCTGCAGGAGGATGGATATCTGAAGCAGCTTCCCTTGGATTCAGTCGTTCAGCAGACCCAGTTTCACCCTCACTACTAGTAGCAGAATGCCCATCAGATCTTTTCAGAGGATCAAAAACAGCAGCTTGAGAATCTACACCAGGGTCATCTGCAACTGGGGACTGAGAAGGAAATTGCACCTCGCCAGAGCTTACGGCATCACTTTTGCCAGCATCAGGAGTTGGGCTCAACTCCTCAATCGAGCTGAAACAGTCGTTCCTACAACTATCCATCATTTCATCATTACATTTAATCCCAGAAGTAGGGGATGCCAATCCACTTTGTGACTCAATAGCATCAACTTCTGCCAACAGATCTGATACTGATTCCTCAGCCAAAGTGCTAAACTCAATTGGCTCATGGACACCTGCCTGCCAGCTAGATATATTCGAAGCAGGGAGAGAAGAAGAGGAAGGCGGCAGTATATTGGTATTCAAATTTGGGATAGCCACTTGATCACCCAATACGTCAGTTGGTTTTACTGAATCCATGGGTGCAAGACCAGAATCCCATCCCTCTACAGAAGACTTTGGAGCAGTAGGGGGATATCCAGACCATTCATGAGGTACTTCTTGAAGCTGAGACCCACCAACCTCCAGGCCAGAACTCCAGCTAGGGCCTGAATCTGGAACAGAAACTTTAGTCAGCCCAGATTGATTGGATTCAGCAATCTGTTCTCCCTGATCTCCATCAGCTGGCTTTGATGAGGGATTTGGCAAAACCTCAGTCGTTGGTTTTGTTGTACTCTGTGAATTTTCTTGCATTTCTTTTGGTGCAGAACTTGAAAGATATTCATTCATTGGCTTTGGAACAGGAGTCAGTAAATCAGATATCCCTGCATCCTGCACAGGAACATCTAGCCTTTGGCTTTCAATAGCCTGACCTTCCAAGTTTTCAATGTTTTTCTTTGGAGTAGGGCTTGGCAGATCCAACATATCAGTATCACTATGCTCTTCGGTCAAATCATTAGGGGTTGTGGTTATAGAAGCCAAGTTAGAATTAGAGTCCTTCTGGTTCAAATCTAGATTTAATGATAATGATCTCAAATTTTGCCCAGAGGATTGGCTGGCATAAATCTGACTACTTGATGACTTCAGGCTCTGTCCACTTGTTGTCTGATGTGTCATGGTCTCATGTGAACTTTGACTCCTGTCATCCAAGACAGATTTATTTTCCTCACTTTCACTTCCACTTACCTGATGCACACTAGCCTGCTCAAAATTGAAAGAATGCAACGAACTATTATCAGAGGCAGATCCAACATCCAGTGAATGGGAAAAGTTCTGCAGCGAGGGGTAGGCTTTATGAAACTGTCCATTCAATGCATCAGTTAAACGCACATAGCCATTTAGCTCATCAATAGTCCATATCCTCATGTCAGCTGGGAAGTATCCAGTTGTACTCCACTTCCGCAGCTGCATCATGGCAAATGGTCCTTGAACTTTACCATTTGGATCACGATAATGCCACATTTTTTCCATTTCACTAGTATTAAGAGTAGGTGGGCTTCCTGTTGAGAAATTTGCAGTTGAAGTTATTCCTGCAGCTTGATTGCCCCAACCACTTTCAGGGCCACTAACAGTAACCTGAATTTCATGCTTTGGATCCCATTTATCATTTGACCAACGAGCCTTTTTAGTCCCCTCCTCTTTTGCTGGCAAGATGGTAAAGGTATCAGGTTAGATCACTACCACTAGAGTTGAATATCATCACACCAATTAGCATGCCTAATCTCACCTCTACCTTTTGGAGGTATTGACTGGCTCCCATTATTGTTAAATTTAGAACGTTTTGACCTTGAAAATTCATCTGCAAATTATTTGGCAGCTTCAATTAGAACAGCTTTTTTACATCAGAAAGTAAGACATGTAATGAAGAACAGATAAATCCACACAGGAAGGCAATGAACCTTGTTTTTGGCCACCATTTGCTGCAGCATCTTCTTCAGATTCATAATTTGGATTCATTTTTGGGTCAGCATGTACTTCTGGAATTTCAGTTAGTCTCCGCTGACGTTCCTCGGGCATTTTCAAACGCTGTAGTTTCTCTACGCATTCTCTGAGCGTGAAAATTGTCAAGGAAATGCACGTTGCGAATGCATCGATGAAATTAAAACTCTAAAGCAAAATATATGTACATATGTATTTATGTGTGCATGCATGCATGCATGTATTTTATCTTGTTTGGAGCGTGGAGTCTTAAGTCATGGCACCAAGGCGAAGGGATAACAGTCCCCAATTGTTTACAGTTATTAAGCCCCCCACTAGTTGAGCCACTAAAAATTTTCCACATGCGATCAAGCTCCTCCCAAGACAGCCAAATGTCTACACCGAGTTGCTAACTAATTTGTGAATGTACATCTTACCCATACCGTATATTTCAAAATGACTGAAACACTTGTGAGAAAAGGATATTCTTTTTTACGCCCCTTCTCATTAGCTCGATCACGTAGATGATTAAGACGCAGTATTTCTGCCTCAAGCACCTACATTTGAAAAAGTGGTTAAATAAAAACATCAGAGAACAGCAGCATGAGTACATAAAAAATTACATGATGGGAGAATTAAACAAGTTGTGAGTGATAAGCAGGAAAGAATATCACATCATTTAACAAATAGAGGAGAAGGGAAAGAAAGAGAGTGAAACAAAAAACCTACATCATTAAGCCTCAATGCCTGGAGTGCCATTGCTTTCTTTTGTATCTCACCCTACATTGAAGCAAAATATATTTCAGCAAGTTGCCACAAGTATCTTCCTTGAAATCAAAGCAGCAGGAGCAGGTGCACTTACTACAGTAAACCGTTTTACAAGCCCACATCTTATACTTTGACGAAGACGTTTGCATTCCTCCTGAAATGACGTTTAAATAGAAGTTCACAACATGGAATCTCATAACTTCCGCTCATTGTAAACCAATACTCCCATGTAATACAAGTGTAACATGCTGGACTTGAGGAAGAATTTTACTTCAGATTTGGTGGAATGAGACAAAAATGTTAGGGATCCCATTCATCCATACACACTACTTACATAAGAAAAGACACACTGCATAAACTCTATTCGCATAAGAAGATAATGACTGCAAGATACTAACAAAGAGAGTCTGTGTCCTGGTAAAAAGTAAGATATTAAGCTAAAGATGCTGCAGGAAAAAAATTTAAACTTTCTAAGACCACATGGCATACAATATATGACATGACAATGAACAGCAACTGAAAAACACATGCAAGCAGTAACAATAATCAAAAGAACAATTGAAATCTCATTGAAATACCATCAGCTATTTACTCTCTCAATGCATCCAGAAGAACAACAATTAAGCCTTTATCCATATTGAATTACTCAATGCATCTAGCAATTCAAATTAATGTGCAAAAACAAAAATAATTTGGTTTCCACTGATTATGCAGGAAAATTACCTGTGACAACTCTTGATTGGAAATTGCATCAATCGATACAGTCTCTTTCTTGTCCAAGTTCAACACTTCAAGCAAGATATCCGTAGTCTTATCAACAAGTTTATAAGGTTCAGCTGCTTTACTAGTACCTGTAGCAAAGGCATTGCTAATTTAACTAATTTGGACAATACCCAACTAAAGCACCAAATAGTTCAATTGTTCTGCCTAATAAGAAGGGAGCATACCTATAACTTGTACAAGCCTATGTATATCTTGCTTTTGGTCATTAGAAGAAACTCTTATCCGAACAATTGAGCCAACCACCTTATCACGGAAGTTCTCTTCATCTCCAAAAAGGTTTTCCATCAAATCACGCCGCAAGTAAATCAAACTAATGTTGTGAACATCAATAGCAGCAAATTCATCCAGATTGATCTGAGGTGCTTTTTCTTCACCCTTTTTCCGAGTTCTACGTTTCTTATTTATATCTATCATAAGATTACCATTCTGATCAGCTCCCATGTGACCTGCAACACTGCCAACAATTCCAGCTGGAATAAAAGCATTCTTCTGATCATCCTCTTTTATGAGAAAGTGATATTCAAGAAGCTTTAGCATTTCAATATGCCCAACACGTGGTTTCCCAAACAGATTTTTGAGCCTTAAATCACAGATGATTTGGCTTTTACGACGAGGGTCACGGAGATTGTTTATCTTTATGTAATCCAGTAAAAGTGATTGGACATCAAATGAAGACAGCACTGATGTATCACCGTTCTTCATATGAGCAACCAACTCCAAAAGCTCTTTAGAAGCCCAATCCTTGCGTTCAACCAAGTTTATGCTGTTATCACTGTTTAGCTTTTCTATGCTTGGAGAAACATGGCTTGGCAATTCAAGTTGTTCCTTGGGCATATTCACCTCCAAATTTTCAGAGGCCTTGTCAGAAATAGACAACACGCTACCATTTACAAAATTATTTTTCCTGGGTGATTGCTGCTTATGGTCTGTCATAACCACTCCCCTCCATGGATTTTTTGCTTGCATGAGCTCATTTATTGTTAGTGAAAGATTGTCTTTTAAGTAAATCCAATATACCTTGAAAAGATACTCCCAGCTAGTTTTATCATCAAAATCTACTTGTACCTGCACAAAACAAAGATCTAACATTAATGGCAGCACATACTCACATTGGAGCCAAAAACCCTAGATAATCATGGAGACACTCATTCCAAAGAGTGATATTATTAATTGGGTGAACTGTTTGAGCAGAGTCTTTGTTCAATGACAGCACCTTTTTCCTGCTTAGAAAACAAAGCTTGTAGGCATAGGCACAAACAGGCCAAATACTTCTCCTTCTATACTTCATTTATTAGATTTATTTAATTTCTCATAATATAAAATAAAGTTAATGATGGATCACAATTTCCTTGAGTTTCCGACTCTACAAGTTAAAGTAAGAATCCTCAAAGAACAACAGCGTGTAGAATCTTAAATAAAATGCTTACATGCCAAAAGTTTTTCATGCAAATATAAACAAGAAGTTAATGACCAACAACTGACAATCATATATATGATAAAGCATGCTACACAAATGATAGTGCATACCATTTCCTTGTTTCCTGTATCCTTGTTTTCAATCAGCATGATAGTTCTCATGCATGTTGTGCAAAAGCCTTTATTTCCTCTAACGCAGACATACTCTGCATCTTTAGTGCATCCTTTGCACAATGAGTAGGTACAAGTGTAGCACATGTAATGGGCTGCCTTTTGACAAGCACTGCATATATGCCACCCTGGAGCAAACAGCCATTATAATCTTACTAAAGCTTTCCAACCTTCATATGTCCACAAAGATCCAGACAAAACAGGATAATTAAGTGGAAGCACTCAATCTATAAGAATGCCTAACAAATTATTGACACAAGTACTTAGATAAAAATAACGAGTCAGTAAATAACCAGTCAAGAATGGAAAAAAACTTGTTTTTGACAAATTAATACAATATTTTGTTGTACAACAACAAAACTAAACCAAGGAAACCATTAAAATCTGGCAAGAAAAATTTGAATGGTTATAAATGCTGAACTTACACTGCAGAAAACAAAAGACACATCTAAAAAGATTTACAACACGCATAAACTACCATTTCTCAGAGACAGTAATAAGAATATACAATAATACAAATAGAAACTCTTTTTTTTTTTTTAAAGAAACAATAATTAAAGAATCTTGAGGGAAGTAAAGTACATTGAGAATGTTTGCCTACAGAACCTTATCTGTAGCTGCGGAAAATCATAAATATCCTTTGCTACTATATTGAAAATGCTTGCCTACAGAAACCTCATTTGAGGTTGCTGAAAATCAGAATATCCTTTGTTACAGCTTTTGGTCTACTAAAAACCAAAAGCCCAAAAGCCAAATTCTTCATCATGCAGAAGCATAACTCATGCAAAGCCTCAAAGTTTGTTTAGATAAGTTACTAGTCCAATGAAAATGTGAACTCTATTTTATGTATAGGGTTGCAGGGTTGCATTCAGAACTGATTTTTAAACTATTGATGACACTTAAATCATTGGCAAGACACCCTGATCATAACTACGAGCAAGCGCATTTTATGCATTACAGAACTTCAGATCAAGATTTTCTACTGACGTCGTAGAGTATCTTGTTTGAAGAACAATATTGAGAAAAATGTACAAGAAGGGATTCAAACGCATGCAACACAGCACAGGTTAATTGGTGTTGCACTAACCTTAATAGAAACTTCAAGCATCCACACTCAGTGCATTAACAATCATTCCCCTTCCCCAAGAGTAACAATGGCTGAATTTTTTGGATCAATAACTACCATGATAATTTACCAATTATGAACCATGAGCATGGAGCAAGCAGACAAATTGTCAGTAGAAGCACAAATTATATAGCATTCTTAAGTGGAAGCTTTCTGATCGAAGTTTTCTTGTTAGGCGAAGGAGAGAGCTAGGGAGAGAGCTAGGTTTGCATGGAGTACATGCATGTCAAAACAGTCCCCATCCATCAAGGAAATAAGAAATACATCTTGCTTATGACTGCCTGGCATTGTACAAGCAGGTAGTTGTCAGCCTATTTCCTAGTGACCAGACAACAAGATCGCAAAAGAATACTGAAACCTGCTCAATCGAGTCAAAGCTCTCCCCACGCATAAAAGCCAGAAAATGTCATCGTCAAACTTAGTGTTGGAACCCTAATTCACCGAGTAAAACCCAAGATTATAACAAATTCCAAGAATACAGTTAAACTTTATTACAAAACCCCTATTCAGGCCCTTCTTCGTCTACCATCAACTTTTACTTTAAAAAAATAATCTATACTTATTCTCTGCTACTGCAATGGCAAAAAGGTTGTTTTTGTTTTGTTTGGAGCCCTAAGGCAGCAATCAAATGTAATCCTATTAATGGAATCAATGCATTAACTTTCTAATACACTTACTATAAGCAAAGCATGCACTAAATTTCTAATACCCAATTACTATAAATGAAACATGCATTACACCAAATGCATTAACTTTCTAATGCCCAATTACCATAAATGGAACAAGTATTCCACCATGCACCTGAAAGCAACAATTTTTTTTTTGCAAATCTCGTAAACAAACAGTAACACGAAACAATAAAAATTTAGTATTCCGAACGGCTAAAGTATAAATTTTGATTAGAAATGCACGGAAAATGAAGATCGTCAACGCAAGCAACAAGAGAAACAAACTATACCGCAGTTCCATTTCGCCTTAGATCGGAAAAAAGCTTCATCCCGCTTAATACAAACTGGGTGATACGCCTTTGGACACCCCCTAATAACAGCCAATAAACACATCAATAAACAGTTCTTGGCGACCATACCCCCAACAACAAAAAAAAAAAAAAAAAGACCTTCAAAGTATAAAGAAAACTGAACTGCCGCGTACTATCAAAAACATCTCAACTATGGAAACAAACTAAAAACTTTAAATCGTTCGGGGGAAAAAAAGTAGTTAGTGAAACAAAGCCACTCACTTGCGATCACATAGCACAAGGGAACCACCGTCAAAGCAAATAAAGCACACGTCTTCCTCCTCATTATTCCTCTTCGGCGGCGGAGGTTTAGGAGCCGCCGTGTGCCCCTTGGGAGGCCTCCCACGTTTTCTTTTCTCGGTCAATTGCCCAACCGGCCCAACCATCGCCGTACTAACTTGAACAACCTGCCCAACCGCCGCCGGGGGTTCCTCAACTCTAGCCGGAACTCCAGAATCTGCAGCGAGGGCGGGAGGACCTCCGCCGACCAGCTGCGAATCCTCCGTTTCCGGAGCCGAACCACACTGATCCTCCAATCCTAGAGTCCGTACCATTTGGTCAAATGTTTGACTCTGACTCTGAGCTGTCCCCGTCATCGTCACCGTCTCCACAAAACCCGAGCACGAATCTCCACCGTACATTCGGACCCACTGAAAACTTCCGAGCTCAAAAAAACAAAACGAACAGAGATACAGAGCTTTACCAAAACCCTAGAATTCCAAATTGCGTGGCGCCTTTAAGCTTTGATCGAGGATCGTCGGAAGAGATCATTGACCTAACTACGTCGTTTTTCGTATTAAAATCAAGAGAGAGAAAGAGAAAGAAAGTGAAGAGAAAAAAGGAAGGAAGGAAGGAGACGGTGGTCTGATAAGATTGGGCTTGGCTTTGGCCAGCCGTGTCTGCTTGCGTTTTGTGCGTGACTGTGTGTAAGAGAGAGAAAGTGTGGGGTTGGGTTTAACAAATATTTTTTTTTAATTTTTTTTTTCGTTTGGGCAGCATATAATTCTGCGTGCTACTGTACTTGTTGGACCGGGAAGGGGTGGAAAGACCGAACGCGGGAGAGCGTCAAACGCGGCCGATGCTTCCTCTCTTTAAAATGCAACGCCTCGAGCAAAGACTCGTGAACACGTGAAAGGTTTCCATTTGTTTCTTTCTCTCCTTTCATTTTCGACCAAATAAATATTCCATCTCGCGTTTGTACATGTGTGATGGTATGATCTTTGTTAAGCAATTTCAAAGAAAGTCATGATTTGATGCGATACAGAAATATACTCCTAAGCGACCATTGTAATTACCCTCTTTTCTATGCTCTATGGAGTTGAACGTAATTATTGAGTTGATATCATATTTTTTTTTTAAGATTAAATCACAAATCTCGTTCTTAATATTTACGTTAAAATTCTTTTTAGTTCTTAACATTTATAAATTTGATTTTTTAAACGGTTCTTTTTAGTTCTTAATATTTTTTTTAGTTCTTAACATTCACAATATTTGTAACTTTAAACCCGTTTTTGCATGCTAAAAAATAGTAGTGGACTAAAAAGAACAGGTTGAAATGTTGTGAACTAAAAAGAACTTTAACGCAAATGTTGATGACGAAATTTGTGATTTAATTTTTTTTAATTTATAAAGTATAACAAATTTAATATATAATTTTTTTTATTTATATCGTTCAGATTATATATTAATAATATTAATCCCATGTATAACTTTAATGAAAAAGTTAGAAATTTTGTTTTAAATACATTCTATTGCATTATCAAGTGTAATGCAATATATTACGTAAAATATATGTTTGATACAATAAATATTGTATGGAATTCTTTTTCTTTTCACATTTACTAGTTAAAAGTTATAAATAAAACTTGTATAAAAATGTAAAAAAATTTATTTAAGAAATAATAATGACATATTTATGTTTCAAAATGTGTTTTTACAAATTTGTTGTGAAATGTTGTTCAAAATATTATTTGGATTGATATTTTAAAATATTTTTTGAACTGAAATGTTGTATGGATTATAAAATGAAAAAAATTAAATTAAGATATTGTATAAATTACAAGAATTAAAAGATATTTTTAATTAAAATACTATATGTGTTTCGAACTGAAATATTATGTATAAAAAAGTGAAGAATTAATGTATTTTAGAGTTCTATTTTTTATAGACAATATGCGTTTTGAAATTTATTCTAAAATATATTTTTAAAAAATATTTACCATACAACATTTTACAAAACACATGTGAAATAAAAATGACAATAAACGTATAATTTAAAGTCTGTTTGGACAAGGTATTTGTGTTTGTAAATAAGTAAATTATCAAACAAAAAATAAACTATTAAAACACATTTAAATTTTAAATTTTCCTACTCAAATTCAAATTCCTCTTACATAATTTTAAAAAATTTTCTCTCTTATTTTTCCCTCAAAAATGCTTTTTCTATCAAAAAATATCCACCAACTTTTTCATACATTCCAATACAACTTTTTTTTAAATACATCATACTCCAAACAAAACCCTTAAATATTTAGGTGTATTTGGTTAATATTTTAAAATACTTTTTTTATTTTTAAATATATTTTTATTTTATAATTATTATTTAAAAAATATATTAAAATGTATTTTAAAATAATATGCACGTATAATAGTCCCTTACGGCATGTTTGGTTCGCTGTAATGAATAAAATTTGTAATTTGAATTTGATTAGAATTAATTTGTAATGAATTAAATTTGGAATTGAATTGAATGAGTTTGGTTCAAAGGAATTAAATAAGGTTGGAATTATTATTCTTGTGTTTGGTTGGGTGAATAGAACTAATGAATTGTGTTAAATGACTAAAATACCCTTATCTTAAGCATTTTATTATTGAGTGAGAAAATGATGAGAGAGAAAGAAGAGTGAGAAAATGATGAGAGAGAGAAAGTAGAGTGAGAAAAATGATGAGAGAAAGAAAGTAGAGTAAGAAAAATGATGAGAGAGAAAGTAGAGTGAGAAAAATGACGAGAGAGAAAAAAGAGTGAGAAAATGATGAGAGAGAGAGAGAAAGTAGAGTGAGAAAAATGATGAGAGAGAGAGAGAAAGTAGAGTGAGAAAAATGATGAGAGAGAAAGAAGAGTGAGAAAATGATGAGAGAGAAAGTAGAGTGAGAAAATGATGAAAGAGAGAAAGAAAAGTGAGAAAATGATGAAGAAGAGAAAGAATGAGAAAATGATGAGAGAGAAAGAAAGAGAGAAAAATGATGAGAGAGAAAGTAAAGAGAAAAAATGATGAGAGAAAGTAGAGAGAAAATGAAAGAGAGAAAGTAAAGTAAAAAGAGAGAGAGAAAATTAGAAAAGAAAAGAGAAAAATGATGAGAGAGAAAGTAGAAAATTATGAGAAAATGATGGAGAAAGAAAAGTGAGAAAATGATGAAAGAGAAAGAGAGAGAAAAATGATGAAAGAGAAAGTAGAGTGAAAAAAGAAAAAAAGAGAGTAGAGAAAAAATGAGAGAAAAAATAGAGAGAGAAAATGATGAGAAAATGATGAAAAAAAAGAAAGTGAGAAAATGATGAGAGAGAGAAAGAGAGAAAAAAATGAGAGAAAGTAGAGTGAGAAAAATGATGAGAGAGAAAGTGAGTGAGAAAATGAAATGAGAAAAGAGAGTGAGAAAAATGAATGAGAGAAAAAAAATGAGAAGTAGAGTGAGAAAATGAAAAAAAGAGAAAATAAAGTAAGAAAATTGATGAGAGAAGTAGAGTGAGTGTAATCAGCTAAATAAAAAAAAGCAAAATTAGAAAAAAATTTAAACCTCTTCTTAAGAAAAAAAAATTGCAATAAAGTGAATGAATTCTTTTGAACCAAATAAAGAAATTCTGATTGACTAAATTGACTAAGGAATAAGGCTGTAAGTAATTACCAATTCTCTTAAACCAAACATGTTGTTAGTTCATCTTTTCATTCTGTGGGGGTAGTAGCTTTTTAAGTGGGGAGAAAGGGAAACTGGGGAAAAGAGTCATCAAAGTGTGTTGGTCTAGATATGGCCAGTGGTCTGGTCACGCAACCATTACCCAATACCCAATACCCACCAATTAAAAAATAAAGGAGTACAAGTTGTACAACTGTGCCAGTACTGCCACCTCTGGCTTTGGTGTTGGACACCTTTTTTCTTTCCTTTGTGTCATCATCTCAAAGTCCCACATAAGTGTCTGCAAAGTGCCGAGGACAATTGACTTACGCCATACTCATCAATGAATACGCCTCCCTTCCTCCCTCTCTTTCTTTTAGACTTTTATCCCCCGAATGCTGCTAAGTGCTAAATCGTTGAGTGGACACGTGAAAAGTGGACATATTTAGTGAAGCAATTACAACGAAATATTTCTTGGCAACATGGGAATTTAGGTAGGCATGAAACGTGTTGGTCTTAAACTTTAGATATTAAAATATTGAATTTAATCAGTTAATTAGGTATGCATGAAACGTGTTACAAACAATATTGAATAGTGTCATGACGATTGTTATATTAAATGTTAGAAATTCGAATTTAACTAATTACATTAAGTAGTAATTTTCTTCTTCCTTATTGTGTGTATTTAAAAAAAATTTCCCCACTTATCATTATGTAATAATATAAGTTGTTTGGTAAAAAAATATATAAAACAAGCTTATACACACAAATAATATTAGTGGAGTATAAACTTATAAAAGAGCTTTTAAATACTTGCCAAGTTTATGATTTAAAAAATAATAATAAGGTAAATCTTTTTTTAGTTTTACTTTTAACATATATATATATATATAAAAGTTCCATGTTTTTTGTCAATTTTGAATCAAAATTGAGACTTTTTGTAAGCAGTACAAAATCCCATTTCAGCCTAAATAAATAAATTATACTAGTTACAAAAGTTATATACTGTCTCTGTCATAAAAAAAAATAGTTCAATTTTATTAAAGTACAATTTTTATTAGTTATTAAGTATAACTCATTTAATATACCATTAAATATATTATTTTTTATTTTTTATTTTTAAGTATATATAATTATTATTAGTAAGAATATTTTAAAATTTTAATTTAAAAATAAATCTTTTTATGATAATAAAAGTTTTTTTTTTATGAAGGGATTAACTAAGAGAGTAGGAGAAAGTTAGGGACATCGTTGTAAAGAGCTAATCGAAATAAAATTATTTTTTTAAAAAAATTAAACATTTACAAGTAATTTCGAAATTGAAGGGTACATTGAGTAAGTGTACTTATCGGACGAGACGAAACAAGAGCGAGTAGAGGCTGATCATCGTATTGATGGTCTAGACTCTAGGGTGAGTGGGTGACCACCAGTTAATCTCCTCATCATATGATTACTTTCCTTAATTTCCCCAATTAGTAATGCATCCAGCTACAGTCACTCTTATTTGTAATCATATTAAATGCAATAATGAATGTCCAATTATCCAAGTGCAATATAATTAATCTCCACTCCACTGACTATCATGAGCCCTTTCCCTAAGCATTAAATATGTCACACGTATATTATATTACTTCAAAAAAACATACTCTCTCCTTTTAACAAAAAATGTTCACTTTTTAAATTTTTATTAATTATAAAAAAATGTGTACTTTTATAATGAATATTTTACTTCCATCCCAAAAAAAAAAAAAACTACTATTAATTTGAATAAAAAATTTTTAAGTTATATTTAATGTATGATTAAATATGTCATTTATTGTTACTTTTTTATTTCTATTAGTATGTGTAATATAAAAATTTTATATCAGTAACGGATTTTTTTTAAAATAAAAAAGTTTTGATTTTTTTTTAAAATGGAGTGAGTATAATACTTTTACTCATAACCAAAAGTTTTTTATTTTTTTGAATAACAAATAAAAGGAAATTTTTTTATCCTTGCAAATCAACTTGTGCTATATGCTCTTTTGGGGAAAATTTATTTAAATAAGAGCATTTTGTTGACTACAACCAACATAACTTGACCAAGTTAAGGAATAAATTCAACTAGTAAATTCACGTGAATTCTACTAGTAAATAATGAAGAAAAAGACTCCACTTCATCTCGTCATTCTGGCTGCTTCATTATCCCTATTCCTGGTAAATCAAATCAAATCATCCCCCTTTGAAAAAAAAAAGGGAAAAAATACGACTAAGGCAATCCCTAATCCAGACGACGTATTTAATTCATTGAATGTTTAGCTTTACAACTTCATTGTTCAAAGGTCAGCCTTTCTCGGATGCACGTTTTTCTCCTCACCAACACCAAGTCGCAAACTGCATGCAGTAAATTTGTCAACAAAAACAAAAAAAAATCCGTTATTTTTTAAGTTTTTTTTTTTGATAAAAAAGGAAACAAACAAGGCTCATTGATTTCAGCCGCCTCCGCACAGAACACATGGCGCGCAGGCGTCGTCTCGGTTGGATGCTATCGCTACATGAAAAGGATTTTGAACATTCACATTTCTTGTCAATAGGATTTCCTATTTCTTGATGGAGTTTCGTAACAATCAAATCTTTCTTTTTTCATGAAAAGTTAATGTTGCTTTCATGATAAACATTACATATTGATGGTACCATTTGTTTCATCCGTTGATTTAGGGTGCGTATAAAGTATAAATTATATTTTTATACGTGTAGTTGGTGTTATTTTTATTTTTAAATTTTATAATATAAAGTTTTTTTTAAAATATAAAAAATATATTTTAAAAGTAATTTATACAGGATTCAATTCATTTAATTTTGGTATTTAATATAAAGAATTATAGAATAAATATAATTTTAACATGGAATAAGTTTAAACTGAAGTTTAACAATATTCTTGTAAATTAGAACCAAAATATTTGTATAAAGTAATTAATTTGGGACCTTTTTAACCAAATGAATTTTACGAACATTAATTAAACCCGAGGACTTTAATTGGTCGTGTAATGTAAAGAAAGAAAAGCGTGGAAAGGAGACGAGGAATTGCGGACTTTGGTGGGGCATTGTTGATATTCTCACATTTCACATCATCTGTGCTTTTCGCAAAATTCAACCAAACGTAAAAAATCGGATTGGGCCTTTAAAGTTTGGGAAAATTAAAATGTGTGCATGCTCGCTCATGCACTGCGCCTGGGCAGAGTTTCCAGGGGCAGTGAATCACATCCTTAATTTAGAGGCGTTTGGTATAGACAGTGGGTTTAGAAATAAAATGAATTTAATAAAAATTTTTTTTTTAAATATAATAAAATAATAGTAATTATATTATTTGGTATTATTTTATAATAAAATAAAATAAATTTTATAATAAAATAAAATAAATTTTATATTAAAATTAAAATTAAAATTAAAATATTATTATTTTATATTATATTATATTTAAGAAAATCGTATCTTATTCTAAAAATAGTCAAAGTGCATGTCCATTTGTATAGAAAAATATTTTCTATAAATTAATCAAATTTATTTTTAAAAAATAAAAAAATAAAAAGGTAAAATGATGGTTGCAAATCCAGGGATGGGTTTGCAACTACCGACATGTGGCGCGCGCTCATTGGGCGCGCGTCACTTCAGTCAAAAAAAAAAAAAAGACTGTTTGTGGGTTTGAAGAAAACCTGTCTCCCCGTGGGTTCGAAGAAAAGGTCCGTTCTTGGGTTTTGTTCTTGTAGAGTGTATTCCAAATCCACTTATCAAATAATGACAATTCTTTGAATCCTTTCTATTCCCCTAATTTTCCTGTACCAAACACCCTCTTAATTTAACTCGTAACGGATTTTCTTTTTTTAATGATTTTCACGTACACGTGCAATTAGAAAAGCAACATCTTTCTTGTCATAGAGTTTAGGCCAACATCAAATTACATTTTAAGAAATATTTTTATGTGTTTTTTAATAATTTATTATATTTTAATATATTTTTATGTCACGATTACTATTTTTTAAAGAGTAAAAATATATTTTGAAACGTAATATGTATTCACTTTTAATCAGTTTTAGAAATGCAAAATCAAGTACCAAAACCAATGTGGCGTCATTTTAACGCCAAACGGCGTCGTATTAATGCCCAATCAGCCAAAAAAAAATCATGGCCAAGATCAGGGTAGTGGCTGTGGGCCACAGCCATTCAAGTCGATGGCCACGCCACATTAGCAACTGTGCTGATGTGGCGTGACCTAGGCCATCCGCGGCCAGCCCCTGGCCCAGGCCACGTCACGTCAACTTAAGGTCTGATATCCACCATTCACATAGTTATCATCAAAAAGTTGCCCACATTAATGGTTCAGCATTTCCATCCACATCACCAATTTATCTCTCATCTATCTATTTTTTTCACAATTTATTTAATATATTTAATACTTATTATTTAAATTAATAATTATTAAAAACTATCTATTTTTCATTTATCAAATTTTATATATATGAATAATACAACTTATAATTTTAATTATTATAAATTAAATAATTTGAGAGAGTTTGGGAGATAAGAATATCATATTTTGCATAAAAAAATAGGCAAAATGCATGTTAATTTATAAAGAAAAATATTTTCTGCTCGTTAGTAATCTTAAAAAAAAAAAAAGCTGAAATGACCTTTGCAAACCATTGTTTGCTTTGCAACAGTCAATTGACGTGGCGTACACCCATTGAACACATGTCATGTCAGCCAACTGATAGGCAATGAAGCGCATGTTAAGTGTTAACTAATTTTTTTTTTTTAAATAAAATCGACACCGTTTGGCATATTTTCGACGCCAAATGACGTCGTTTTGACATGCAAGAAAAAGGGATAAAAAAAAAACACTAACAACTGACATCGTTTTGACACGCAAGAAAAAGGGAAAAAAAAACACTAATAGCTAACACATAAAGGTAACACGACACCGTTTGACATTGTTTTAACACACAAGAAAAAGGAAAAAAAAAACACTAATAACTGACACATAAAGGTAACATGACACTGTTTGACGTCCAAACAATGTCATTTTGATGCCCAAAAAGTAAAAAAAATTAATGAAAAGGCCGTAGAAAAGTGGTCGTGGGCACGACCACTTCCCACGGCCATTCAAGTTCAAGGCCGCGCCACATCAATAGCTATACTAATGTGGGGTGACCTAGGCCATCCATGGCCAGCACCAAAAGGAGTTGTTGTAGATGATGCATTCTAAAGTTAAGAATTCCAATTTTACTAGATTTATGACCCAACAGATTATTTAAAAGTAGAGACTCGATCAAAAAAAAAAACAAAAAACGTCTGGGCATAAGCGGAAGATTAACAAAATTATTCATTAATCTGCTAATGAACGCCCACGGCCCACTATAAGCAACAGTAAACAGCCCACTTCTCCGCTGTGGATTGTGGACTGTGGAGTGCACCTCTTTTGTTTTTTCGTGGGGTCAAATTTTCACGGGTTAAGCCATAATTAATTTCTTTCTTGTCACGATAGAGAAAATTTTCAAAAGTTTTGATTTTGTAGATGTAATGCGAAATAAATACTACATGATAAGTATTTACAATTCATATATTTTTATAACATAGCATAAAAAACACAAACAAGTATTACGAAGCAATAAAATGACTGTACTTCTTTAAAAACGTATCACTATTATTATAGTTGTTTGGAAGTTGAAACTTATTATATTTTAGTGCATTTAAATATTTAATTTTTTAAAAATTATATTACGGTAATGGTGTTTAAATAAATTAATGGAACCAATTCACCGCTACCATTCCGATATAGTAATTTAAATATTAAAATGAGATTTACACTAATGTCCTCTTATCGAGCAATTAAAACTTTATAATTGAAGCACACATTTAGCCTTAAATAGGTACCTTACTTTAGCCTTATTCACACACTAATAAAATTTAAATACATGTCCCATTATTCATACAATTCATAGTTCAAAACCAAAAAAAAAAAAAAAATGAAAGATCAAATTTTTTTACCTATAATATATATTTTGCCTACCAATAATATTCAAATACATGTCATCTTGATGAGTAATTCAAAGCCTTCTAATCAAGGAAAATCTATTGATTTTAAATAAGTATTTTGAATAGAGTAATGATACTTTTAATGACTAATTATAGTGACTTTTTATAATAACTAATGTGACAAGTACAAAAAGATAAAATTTACCTATCACTCTCTTTACAGAATACGAAATAACAAGAAGTGATTTTTTCTTTTCATACTTGTCAGTTATTATAAAAAGTCACTATAAAAAGTTACTATGAATATCATTACTCTTTTGTATATAGTTTTTTTTCATGTTCCAATGAAATTCAAATATACATCCTCTTATTAGGTAAGTTAAAGTCTTTAAATCAAGACAAATATTTCTATCTCAAATAAGTGTTTTGAATATCGGTTTTTATTTTTCATATTTAACAAGATTCAATCACTGGGGTTACCTTAATGGTCATCCACTTTTACAGTGAGATGTTATAATAATGTTCAAACCATGGTAGGTTAAATAAATATTTTTTTACAGTGTATTCTTCTTTCTCGACATAGTCTTATTTTCCCATTCACATCCCAAAATATCCCGCAACCGATAAAGATTCCTTGTAATGCATTTGTCTTTTCCAAGATAGCCTTATTTACCCATATCATGTCTGCAAAATATCATGTAACCAATGTGATAGATTCGACGCCTTATTCTCCCAAGATGTCATGTAACTTATTGTGATAGAATCGGAGGCTAATTCCCTTATGTCGCCTAACCAACTGTAATGTCAAAATGTCGCGCAACTAACTATGATAGAATGGACGCCTCTTATGTCGCGTAACCAACTATAATAGAATCAACTAAAGTGTAATGTAAAATGTCGCGTAACTAATTGTGATAGAATCACTGTCTTCATTGGAATATATTCTTCTTTCCTAGCATAGCCTTATTTCCCTATGTCACGTCCGCAAAAATATCGTGTAACCAATGTGATAGATTTGACGCCTTATCCCCCAAAATGTTGCGTAACCAACTGTGATAGAATCGACACAAGTGTAATGTAAAATGTTGTGTAACTTATTGTGATAGAATCGGAGGCTAATTCCCTTATGTCGCCTAACCAACTGTAATGTCAAAAGACTCAAAACATCGCGTAACTGACTATGATAGAATGGATGCCTAATTCTCTTATGTTTCGTAACCAGCTATAATAGAATAAACTAAAGTGTAATGTAAAATGTCGCGTAACTAATTGTGATAGAATCACTGCCTTCATTGGAATATATTCTTCTTTCCTAGCATAGCCTTATTTCCCTATGTCACGTCCGCAAAAATATAATGTAACCAATGTGAGTGATAGATTTGACGCCTTATTCCCCCAAAATGTTGTGTAGCTAACTGTGATAGAATTGACTCCTAATTCCCCTATGTCGCGTAACCAACCGTGATAGAATCAACACAAGTGTAATGTAAAATGTTGTGTAACTAATTGTGATTAAATGGATGCCTAATTCCCCTATGTCCCATAATCAACTGTGACAGAATCGATCAACTATGATAGAATTGACACAAGTGTAATGTAAAATGTCACGTAACTAATTATGATACAATCGCCACCTAATTCTCCTATATCATATAACCAACTGTGATAGAATTGACGCAAGTGTAATGTACTCCACCTTCCCTTGGCATCGAGGCAAAGGGATATGTATTCTCCTTTCCCAACATAACCTATTCCCACATGTTGCGTCCTCAAAATGTCGTGTACCCAACCACGATAGAATTAATGTAAGTGTAATGTATTTCACCTTCCCTTCTTTGGCAATGTATTTCCCTTCCCTAACCTTGCCTTATTCCCCTCCCCTCCCTCCCTACAAACCCCTCCCCCACACCCACTCCCCCCAACCCTGTGCGCGTGCGCGTGCGGTGTTGTGTTCCTAATTGTGATAGAGTCATTATAATCAACGCAAATGTAATGTATTTCTCCTTCCATTTGACAATTGCTGATTACCAAAATTTATGAAACTTAAATAAATATGCAAATATGGATATTGATTTTTTTAATAATTATTCCAAACAAATTGAAATTATTGAAATTTGTTCACCAATAAGAATTTTCCAACAGAATCATTATGTTAATGAAATGTTGACAAATAGCAACCTTGAAACTCTTCCTAAACCTATTTATCATGCTTTATAAATGTATTCACGTACAATACTTAATACGAGACTCATAAATTAGTATAGATTTGGAAATTACTAATAACATAATATTTTGAATTGCAGCTGAATTCATGAACATGTAAGAGATAACCTAATTAAGATGTTCATCGGCCAATTGGAAAAATCTCTTTAAGAAATTTATAGGTGGCAACAATTTATTTCTCATTTCCTAGTATAATTTATCAAAAAACTAACCCATACATTTATAATTTATTGTATTATTATTATTATTGGGTAGAGGAATTGGTAGTTAACCTATAAAGGAAGGAACACAAACTCGTATGGAAGTGTTCTGAAAGCGCTCCCTCTGTCTGAAGAATTCAGTCACGCCTTCGGTGAAAAAACGAAACAGAAAATTACAGCACAAGCGGAAGAAAAAACGAGAAACCGAGACGAACCGCCCACGGATGAGGATACGCCACCATTTCTTGTGCCGGTTGACAACCTATTCTGGACTCAACCCATTGGCTGATCTCACCATCGTCAAGATCAAATCAGCTCCATCTCCAGCTCTTAAAGCGACCATTTTGTTAACGACGATGTTGTTCTCCCTCTAAATTTTTTCAACGACTTCTCGTCGCGAAAGCTACAGGGGACAGATTCCCCCGAAACGAAGAAACCCAAATCCAAAAATCGAATCAGAAATTCATAACTATTGGACTTAGTATAATTTTAATCAGCTTTTCCTGGGTGGTCATATAATAATTCAAAAGCATGTTGCAGAGACCTAGACGCAGGTGCGAGGGCAAAGCCATGGGCGCAATTGTTCTGGATCTCCGCCCTGGACTTGGCATCGGCCCCTTTTCACTCGGTGATTTATCTACTCTTTTTTATGTTCAATTATTTGCACCCAATTCAGCGAAGTTTTATTTTTCTTCTTATGTGGTTTTAATAGTAGTATTTTGATTTTGTGGTACTTGCTGCATTAATATCGGTTTTGGGCTCATCAGGATGTGCCCTGGGGCATTCCTGTTTTAATAGTGATTATGTAATTGCTAATGACGTTTCAGGGATGCCAATATGCGAAGCCTTCGCTCAAATTGAGCAGCAGCCGAACATTTATGATGTTGTTCATGTCAAGTACTATGACGAGGTTTTGCCCTTAAAAGACTTTTACTTTATCCTGTCTCAACTGGCTGTTTGAGGAATATATTTGTTTTTATAGAGAAGTTTTTGTCAATTTTCTTGCTCTTCGTGTTAGCTTTTGTCAATAAATGTTGAGGTATAGTGGAGAAGGTGCACTTTGTTGTCAAGTCTGAGGAGCTGGGCTCTAGCTTCCAAAATTTAGAATCCTGGTCTGGGTTAAGTTCTTCTTTAGTTTGTTGAATATTTTTAGACCCTACTGGTACCTAGGTTATAAAGATCATCTGCGGATGTTTATTCTTTTATTGCTTATATATTGAATCTGTATTAGAGAGTTCTTGTTGTTGTTTTGATTTCTTGATTATACTCTCCAAGTTCTTGCTTTAGCAGACATGATACCTCTTATTGTTTCATTATGCCGGTTTCTGCAGGAGCCTTTGAAACTTGATATTGTTATAAGCTTCCCAGATCATGGATTTCATCTCAGGTTTGATCCTTGGTCACAGGTAATTATATACATATGGCTAGAAGAAAGTTTTGATGATCTCTTAGAGTAGAAACAATCAATGTACCCATTGAGACTCAAGAGTGCCATTTGATCTTTTTGGGTGCCAATGAGGGTGTTTAGATGGATGTTTAATTTGTCCAAATCTGTAGTAACTGAAATTTTTCCAACTTTTGAAGTATATGTATTGGATATTGAAGTACCTGTAGTGTCATTGCTGCTGAATCTTGTCTTGCAACCTGTTTCAGAGACTGCGCCTCATCGAGATTTTTGATGTTAAAAGGCTTCAAATGCGCTATGCCACTTCGTTGATTGGGCAAGTATTCTGAATCCCTTCCTATGCCACCCTGGAAGTCTCCAAAACCCCTAGTTTATTGAGCATCATCTGACCATTGTCTCTTCTTTCAGTGGACCCTCTACTCTTGCCACCTTTGTTGCTGTCTATGCTCTATTTGGGCCAACATTTCCCGGAATTTACGACAAGGGGAGAAGCATGTATACTCTATTCTACCCTGTACGTGAGGCTATGAGATTCATTTTCATTTATTGTCTTCTTCTGTCAATTCTTTCTCTCTTTGATGAGGTTTATTAGAACTTCCTTTCTCCTTTGGGTGATACTAAATTGTTGCAACTTTCAGGGATTATCTTTTGCTTTTCCCATCCCTTCACAATATACCGAGTGTAGTCTTGAGAGAGAAGGTACTTATGTTAACTTAAGTTCTAGATTTCCAAATACATCAAACTATAAGTGCTTATCAGATATTTTCCTCATCTTTGGTGTCAAAGCTGAGCTGCCCTTGGAGTTTCCAGATGGCACAACTCCCGTGACATGCCGTGTCTCAATATATGATAGTTCTGCAGATAGCAAGGTTGGTGTAGGATCCTTGATGGATAAGGCTGTTGTTCCCCCACTGCTTGCTGGCAGCCTTTACATGGAAGAAGTTCATGCCAGGGTTTGTAGTTCTTTAGCTTTGACCAGTGATTGCTTCTCTTTTACATGTCTTCTTCAAACTTGCTTGGACCCAAGTACTATTAATCATTTCTTCATTGGGATTTAATTTTAGAGTCATATTGTGTTAAGATGAGAATTTTATTTCGGGATTATGTTGTTGCTATAGTGTTGTTCTCCAATATTTCAAGATTATGATTTAGGTGGAATATGTTGTATACTGGTATTATTACTCTGGGACTGAAGTCATTTCACATGAAGAATGTTTCTAATTAGTACAGTTTAGTTGTTTGCTGCATGCTGAATTGATCCTGAACTTGTTTCGTTTTTGTTGTTTTCCAGCTAGGGGAAGGATTATTCTTTACTGTCGGTGGACAGCATATCTCTTTTGGTTCATCACCACAGGTGTGATATATTTAATTCTATTCTATCATCCTATGATTGACGGTGTCCATTTGTTCCACAGAATGTGAATCTTTCCACCTTGTGAATAGTAATATCACCTTTTGTTTTTTATTTGTGGTTATCTAGTAGATGGCTTCTGGATATGATAATCTGTGACTGAAACTAGTGTGCGTCTTGTATTTGTAGGATGTATGGACTGATTTGGGTCGACCATGTGGGATACATCAGAAGCAGGTTTGATCGTATTCTATTCCTAGTTGTTACTTCTTATAGCATGTTAGATTTTTTTCATGGTTGTCATTGATTTTATATATTATACAGGTGGATCAAATGGTGATTCATTCTTCTTTAGATCCTCGGCCACGAACAACGCTTTGTGTTGATTATTTCTACAATTATTTCACTCGGGGCTTGGACATATTGTTTGATGGCCAGGTACTTTTTATTGGTTTTTGATGTGCATATAAGATTGTGTCTCATGAATAGTGGAGGTTGTAGCAAGGTTCTTAGACTGTTCTGCTGAATTTGCAGACCCATAAAATCAAGAAGTTTGTTTTACACACGAACTACCCTGGCCATGCAGATTTCAATTCATATATGAAGTGCAATTTTGTTATCTACAGTTCTGAGTGTGAGTAATTTCCAGTACGAGGTTTCTTTATTTTTGCTGTTGTGAATTTCACGACTTCTGTTTCTTTGTACTGAACCAAACCAAATTTCTTGCAGTTGGTGGGTCATTTCATCAGGATGAAAACATATCTAAACGAACTATCACAGCTAGTACAAAGTGGGAACAAGTTAAGGTGAATGATTCGTGGGTACATTTGATCAGCCTGGTCCTGCTGATCTTTAACTGGACTGAATTTTTGTATGATGCATGTTATAGATGTGTTTACTGTAAACTACTGCCAGTATAACTACTGTTTTTTTTTTTTTCCTCTCTTGGCTCTAGTTTACATTGTTTTGGCTTGGAAATGGTTATACTTTCTTGGAATTAACACATAAGTTGGCAGAATTTACTCCCCTTTTCATAACGTTATGTTAATAAACCCAGTTGGAATCCATGCCAAAATTCTCATCCAAAAGGGCTATTTCTATATTATGGTTCAGGAAATTCTTGGAGACTGTGGCCGAGCGGCTATCCAGACTCAAGGGTCCACAAGCAATCCTTTTGGATCCACTTTGGTGTATGGCTACCAGAATGTGGCCTTTGAGGTGCTTGTTCCTGAATTTGATAGATATGATCTTGCATTTTTGCTTAAGCTTTCCTTCTTCTGCCAAGAATGTTATTCATTTTTGGCTTATTCTATTCTGCTAATTCTCAGGTCATGAAGAATGGTTATATCGCAACTGTGACTCTGTTTCAATCATGATGACATCCATGGGACATTTTGATGAGTCCTTTTGTATGCTGCACCTGAAAATGTTGGTATTCCTGTTTCCTGTTTCATACTTATTGACCAAAATTTATCGATGACATTACTTCTTAATTTATTGATATTTCTTGTGCAAGATTTTAATCAAATGTATAATATTTGGTTGTGTTGCAACTGCAAGTTAAGATAATGTATAATATTTGGTCCTCAAAACATTCTTCATTGCCGTATTTATGTGGCAAACAAGCTTACACGAGAAATGCATCCCTGTTGTTCACATCTTATGGTTACTAATAAAAGATAACACGCTACATGCCATTACTACATAATCCAAGTTACAAAGTAACTATGGCTGTGTGCGCAGAGCAGATGCGTATAGTGCATTTCTATTTTGAAGTTTTTCTCTACTTTATGAAAACTGGCCTTTTCAAATTATAGAGCTTCTATAATTCTTGGTGTGTAGTTTGTGAATTTTAAGGTACTAATATAGACTGATTCTTTGACGCAGGGTAGCAATCTGATCATTCTGTACAGTCTACTGGCTTCTCACAGTACATCGCTCTTTATGAGTAGTGTAAAGTCAGACAGTAATGTCACCAGCTGTAATTCTTCTGCGTACTGAATATCTCTTCAAATGTAAATACTCTGATGATATCATGCCACTATGTTTGCTTATGACTCGGCATACATGGTATATAATTTCTACCAGTGCTAGGCGCATTTACAATTAGCTTATTTGTACTGTGTATCGCTCAGCAACAGTACATAAACATGCTTTTCCCACCCCGACAAGAAAATTTGTGGGGTGGCCGAACTTCTTATAGCAAGTTTCTTTACTATACTTTTAACTTTATATGTTCTTATTGTTGGATTCTGTGGCCTGGTTATGCTTGTCTTCTGTCGTGTGTCCGGTGCCTATTCAGGACTTAGGAAGATGGCGATGGGTGCATTTAATGCAATACGCTCCCTTGAATATATTTAGTGTTGAAGGGGGCATAAAACAATTTTTTGTCAAGACGAGATTAGCTTTATAAGAGAAGAATTGGAGTCGTAAGCTTTGATTATGATAGTTTTAAAACATAATCTGCTCTAAATGTTTATGATCATGGGATAGCCAATACAGTAAAATATCACAAATTCGTAAGCCATTCATGGCCATCAATGAAGCTCAATGAAATAAACGGCCCAGCCTCTTCTTGAGTTAGCTCCCTGGCCCATGGCACCCTTCCTCCAAAATCTGCCCCTGGTCCTGAGCACTTGAACTGCCCATAAAATACAGTCCTGCAAGATAATGCAACCATTGCATTTGGCAAATATTTTATGTTTTCAAATGGTAAATAAAAACATCCGTAAAATTTAATTCCCTAGGAGGAAAACAACCATTAAAAAGAAAGGATCTTGAGGAGAGTGAGAGATGGAGAACATACATTTCCCTGTTTTTATCTCCCCAGTTGTACCACCCTCTTGGGGTAATGATCTTATCCATGTAAGTGTAAGCAAAGACCACCCTGGAAAAAGTACCCCAGGCCCTCCCCAAGTAGAGCGCCCCTGAACCAGTAACCTTGCAATTAACAAAAGAGAAGCCAGTTTCCTCAAGCATACTCTCCCTCTTTTGGGCAGTCAAGGCCCCATAGCTGTTGGTTTTAGCACGGAGATGGCAATTCTCATATAATGAAAGGCCATCTCCAAATATAAAATCTACTGAACCTTGTATGTAGCAGTTCTTGAAGTAATGCCTGCCTTTGTGATCATAAAGGGTGTCCTGTGCCCCCATGAACTTGCAGCCTATGAAAGCAGCCGTATCAGCTGATATTCTTAAAGCCACTGCTTGCTTACCCAGTGCCCCTGATGGTGGGGGCTTCGCTTTGTTCTGTGAAAAGAGCAATTTGAATCATTCATAACTTTAGAAATTAGTCCATTTTGCTATTACAGTGGTTGAAATTTGGCTGACCTTAAAAGTGATGTATTTTGCAATAAAATAAGGAGCATTAACGGCAAAAGTTGCAGAGGCAAAAGTGCCCAATGGCTGGCCGTTTAGTCCCTTCTTGTCTGCAGCGTCGTCCCATTGGATTATGGTCTTGTCTGCACCGGCTCCTTCCAGGCTTACGTATGCCATGGTTGCCGGAATTTCAATCTTCTCCCTGCTTTGCCAAATCCCAGTGCAAATTTAACGTGTAATTATCTATAGTAATCTACGTTATACTACAAGAAAACTATCACGCACACAAAACTAAATCCCTGCACCTGACTAAATCAATGCAAAAAAATTCCAGTTGAAGGTTGTGGGATGATTTAGTACCTGTAAATCCCTGCACTAATAGATATAACCACTCGACAATTATTGATAGTTGGGATTGCATTTATGGCCTTCTGCACCGTGGTATAGTCTCCAAATCTTGGATTTTTATGTACTTTAATCTTTTTGCAAGGAACAAGTTGATTTTTCGCTTCCTCAAAAACAGAATGATTGCGAGAGCCCATGTGTTGCAACCATTTTAAGTATGCATTCTCAGTATCCACCAACTTCTTCAAGTTGTGGGACTGGGAATGGGAATGGCTAAAAGAACTTCCAATAGGAACAAAACAAATTAGCACAATCAACTCCAGCCTCATGATTGTACCAGTTAAGGCAATGTTAAACTTTCAGAATGTTAGTTTTAGGCAGTTGTTGGATAAGGTGCAAGAATGGAGCGGCCAAATTTACATAAGGAAATGTTCAAGGGAATTACAGAATGTGGAGGTGTGGAGGATATGGATATAGTATAAAGCTAGCCTTCAATTAAAAAAACACTAGTATAACCAGTTAATAAAATGATTGGCCAAGAAACAGAGAGAAGGAGAAAGGCATGCAAAGAAGAGTCTGGCACGTAGTGGCGGCATCGAACTATATTATCCCTTCTTATCATACCAATTACCAAATCCTGTGTGACTTACTGGCAAATATTGCTTTCTTGCGGGTGTTTTTGTCTTCTAGGGACTAGGGAGATGTGAAAGAGACGATTGTTCACCACGCAAGCATTAAGAGACCCTCACATGGCCACACTCTTGCACATAACATTCATTCTTAAACATCCCTTGGATCCCAAAGTCACGTCTTACTTGGTACTTACAATGGTGTCAGAATTGCTTAACTTTTTTGGTATTTGTGGCACATTAATTTAGTTGGGATTGGACTTCATTAGTGGCAGCGTATGATTGTGCAGCATGATTGTTGACAAAACTTGAGATCAAGAAACAGAAAATCTTTGCTGATGGGTTTCTGATATAGAAAAGAAAAATATTACTACAATTTTGATTGACATTGTTAATTCTTTTGTTTCCCCCATTGTTGGGGTACACGAAAAGAAAGCTGTGGGCCTTGTGGCAGTGCTATAGGACAAATGCAATGCAAGCATGTCATGGTACCAAATGGTGTTTCAACAAATGGAGTTACATTTGCAGCAAGTAATACTAAGGTCGTGACGTCTAAAAAAGAAAGTATAAAGGGACTTACATGTTTTGGTAAAGAGCATGGTGATACTGGTAATGAAAGCCACAAAGTCAAGGAAGATGCCTTATGCGTGTTTATAGAGATTAGGCATGGTTTGACAAAGAAGGATGGGAGCTTGCCACTTCAATGGTGCACAGCAAGAGAGATTCACTACAAATTTTTGGTTTTGAAATGCGGGGAAGGTAGACATATGGTAAATTCTTTTTGGGACTATCGTTACTTTTACTCTGGATATGACCAAGCAATAATTAGTTACTGTTGAGTAATTCACTAATCCAAAGTCATACGAATATCACCGTATTAATGTTGATGTATAAGTCGTAGCATTTTGGGACATTTTGCTAGTCATTTAAGTAGTTTAAAAGTGAATTCTCGTTTTTTAACCAAACGGGTCTAATTAAATTAAATTAAATATTATAATAGAATAAAATAGAATGGTATGATATAATTGTTGGACAAAAAAAGTCAACGTTGATATATGGGTCAATTTTGGACATTGTACTACAAATTTGGGTGCATCTCGTGACTCTGACAGTCGTGCTCTTCTGGAATTTTGCTTACGGTTGGTCAGTGATATTGGACCGCAAAGACATGACACAGTCATTTTAGCACCTATAGAACCTCGCCATGTGAGCATAAGGACCATAGTTTATACCATCGAAATTTTACACAGAATCCATTCCAGTAAAATTAGATTGGTAGGATCAAATTATAAAATCATAAAATTGTCAAAAATATATATATATATAATTTATAAATTATAAATTATAAATTATATTAATCAATATATAAGTAGATATATAAAAAATTTATATATAATTTATAATTTAATAATTTAATTTAATTTTTATTTTTTATAACATTTTATATGATTTTTTAAAATTTTAATTACTATCGTAGACGAAAAGTATTTATGTTCAATTCATTTATTTATTGTTAAAAATTAATAAAAATATTATTAAACTAATTAAATTATTTATATACTAATAAATTTTAATTTTATTTAGATATAGAAAGTTTTTTTGAGTAAATTTAATTATATTTTATTCACATAATAAAGTAAGATTATAATTATGATCAAAATTGTTTTAATAACTTTGAATCGTAAAATCGAATTAGGATTTTGAAAACTATGATAAGGACATTGGGGCAACAAAATCAAGGCATTCGCCAAAGAGATATTTAGACTTCCTTTGGACAGAGTTTTTATTTACAAAAAGATAACTTTTTTTAAACAAAAATAAAACATTCAAACAAATTTTTATTTCAAAATTTAAAATTTAAATTTTTTCACTCAAATTCTTCTCATATAATTTTAAAAAATTTTATCTCCTATTTTTTCCTTTAAAATACTTTTTCTATAAAAAAAAATCTACCAAAATTTTCACATATTTCAATACAATTTTTCTCAAATAAATCACAATTCAAACGAAACCTTAGCATATTGAATTGTAATTTAGAAGTAAAATTGTAAGACAATTTGAGCTTTGAATTTTTAGAAGGAAATTTTTATTATACCATTACCAAATCACACACCAACAATGAGAAATAGATGGAAATTCATGTCCCATAAAATAATTAATAATTAATTGCTCCGGTGAATTTTTGGAAAAAATATTCCGTTGCCGGGACTCGAACCCGGGTCTTTCGGGTGAGAGCCGAATATCCTAACCATCTAGACTACAACGGAATTGTTATCCCGAGCTTATCAGGATTTTATATTCTTATAGATTACTAAAAACAGCGGTATTTCCAACAAAAGACATAAACCCTTTCGTTTCGCAGCGCTGTTGAGCTGCTAAGTGCTTGTGCTTATGCTATGCTATGCTTTGCTTTGCTTTGCTATACTCTGTCTCCCAACTCTCCGATGATATTCCATTGATTCTTGTTGCTATCTTTATGTCAAGGAAGAGACCCGTGGACTAATCTAGTTTATCATCTGGTGCTTAATTTTGTTATCCCTTTTCTTTTAATCCTGTTATTTTTTCACCACAATCATCTGTGGATTCCTGGGCATGAATATTCATACGTATGCATATGTGTATTCTCTAATTTTGCATCAAATGGCATGAAAAAATTGGAATTTTTGTGGCTGGCAAGTTGGGTTTTGCTTAAGAAATGAAAGTAATTGGATTGGATGTCCTTTATAGAGTTTCTGTTTTTAGAGTTCATTTCAGAATCTGGCATGAGCCGTGTTCAGTTCGTAGTGATGGAATGTTGAAATTGATTGGGAAAGAAAGAATCTTGCGTATGCCGTATGCCGCAGCCCAAGTTTAGGCTTCCGGGCATACCCAGAATGTGAAAGGTTTTGAGGTTTAGATGTTTATGCATAAATGGAATACCTCATATTGACTAGAATAATTTGCATTCAAGTGAAGTTACATTTTTAGCGTTGTATTGGACTTGTGAACTTCTATGAAAGTTGTTTTTGGTGAGCTCTTGATTTATTTACCCGAATTGGAACACAGTGTTGCTGTTTAACTGAGCTATCAAGGCATCTAAATGACAACCTTGTCTGGATTAACTGGTGGCTCTATAAGATTTAAACTTCAACTCCCTGTGCAAGGTTCATCACATGGCACACGAGTTTCAGTTTTTCCTTTTTTTGATAGGACTCTGGATTTATCCTATCAACAAAGGTACTTACTTATATCACCTACAAAGTACAGCTTGGCTAGAGGATGATTTTGTATGCATCATAATTGTTGTTCCTGTTGTGTGCATCAACCAGAACTATAATTAAATGGGCTACTTCCACAGAGAAATGTGCTTCACGACGAACGCCCTTGGTGAATTGTGCAATGGATGCGTCCTATGGTGATTCTACAAATGGTTCCAGTGGTAATATTGATTATCTGATCATATTTACTTACGTGTTTAATTGCTTTTTGCATACCATTGTGTTGTTGGAGTTGCCAGATCAATTTTTAGCAATATTCTATATTCCAACCGAATACAGGTAGGTCGGAACAAATGGAGAAATACATCCTCTATACTTTGTGATTGTAAAGTTTGCTGAAATTGAAAGGAAAATTTTATAAAACAGCCATAAAAAGATTAATGCTTTATGGATTAGAGTATTGGTGCACTAACTATGAACACGAACAAAAAATGAGAATAGCAGAAATAAGAAATGTTGATATGGATTTGTGGACATACTAGACTAGATAAAATAAGTAATGAATGCATTAGAAAGAAAGTAGGAGTAGCCCTTATCGATAAGAAATTGAGAGAAACATATTTAAAGTGAATTGGAAATGTGCGTAGGAAACCCTTTGATGCACTGGTACAACATTTAAAAATTAGAAAATTATGAACTCAAATTAAAAAGAAAAAGGGAAGATCTAAAAAGATTTGGAAAGAAACTATTAAAAAAGATATGAATTATAGAAACTTAAATGAAAATACGTGTTTTAATAGAAAGTGATTGTGAGATATGATTTATAGAGCCGACTTCATATAGCGGGATAAAAGCTTAGTTGTACTTGTATTGTATATCCTAACCAGTAATTGATCAGTTCATTGACTCTCCTGATTTGCTCCTGTCCATCCACAAAAATTTTGGTAAAGAGAAGAAAATGTTGCTTGTTTGACGGCTCCGGTTTTTGCCAGTTTCAATAGGTTCTTTTCTGGTTTAAATAGGTGTAAGAGTATTCTGACTCAGCACAAACCTATGTCACTCTTTAGCTATCAACAAGAATGCTTTGTATGGTTTGCTTAATTGTATAGGTGTTTGATTTCTTTTAAAAATGAGTTGGTTTATCAGTTTATACCTATATCTTTGGAAAGTTTTCTCTTGTTTACTATTTGCTATGTCATTTCTTGAATCTTGTCTTCCTGTTGCTTTTCTGTTTATCATTCTTGTGTTTCTCAATCTATTATTTTGTAATTGCTTTTTCAAGTACAGCTGTCTTTCCCAGAATCAATATCAGGGATCCATATAAACGACTTGGAATCAGTAGGGAAGCAAATGAAGATGAAATTCAAGCTGCAAGGAATTTTCTAATACAGAGATATGCAGGGCATAAGCCAAGTGTTGATGCGATTGAATCAGCCCATGATAAAATAATCATGCAGAAGTTCTATGAAAGGAAGAACCCAAAAATCAACATTAAGAAAAAGGTTAGGGAGGTAACCCAGTCTAAGTATGTGCAGGCTGTCACAAGCAGGTTCCGCACTCCTCATGTGAATGTCATCATCAAGACTTCCATTGCGTTTGTAATTCTTGGAGCTCTTACAGTGCTCTTTCCTACTGAAGAGGGCCCAACCCTTCAGGTTGCAATTTCCCTGATCATGACCATGTACTTTATAAATGACCGGCTGAAGAACAAACTCTTGGCTTTCCTTTATGGGTATGTTTATTTACTTTATGAAAGTTATTATCGTCTTAAATTGCTCTTGAATCTACTTAGTTTGGGATTGACTGTTTCTATACCAGATTGATCTGAACAATTTGTTTTCCATTAGTCCATGCTCCCAATTCTTTAATTTGTTAAAAATGTTTACTTGGTGATTGCTGTTGCAGGGCTGGAACTTTTATTCTGTCCTGGCTTGTGGGGACATTCTTGATGGTGTCTGTGATCCCACCTCTAATCAAAGGGCTAAGAAGTTTGGAAGTGACAACTTCATTGATAACCTATGTGATCCTATGGGTTTCTTCTACTTACCTTAAATAGAACAAATTTGTACACGTAGCAATTTTGTCAGTGTAAAGCATCTGTGTTTTTTTGATGTGGTTCTTAGGTTTTCTCTCGATGCTTTCACAATATAGATTCCAGTACATACTAATGCTATTACTGGATATGTTCCAGAGGTCAGAAAGTCTGAATGACTTTTGAATGTTGAGCAATTGTAGAAGCCTGCTTCTTTGTTCTGAAAGACTCATTCTTTCTAATACTTGGGAAGCACCACGGTATTATTCTTCCGTAGTATATTGTTTTCTGGGTATTCTGTACTGATCTCATTTACAAAGCTATGTGGTAAATGCTGCTAAATGTAACCCTGTCTTTCCTCTGTCACTTGATTAACCGAAATACACACACAAAGTTTGTCACTTGACCCTGTCCACAAAGGTTTCTTAGGTGTTTTACAGTGGTCGTAATTTGCTCACACCCTGACCGTTTGTGAAAATGGAAGATCTTTTCGTGCATAAGGGAAGGGACCATGAAAGATGTTCTGGTTGTGACTGTAGGAATGTCTTATTAGAGGCATTCATTAATGAGTGACTGGTGAGGGGAAAGGCCTACAAAGACTGGTACAACAATGTCCGAAGTTGGAGAAGATCCCTTTGCCATTTTGCTGAGATTTTTATGAGGGCCCAGCCATATGTTAGGGTACTGGGCCTCTTGGCCATCTATCCTCCAGTTTTAAGTTTTAACACTAACAAACAACCAATCATTGGCAAATTGCACAATTGTAAAAAAACAATTCTTGAACCTAAACCTCCTTTTTTTTCCCCAGAAAAAAACAAGAGGGTTTTTTTTGAGTTTTGAAAATTACTTATTGAAGGAACTAGAATACCTTCTGCTTCTCCACTTCTTCTTCTTCTTCTTGTTCTCCTTTATCTATATTTTTATAACAACCACCTCTTTTTCCCCCTTCATGGATGTTCAACAGTTTTGCTCCAACTTAGCCAGTAGGTATTAAACTGCCAAGACCGTGAGAGTAAGGGGTCTCATAGGGCTGATGGGCCCTCCAATTTACAGGCCAAAAATGAAAGTTTTCAAAACCATAGTCCCTTCAAATAATTGTATCTTGTCAGGTAGCTATGTCCATTTTTTATGGTCTTGCTATTTCTAATTTATGCACTAATAACCAGAGAAGAAAAAGAAAAAGCAGAACATAAGAAAAAACAAACCATCAATTTAGCAAGATCTTATCCCACCTGGCACAAGTTGATTGGTAAACATATTATGGCCTCAAAACGTAAATCTCCCTTGAACTATATAAAGCAATGACTTTAGCAATTGCGACCATGTTGAATTATTAGCTTATAAAAAAAACTTGAGGAGAGCCATAAAAATACTGTCTTCTGTAGAACTGTAGAAGAAGAGATAGAAAAATGGCAGCATCAGCAACTCTCCTCAAGTCTTCACCAGTCCTTGACAAGTCTGAATTCTTGAAGGGTCAGGCCCTTCTTCGCCAGCATTCTACAGTTTCTGTTGTAAGGTGCCAACCCGCAGTTTCACCTTCTTCACTCACAGTGCGTGCTGCCAGCTCATATGCTGATGAGCTTGTCAAAACCGCGGTATGACTGTGATTTTCCAGTCACATAATCTGTTTGTTTGATTATAAGTGCCTAGATTAGTTTCCAGTAGTTGTAACATGCATCAAAATTTAATATTTATGATGAATAATCTTGCCGCTTAAGTTTGTGATATGTCTGGCTAGAGGTTCCCTCACTTGGGAAAACTCATAATTAATTCATGCAATAATGAAGTAGTAGAGTCAAGAATGGACTGGACTTTACTAGCTTTTTAGTGTGGATTCTCATAATTTTTTCTGAATGGTGTATTGCGTTTAGGATTAAAGCTTTTTGTATAAATTGAGTTTTGAAGTACGGAAGTAAACATACGATTAAAGCTTGCACATGATACAGTGATCAGGGAGTAAATTTAGTACCACTGAAAGCTGATCTTTAATTTCTCTGTTAATTTCTTTGGGATCAAAAAGGGTATTTCTTTGAACATGGAACCTTAAGTTTTGATTTCAGAAAACCATTGCATCTCCTGGTCGTGGAATTTTGGCCATGGATGAATCAAATGCTACCTGTGGAAAGCGTCTGGCCTCGATTGGCCTGGAGAACACAGAGGCCAATCGCCAAGCCTACCGGACCCTGCTTGTTTCTGCTCCTGGACTTGGTAATTACATCTCAGGAGCCATTCTCTTTGAGGAGACACTGTATCAGTCCACCACTGATGGCAGGAAGATAATTGATGTGCTTGTTGAACAAAACATCGTCCCTGGAATTAAGGTTGACAAGGTAAGTTATGTTCTTTGCTTGATTTAACAATTGAAGGTGACTAATAAATTAAGTCATTCTATTTCAGTGGCTTCATACTTAACACTGAAAGAGTTGGTGAGTGCTGCAGGGTCTAGTTCCTCTTGCTGGTTCAAATAACGAATCCTGGTGCCAAGGCCTTGATGGCCTTGCCTCCCGTTCTGCTGCATACTATCAACAGGGTGCTCGTTTTGCTAAATGGTACACAGCACTAATTCTCATCAATTTACCGCACTATAATGATGTTATCTGATCCATCATTGAATCGACCAATTCTTCTAATTGTGCAGGCGTACTGTGGTGAGTATTCCCAATGGTCCATCCGCACTTGCAGTCAAAGAAGCAGCATGGGGTCTAGCTCGCTATGCTGCCATCTCCCAGGCATGAGATTCTGTGATGACAATTAACCAATGCTAACTGTTTTTGCCCATCACGAGTGTAACCATAATCAATTGGTAAAACTTGCAGGATAATGGTTTGGTCCCAATTGTTGAGCCAGAGATTTTGCTTGATGGTGAACATGGAATCGAGAGGACTTTTGAAGTTGCCCAAAAGGTGTGGGCTGAGGTTTTCTACTATCTTGCTGAGAACAACGTTATGTTCGAGGGTATTCTTTTGAAGCCTAGCATGGTTACTCCTGGAGCTGAGTGCAAAGAGAAGGCCACACCTGAGCAAGTTGCTTCATACACTCTTAGGCTTCTTCACCGAAGAATCCCACCTGCAGTCCCTGGAATCATGGCAAGTTTCTACAAAACCTATCTTTCCAAACCTTATGATCTTTTTCCTGAACCATAACAAACATAATCCTGAAATGTTTGGAAGTTTTGTGATGAGCAGTTTTTGTCCGGTGGGCAATCCGAAGTGGAGGCTACTCTAAACTTGAATGCAATGAACCAAGCTCCCAATCCATGGCATGTGTCTTTCTCATATGCCAGAGCTCTTCAAAACACATGCCTCAAGACATGGGGAGGAAGAACTGAAAACGTTAAGGCAGCTCAGGAGACATTGCTTGTTCGAGCTAAGGCCAATTCTCTTGCTCAGCTAGGCAAATACACTGGCGAGGGAGAATCCGAGGAGGCCAAGAAAGGAATGTTCGTTAAAGGCTATGTTTACTGAGCGCTTTTAAACGACCACCTTATTGTTGAAGTTTATGATGGATCCATGAAGGCAGCTGGGTCCTTTATGGATATAGCCCCTGTACACTTAACATGTAGTACTTCATGGTTAAGAGCAATGTGCCAAACTACTGCCATTAGAATCAATTTTGTACGAAATATTATTGGTACTTGCTTCGTTTCTGAACTGTTTTTCAGAAATTGAAATGTGTTTTTGCATTTGTCGAAATTGAGATAAAAGTTGTTTTCATAATATAAAAAAATATTTCAAAAACAATACATAAAAACGTTTTAAAATGTTGTTTATGCGCACTGGAAATCTAACCAATATTTCCAAAGATATCTTCATATACAGTATAAAACAGTTGGTGGGCACAACGAAGCTTGATTACGGACTGCTCACTCCAACAGTCACAAGATTATATTTTCGCTTATAAACAAAGGGAGATTGCGCATTATACTTTGTACTCATCTCATTAGATTCCACTGCTGATTGAATCGTAGAAAAAGTGGGCAATGTGATAAATCTCAATTTTCAGTCATTTCTTTCTCTACTGCTCCATATGAGTGGAAAGCACAAATGGAAGCCGACTTCCAAGAGGAAATACGTGACAATTTTCCCCCTCGTTTGCAGCTTGGATGATTATGTGTACATAGCCCGGTCGATGGACAAGCCAATTATATAGCATCTATTGACAGTGATAAATACATTACATGGTTAGTCATATGACATTACAAATTTTATTCTCCAGGCCATTTGTTGAGTATCATTACACTGAACTCCTACCTGAAGACTGGCATTGAGATAGCCACAAATCTATATGCTCTATGATCTTTTGCCTGACCTTGTGAACTGCATCGGGGGAGGTACAATTGTGGGCATTCCCTGAAACATGGAAAATGAGAAACCTTGTGAACTCATTGAGCTCCAATAAACAAGGGAACTGAAGTAAGCATACACATGAATGTTGAAACAAAGATAATGATTCTGAATTTGGCATCATGAAACTTCAGACTTAGGCGACACCTTCAATGACTGGAGGAGACTGGGGGCAGCCCCGAAGATCAGTTCCATGTCCACAGTTATGACAAGTGATGATGTATGAAGGCACTGTAATGTTGAAAATTTGCATCAGTTAGTCAGAAAATGTCAATTATCAGTAGATTAGTTCTCAAATGATGTTAAGAAAATGTGCAAGAGTTATGGCCTGAAGTACACCATAAATATGCCGCTATAAGATCATTTATGTGTAAACAGTACCCATTTAACTCATTAATCTAGGACTCACTGTCTGCAGAAGAAGTTTGTTTGGATGCATGCCGCCAAGGATCCTGCGATCCATTAGTGAAGACTATTTTTGAACCTGCCAATCCCATACAGAAACACAAAATACCAAATCAGTGGTGATTCTTTGAAAACGCAACGATGCCGGTACACCAACAATGATTTCATATACAAGCAGAGGTAGAAGTAATAGAAATAACCAGTAGCCTTCAGCGGAGAAATAAAATAAGTAGCATCAAAATAAAAACATGAAGTCGGGAAAATCGCTGTCCATACCAGCAATATCAGTGCCCCCATAGTATAAGTTTGTTGCATCAACATCAGGATAGACACCCTGTCCAAAGAGATTTTCGCAAAGGTCCAAATGGTATCTGCCAACCATGAGAAAACTTTTCCATAATGCACTATGAAAATTAACCACAGATATGATACACAAACAATATATTGCCAAAAAGATGGTTGAAGCATATCTGAACAGGTGCACAGACACAAGTAGACATGCCTTGTGTCAACCTTTGGAGATCGAATACTATCATTTGATGGGGCCACCTGAAAATATGCCACTTCAGTGCAGACTTGGAACCACCATAAACGAACAGAAGTATCACCTCTTATGGCAGTACTCCTTAGATATTGCTGGTTATATGTATCAGCATAATCAAAATTTTCTTTCACATATGTGGCATATGCATCCTGCAAAGTATGAAAAAACAATCCACAAAAAATATAAGAGGTTTTTCTACTTGGATTATGTAAAATCAAAACACTACCCTGAGTTTGTGAATACCAGACAAAATCTGGATCCCATACAAAAGGATTTCTTTTATGGTGAATAATTTAAGGAAATTATTCCTTGTTCCTTCCAAAATGAGCAACAATCTCAAAGATTCTTTAAGTCACCAAAAACTACCAGTAACTTAAGAGGAACACCAACAATATAAGTATAACATACAACTCTTGTAGAATACAATAAAATACAGAGTTTAACAGAAAACATACAAGAAAAAAACGTTAAGGTCTTTCGTATAGAAGATAACCACAGCACTTATGTATCACATCAGCTGAAACAATGAAGCGGAAAAAAAAAGATAGAAAATGAAACTCTGCAACAAAAGGTGCGGTACAACACAAAAAGCTTACCACGAGGTCCTTTCCAGCCTTTTTTGCTTCAATTAAAGGGGTGCACAGTTTGTCCGGATTTCCATATTGAAACTGAAAAGTTGTCAAGCTCGAGAATCACAAATTTGAAATGATACCTTTGAAAAGAAATGCATAAATTGGACTTTCACATACCGCAGTAACTGCAGCATCTGCCAGAAAAAACAGGAAATCTCCATCAATTCTGAGCTGCAAGAGAAAAAGGCTTCCGCTATTTCAGAACTGTGATCAATAACTCAAGCTAAACCTTAATATTTCAATCCCCGCTCTCTCCCAGAGAGCCAGAAATACAGTAGGTTGCTACAATTTCAAGTGGACTTAACTGCTATTGCAGTTTGCTTGACCCAGATAAATTAATCAGCTGTGCAAGTAATGAACAAAGTAAAAGCAGCAGAAAGTATGTAAGTCAAGCTGGCACCTACAACATATGGGAATGAGAAAGAATTCATACCTCTGAAGCACCAAACAATGATTTAACTCCTCTTGGATCAGATGCTAGCCTTTTATCAATGAGTTGAGTAATTTCTTGTAATACAGATTTACATTTGGGACCAGCAGATTCACCAATCTGCAACAGGAATAGGCATATAACATATACTGAGAAAAATTGCATAAAATAAGACCAATGCATGACTTAAGTGGCATAACCACTAACCAAAATACCTTAGCGAGTAACAAAATAAGGGTCATGACAAAAGTTTTGCTGGAAAACAGTCAGAATATGTTGTTGCCAATGTGCGAAAAAGACAAAAGGATATAATAATTCGTTTACCTGCTGATCAAATTCAGTGAAGTTGTAAACTGCAAGAACAACAGCAGAACTTGCAAGGCTTCCACAAGTCAAATGAGGAAACTTGAGGCGAAACCATGCACTAAGAGCACCAGAATAGGAAACACCAATGACAAACCATGGATTTTCAACCCCGGTTCTATTTAGCTTTGTGTTCAAAGTTTCCTGCAGAGAGTTAACATGATAAAGATCTAGTGGATAGCAAAAGGGATTAAAAGTGTTCATCAGTTCATCAAGGAAAATAAAGATCACACTCAAGGAGAGTAATTTTAACATTTATAACTGTATTACACAGTATATTTATTCCACAATATTACGGTGCAAAACAAAATCTTTATCACTTCTGAAATACTTATTCACTCCAAACAATCCCACCCCTAGATGTCCAACTTTTGCAATAATCAGCAGCCGCAAAGATAGAAATGCAAGTGAGATTTAACAAGCAAACTACCTGATAATACTGACGGAAAGCAGCCAAATCAAAAAGGGCCTGTTTTGAAGAAAGAAATTTGAGATGCTCAGTGGACAAAGAGTTAAAAGGATTACTCTTCCCATAGTAACGGTGCTCTAAAGTTACAATCGCAGCACCAAACTTTCTCGCCAAAACCTGTTTAACATACGAATTTGAGTAAGTAACTACAAAAACCCACATAAAGATCATAACTTTGTAAGAAAGCCCGTAAACTTACAGCCAGATAATCATTGGAAATCCCGGGGCATTCCGACTCACCACAGATTTTCAGAAATATGGGGCCATCAGGTGCCCGAAAGTGGTCAAGGAATTGATAGTAACGCTGCCCGAATTGACGATGATCCTAAAATAAAAAAAAGTCCCAGACGAACAGCACTCATCAATAGGCAGATAAAAAACAGAACAATAAACAGGAGGGCAAAAGTTATTACTATAGGGGAGAAGTGATCAAGATTTTGGTTGAACCAGAGTTCTTCCGTGGTTAAGTACTTCTTGCTGCTGTTATCGCTGGATTCCATCATGCGTTCAAGAATGTGCGATGAGATTAAGGAGCCATCTACAACAAATACTTTGGACAACAAGAACAGGAACAAGAAGAGAAAGGGAGAAGAATTGAACAAGCCCCTCATGTTTTGAGTTGAGGATGTATGGATGGAGGGATGGGTTGCTCGATTGTGTTTAGTTGTACTGACATTTGAAGCTACCTAGAATATGATGTTTCTGAGATTCCAGCCGACTGAATCCGACGAATGAGGAACATGGTCACCAATCGGGACAAATGTAACTGCGCTATGCGTTGATTTTTTGGCCTATTTGGTCGACCCCTTTCGCTTTTCCCTTCGCTTTTCCCGTGGCTCAGAAAACGTTCATACCCGCAATTTTTATTTTTTCGATTGCAGTTTGGATCTTTTTTTTTTTGGTTTTTTGAAAATCCTCACTATGGAAAAAATTCAATTCCCGAGTCGCATAAATCATATGGCTTTTCGAAAATCATTTGAGAAAATATTTCATTAGTAATTACACCCTCAATTCTAAAAAAAATTACTTTTAATCTCGTACAAATTTTTTCAATTATAAAATATAACACATTTAATATATCATTAAATGCATTTTTTTTAATTTTACTATAATTTTTAATTTTAAATAATATATTTTCATTATTAGTAAATATAATATGAAAAAAAATTGAAGGTAAGATTTTTCTTAAAAATAAAGAAAAACTTTAAAAGTAAATTTTTTTTTTCTCAAAAACGATAGAGTATCATTAACATTTTTTAGGAAAGGTGGATGTAAATGAACTAATACGTTCGTTGAACAGTTCGTAAATAAGTTCGGTTACGTTCGTTTATGTTTGTTTGTTAAGGTAAACGAACAACAAACGAATACATTTTACCATTCATTTAATAAATGAACACGAACACGAACAGACATGTGTTCGGTTTGTTTATGTTTACGAACAAGTTCGTTAAGTATTTGTGAACAAAGTTCATTTATTGTTTGTGAACAAATTCGTTTAAAATTTGTTTATTGTTCATAACCAAGTTCGTTTAATGTTATTATATTTTTGTTTATTGAAATAGTCAAATGGGATATAAATATTTTTTCTTTGATAATGGATGGAATGTTATTATTTTTTTGTTTATTGGAATGGTCAAATGGGATGTAATTGTTTGTTGGAATGTTTAATTTATTATGTTTATTACGTTCTTATTATACGAAAGTATTTAATGGTCAAATTGAAATGATAATGGAAGTAATATTAACCGTTCACGAACTGTTTGTTTAATGTTTGCGAACGTGTTCGTTTACTAATTTGTGAAAGTGCTCGTTTAATGTTTGCGAACGTGTTAACGAACTGTTCGTAAATATGTTCATTTAATATATTAATGAATATGTTTACGAATATTAATAAACGAACATAAACAAACATGAACACATATTTTACACTAATAAATGAACATGAAAAGTCTTAAAAATAAATAAACAGTAAACGAACAACACTCGTTCTTTCATGTTCAGTTCGTCTACCGAACCAAATTAGTAATAGGAAGAGGTCAGGTTGATTAATACATTACAACTAAAAGGCCCTAACTTTGAGGGCTTATAGTTGTTAAAAGAAAATGTTGGGAGACTTGGAATAAAGAAAAATCAAAGTTTTATAGAACTCCTCCTAATGATGAAAAACCAACGTTTGATAGGTTAGACGCTGAAGACTTTGCAATTTATACTCCATCGTTTCGATAAAAGAGTCAATTTAAAAGAGTCAAATTTGATTAAAGTATAAATTTTTATTAATTATTAAATATAATTTATTTAATACATAATTAAATATATAATTTTATATTTATATTTATATTTATATTTTTTAATTTTAAATATACATAATAATTATTATTAAACACATTTTAAAATTTTTATTTAAAAGTTAATTTTTTAAAAAAAAAATTAAAAAGTTTCAAAGTGAATTATTATTTTTTAAATAAAAATAATAATAATAATCAAGTTTTAATAGATTAGATTTCAATGGTTCATTAATGTCTATTGATTTTGACCATTTTCTCAACTACGAAAAAGATTTGATCCAGCCCGAATGCCCCCAAACCACGAAAGGACGGTCCGGTGTCCAAGCCTGTGTTTAGACGATGGAGCTGCTTCACTTAAAAAATTAATATTAGCCATCTATCCCATAATAGAATAAAAAGAACGCAAAGCGCCAACGCCACAGTGTCATTTTTATGGAGGATAATTTTTATTTTAAAAAATATTTTTATATTTTTTAATATAATAATTACGAAATTAAAAATATAAAATATTATATCAAAGGACGTAAAAATACGTTAAAATACAATTTAAATGCTAAAACCTTGTAGTTTATAGTGGACTAGAAGTTGAAACAAAAAACACAAAAATCAAAAACCAAATTAGTTACAATGGGCATAAGTGACACTTGAAACTTTGTAATTTTACCCTTGCAAAAGGTTGGAAACATTCATCCAAGAATGAGTTCATCCTCCACAAACACAACAGACAGATAATCCACGCACTGAAACAGCCGCAAACATGAGTGAAAGCTTTGCAAGTGAGATTCGCTGATGGAGTCAATTCCAATAGTTTGAACCCTTTTCATACCCCAATTTTTACACATTTGGGAGCAGCACCATGATTTCCGGTGCACAACATGGTTGTTCTAACAGAATAATACTAGTACCTCCTGGAAATAGGATCCACAAGAGTGCAGCATTAAGGACAAACAAAGTACTAGTACTAATGACCCTTCATAACAGGCTCATGTTTTCTAAAGTAAATCACTAATCTACACACATTTTTAGTCTGATTAGATCTGCTTCCTTCGTGGCATTTCAATCCTATTCACCAAATCTTGAGAGATGGTGAGATCCTAAAAAAAGGTAGAGGCAGTATTGAGCCCCCCAAAAATAGTACTAATAACAATAATGAAGGAGAAGCATGTACAAACAGTAGCGTGGGTGTTGCTGTTCCTTCATCGCCGACTGGCTTCGACTCGTTACTCATCTACTGTGGAAAGAGAGCTTCCACAACTACAATTCCTGTTAAATAAAGGCAAGCACCACTGCTTCAGAAGATAATTGCAATGTTGTTGATCATCAACCACTAGATAATGACTATGAAAAGGTTTTCCTTCAACAATGTTCATTTTCAATAATTTAGTGATGTTTACTAGCTTCAGTAGCCTAAATCCTATGCAGTTGCATAAATCATACTTCAAGTACAATTTACATAGAAACAGATTATGGGTCTTGCAAATTTAGACCTGGTTATTAGATGCTTGACCATGCAGCCGATTGGGCTTCATATTTAAATCTATCATTTGAGTTTCCATCTTGGCCTGCCCATCGGAACTGCCATCTGAAATTGGGATTGAAGGGACATTGTGATTCTGCTTGTTATCTCCAACCGCTGCTTTGTGACTATATTCCCTCCTGTTTTCACCTTCATCCAGGTGAAGTGGTGCTGGCTCCTCCATGCGCACAGGCTTATCCCCAGGGAACTATAATACAAATAATTCTAAAAAGTTCTCATTGATGATTGAGTATTATAGAGAAGACTAAAAATTTTATCTGGCAAGGAGGGTGTCAAACCTCAACTCTCTGTCTCAAGAGGAGAAATCTTGCATGTGTTCTTTTGCCTCCAACATGAACAATCATATCACATTGCAAACATAGAGAACTTCCATCTACCTCACAGTAAAAGAATGCTAGACATATGATCCAAATGGCAAATCCAAAAATTCAGTCTCAAGGAAAGACCACGTTATGCCGAAAAGAAAATAACAGATGACATCATAAATAAAAGTTTGCATACCAGGTGCATTTTCACATATGTCACAGCGCGGAACATCGCTTGGATTAGCAAGCCCAACCCTTACATGCCTACTAGCAAGCTTATTACACATGTGCACCTGCGCCCCAAAGTATGCTATCTTAGAAAGTGAGTCCTAAGCTCAGGAAAGTGCGTAAACTTGAAACTTCTACAAGGATCTGTGGTGCACAAATGACTGAAACAGAACACTCAAGAAACTCATGCAGATCAAGTGCAAATATACATGTGTGTGTGTCTCTGTTAAAATTGCATACAATTTAGTAGTTAAAAGCAAATGTCAATACAACCAACAGTCAATTGAGTTTTCATCAAAATTAAGAATGCATTCTAAGTGTAGTAACGGCATAAGATCAGTATAAGTAAAAAGCATTAATGGCCCGCATAAATTTGAACTTTGAGCAACTCGTTTTCTTCCATTCCATTTGCAAAGAAACATGCATTTGCTAAGTCCTGGCCAAAGGCAGTGGCATGAAGCCATGAACAATTCTGGTTTGCAGCAACTATCTGTGACAGAACAGAACCACAAAGAAAGAACAAGTATAGTTGTGAGGTAGTCAATGCCATTTAGAAGATCTCATCCTCACATATAATGAGATCATATAAGAAATCAGTGATCTGAACTTCCCTTGCTGTGCCTGACTTCCGACTGTGTCCATCTTCCGAGCTATGCAGCTAGAAGAACACCCCTATAGGCAATGTAAAGACAGGCTACATGTTTGGCTTTCTTAAATTGAAAAGGGGAAATCTTTAGGAGTATTTTGGTGGTGTGTTTACAGTCACTCTCTATACAGTTGGATTTCATGTATTGCCTTCTTTATGCACATATGTACGGACAACCGGGTGCTAAAAAGAGCGGACTGACCATCTTGATCTACTAGATTCACAGCGAAGTCCTTAATATACAGATCATTAAGCTTAGTGCGTCTACGTTTCAAACACTGACTTTCTGAAGCTAATCAAACTAATCCAGTTCTAAAAGCTGGTTTGAATCAACAAAGTACATTCCTTTACTTTTCATTATTTTCCCCCATCCCCAACGTAACTTTTCATCAATCTGCCAAAGCTATGAGCCTTGGAAATAACATCAATCAGCTTCCCATCCCAACGCAAAAATATACCTAAAAAAAGAAAAAAAACCTATACATGCAAAAGCTATACAACTGATAATCAAACATCAAATAATTTACACAAACACTAACACCAGGAGATCATTAACATCCGATCACCCAATAGCACTACAGAGACTGAACCCACTTCACTCCTCTAAACATCGATCAAAATTCAACCTTTACACAAACAAGATGTGAACAAGCAACTAAAATAAAATCTTAAAGTTAGACCTTGTCATCACAGGAGCGGCAAAGAGCAGCCTCATCAGCTGCACAGAAAAGGATGGCCGCAGCGCTCTCACAAACGTCACAAAGCGTCCGCATACCTCATTTCTCCTTCGATCTCACAACAATAATGGCGGTAGTCTCCAGCACTAGAATTTCCGGGGTCACCACAAATTATCAAGAAAATTCAAAAGACCCGAGCCTGAAACCAAAAATAAGTTTCAAAGCTTATAGTAGTAGTACACAGATTGAGACAAAAACGAAAACAGATCCACCAACTCTTCTGGAGCCTAAAATGAAAAACATAAATATTTACGTAGTGGTGATATTTTGGTGCGTTTACATTAATGTTTATGTTGCGTCTCTGGGTGATAGTGGTGATGAGGCTGAATATGTGCCGCAATAATGATGATGGGTTGATTGTTAGCCGATGGATGATGGGACATAGGGAGATGAAAGGATAGGATTAGTGAACCAACGAGGATCCCAACAAGCAAAAGAGGAGGAAGACCAAAATTGTGTTTGTTGCGGGAGCGAAACAATTGGAAAAATGGAACAGCGACAATTAAGAAATGTTGGAGGGGGGTTGTCGTGTCATCTCAGGCCGTCCATGGCCACAGAATCAAAAGCAGTGGGGGCCTGTGGGGCTGCTGAAATTCCCGCAGATTGATTCTCGACCACTGCTCACATATCTCGGTCTTGGCCCATTTCCTAACCCACACTCGTTGTGATTTTTGCGCCACTAGAATTTTCTACCTCGTTGGATCACTGATTCACTGTTGAAGACTTAGTGGTTGCCATTTCTGTCCGTACCAAGTCATGGTTATTTTCTTCCCTGTCCCCCTGTTGCTGCTGTTGTTGGGTCAATCATGAATTTACGTATTATCCACCTCAGGCTTTGGGAAGATATCAAATGCAGAGTTAATTATATTTTTATCGAGATTTAGCAAATAAGAAAAATAGAAGTAAAAAGTGTAAACTTTTAATAACATTTCAAATTATAGCATCTTATAATATATAATATGTATGATTGAAAATATTGTTTTTAGTCTTTTTTTTATTATTTTTTCTTTATTTTGATTTTTAGTTCGGTAAATGGATATGTATTTTAGTGTTTTTTCACCTTCTAATGCATGATTTTGAGTCAAAACGGGATATTTTGTAGTTTGGATAAATTACTTTGAACTCCCTTGTAATGTACATAATCTACTCATAATTCCCCTTCTAGTGTTAAAGTTCACTTTTTATCCCTTGTAGTTTTGAATAAAAGTGTCTATATGGGCTCTCTTTCTTTTTTCCTTTTTTAATCAATAAAAATGAACTATATTTTTTAATATAGATTTTTCATTTCATATCATGAGGTATTTTCTATGACTCTCATTGCATACATACAAAAAATCATAAGGTGTTTCAGTGAAAAAAATTAAGAAAAAGTTTATAATTTCATCACTAAAAACTTCTGCGATAGAAAATATAGTATATATAATCATAGAGTTTCTTTTTATTTTAATTTGTACACCATTTAAGTTAATTAAAAATTTTGGAAAATAAGAAAACTCTACATTTTTACTATAAAATTATTTTCCATTATAGATTTTTTTTTAATAATTACAATCTTATATGCATTTAATTAAATTAAAAGGTTTTTTTTAAAAGGAAAAATAGAATTTCATTAATTTTGATGGAAAACATTTAAAAACACTTTTATCCAAAATTACAGGCAGATTAAAGGTGGAGTTTAATATCACGAGAGGATTAAAAATAGATTAGGCATATCACAAGAGGGGCTCAAAATAATTTAACCTTATAATTTTCTAAAATAATTAGTTTATTTTATAATTTTACCAAATTTTGAGAGAAGTAAATGGAATTAAATCTAAAATTTACTATCACACTCTCATAGTAGATGAGATAAGGCTCTTCCCCTATGATTCCTATTGACCAATTGAGGCTTGGACGATCATACCTTGCTCATCTCTCTGCTTGATTATTGATCAATTGAGTCTCAACAATAGAATATGTTGATTTTTTTTTTTTAAATTCCTACACTATACTATTATAAGGGGAAGGGGAATATTGTTGTGATAATATCACTAGTGAAAATCCAACTTACGTCCTCTCACATAAGTACCTAAGGCATTACAACCGTGCCACTAGCTCATCCCGAATATGTTGATGTTAGTAACTATAGGCCAAGAAAAAATAAAAGGCAATGGTTGGATGCTATTCATTGTAGTATTCATTCAAATTTTTTATAAAAGAAACTTTAAAAGAGGCATTTGGCTTTACTAAAGCAATGCAAACAATGGGTCATCGTAATTTCATTTTTCTTTGAAAAGGAAAACCCAACATTTAATCTTATTTAAAGTTAGTAACACAAAATCTCTAAACAAAAAATCCTTAATAGTTTCCACATAGCTAAAATACTTGGCGGAAATCATAAGACCAATTTTATTTACCCAAAAAAAAAAATCATGATTATTCCGCTGTATTCAATGAATGATTACAACAATACATAGAAATTCAGTCTCTGAATGATTCATCCATATACGATAGAATTGGCAACAAAAATAATAAATACAATTTGATCGATTCGACCTCACATCATGGTATTATGAAATTACACACATATTTTTCATTCATCATATCAATGCATGCACGCATGCACGGGCAATATAAAAGAACCAGGGGGCTGGACAGCCAATTGATATATCCTCATCGAGCTGCATATATGGCGGAAGTCTCGATTCAGAAAGAAAAATTCATCATTTCCATGGTCAAGCTCTCCATCATGATAGTCTCCAGAAGTCCACACTTGGAAATGGGCGGCGAAATCTTGTCGTAGGTGGTGGTGACGAAGTTGGGCTTAAATAGGCAGGTGGGGCAGTTGGAGACTGGAAGAATTGGAATATTCTCACAGTTGCAGATTTCAATCATGTAGCCATCAGGGTCGTGGAAGAAAACTTGATCAACCCTGTTCCCCTCTTCCTCCACCACTCCAGTCACGTACTTCATTCCCATCTCCTCCAGCCTGCTCTTCACCAGCTTCACATCAGTGCACTGCAAATCAAACCATCAACATTAGTATCAGTTCATGAATTACGCATAAACCGACAGTTTTGATTTACGTGATTAACTAGTTTCTTACCTGGAAGGAAAGGTGGTTATCTTTTGGATTGATAGGACGTTCAACAGGATACTGATAATCAAAGGATTCCACCTCAATCAAATGAATACCAATCCCATAATTATACAACCTAGAGGGAACAAAAAAATATGTTTAGATCATTATATATTGAAGAGAATAACGAAAAACCGAAATTAAATGGTTGTGATTGTGGGAATGATTATGAAGATGAAGAGCTAGCTAGCAAATTTATTTACCAGGCTCCAGGGAATCTTAAAGAAGCAGGGCGTTTGATGACAGCGAAGCCCAGAACATCAACATAGAATCTGAGCGAAGTCCAAACCGACTTGACCACCAGGGAGACATGATTCAGCGACAGAAGTGGGAGTGATTCATAGTTGCTTACTTCCTCAATCTCCATGATTGACATTATTTTCCTTAATTTTGCCTGGATCGATTTACAGATATCTTGTTTGAAACTCACTCCTCTCTTTCTTACTTTTGGTATGCAATGGTGAGCTTGCCTCCACCATATATAAACAGATGAGATGTGCATATAGTGAATTTCCGTATTTAGGTAGTACGGGCAAAGGAAACTTCGTGGGAATTTCCACAGTAAATGGGACCAACGTTCGTTGGTTGTTGGAGTTACAAACAATCAACTATTATGGACGCATGGACAACGAGTGAAATTATGAACCACACTACAACCAATTTGGTTTTTCTGCTTGCAATAAATTATTACTTAATGTTGCTATAACATATATCAACTTGAATCCCTGTTGGGTGCCAGATCAAGGATCAAAATTTGGTTCGAACATTTCAAAATTTTGATCTTTATTTATTTATAAAAAAAAAAAAATAAAAAAACATGTACTAGTGCCCTCAATTGATCTAAAGGTTGAGTTCTTTCACTTTTAACGTTTAGAGTACAATATTATCGTTTGGAAAGAGAAAATTAATTACTATATATGCTATCAAAGCTGGATAAGATTGGAATGTTTGTAAATCTTCCCAATCTAGAGAAATTTCTTGGATGTTTCACTCTGCTACTTTGACTACAACTCGATGATTTGCCAAATTGCCATGCAAATGTAGACTTTTGTACTACTGCGTTTGATCAATTGATTAGTTCGTCATTGCATGATGGGCTAAGCTAGGAGAGGGCAAAAATCATGTTGGGCTCAGTAGGACCAGCTAGTTCTGTCATCGAGAAAAAGAATGGGCTGAAGAGAATATGAATGTACTAGTAATGGGCCTAATGCCACCTTTGTACAAATAATTCTTTACTGGATCAATTGCCTTCTGTGGGTTGGACTGTATGAGGAACACATTTTTAAATATTTGACTTAACAATTAATTTATCTTTTTTTAAAAAAAAAAATTAAAAATTAAAAAGGGCTATAGATTGAGTGTTTGTTAAAGTTTGAACTAAGCCAGCTTGCTGAGTATAAAACAATGAAATAAAAAAAAAAGGTTAATCATGTGCCTTCACATGTTAATAACGGGCAAGGCTTGTAATTTACGTCAAACTTGGCCCCCCAATAATACTTGATCGATCAAAGGCTTTGATTGTGATATTGAGAGTTGTGATAATTACTATTGAATGCCTTATAAAAAGAAGAATATGTATGATTTAAACTTAGCTGCAAATTAAGGGATTAAGAAAGCTTAACTGAACTATAAGGATTTTCAGCTTTGGTGTTTTAGTTGGGTTGTATTTTGAACGGTTAAATTACCCACAACTTAGCAAGAGCTTGGCGTTGTTAATAAATGTTTTTTAGTGACTGGAGTGGTGCTACGGTGACAAAAGTCATCAATTGATGGTTATTTTAACTATTTATTAATTACAAAATCTTTTTTTATTACAAATGTTACTGTTCATAAATCATTCTCTGTTACGAAATTTTACACGGTCTATCAAATTTATTAAAATAATTACTATATTTGTAATGGCATAATGAAAATAATAGATAAAATGTCAATAAATTTCACGATTGAGAAATTCAGATTTCAAGAGAAAGACGGTGGTATCAAATATAATATTTCTAAAATTAGAATATTTTGTCATGACTTTTACGCGATACATATCTTAATCTACTATCGCACAAATGGCATTTGCTGGTGCGATTTGAGTCTAATATCAATTTCACACACTTTTAGATAAAAATCCTTATTTATTTGTCAAAAATATGCGATTAACATCTAGCACTAAAATTATAGTTATAGCCGGGTAGTAAATTTTGTCTGCATTCAAATGGCTTTTAATTACTAAACAACCAAAATTTAATGATTTTTGCCCAACATACGATCCCATCATTTATTAAAATGTTTCACTCTAAACTAATATCATTACTGTTTGCAACATGCATAACTTCTCAATTATTTGAGGCCATCACCATAATTAATTGCTTATGGTGGGGACAGAATTGAACGGATGCCCATATGACAACGGGTTGTTTCTGGTGGTGTATTTGCGTCGCAAATGACTTTTGTCGAAGATTTTGGGACCAGTGTCACGAGTGACTCGTGTTGCAAACTTTGCTAGGCCTTCCTCTTAATTGAATCGGACTTGACATATTCTTGGCATGCTGAACAAGAACGTCCTCGTCAGGGTGACTAACCAAAAGCTTGGTTTTATTGTCAACACTCAAAACGGTCACGATTGGGCGGTGGGCAAGTCTCCTCTATTATTTTTTTTTTGAAATTATCCCCAAAATAGTCATTTGCATATTAGTTAATAATTTTTTTAATTTTTTATTTTTAAAATAAAAATAAATAATTTCTCGTATTTCATGAATATATAATTTTGAGATGAAATAGTATTAGAATAGTGACGAAATAATAACGAATGATCAAAAAAATATATTCATAAAATATGATGAATCATTTGTTTTCGTTTAAAAAATAAAAAATTAAAAAAATTATTAATTAATATGTGAAAAATTATTTTGATAATTATCTCTATTTTTTTTTTATTTCAAAACATTCAAACGTTGAGGGTTCGGCTCATCACTCATGAGTGCAGCTGCTGGCCATGGGATGGCACTGTTTTCTTTCGTGGGCCAAAGGCAAAGCCGGGTGTCATGGTTATCTTGTAAGCTGAGAGAAACTAAAACCATATAAACCTATCATGAAATCGCATCTATTTTTTGGTGTAAAAATCAAATAATTCATGTGGACACCGTGCCTCTTCTTTTTATTTAATTCAGCATGCGGGTGGGCTGTTTGGGTGGACAGCCCTGATAAAGACTTGAGCAATCAATTTTTAAATTTACGTTTGAATAAATTGAATGAAATTTTTATATAATTATTTATAATTAATAACAAATTATATTTTACACCAAGAAAAAAATGTACGTAATTAAAAGTGTTTTTTTTTTTTTTGGAGATGAGGGAGTAATATTAATACTCTCAAGCACAATTAGGGCGCTAAGGCTATGTTTGTTTTGCATTTTTATTTGTAAAAAAATTAATTTTTTTAACTATAAAAATAAAATATTCAAACAATTTTTTATTTTAAATTTTCTAAAATTATTCTCATATTATTTTTAAAAAATTTCCCTCAAATCTATTTTTTCATATCACTTTTTCTATAATAAATTATCATCAAAATTTTCACACATTTCAATATAAAATTCTCCAATACAATATAATCGAAACATAGCCTAAGCTATGCAACAAGATCCAAGGCAAGTTCTTTGAAGGGAATCACGTTTTGCTTTACAGGGACTGAGTAGTGAGTACTTGAAAAAGTTTTCAAACAGGACAGCTGTTTGGGCTTTTGATTTTGGTCACCGACTTTGGCAGTTGGTTCTGTGACATTTGTACCAAGAATTTTTAAGGCCTTTTATTAGCGGTACTGTGGTTCAAGTTTTCAAATTTTATTCGGAATAAAGTTATACCGGAAATGTGCACTTGGCGAGTTGGCGGCACTACAAATTTGAATTAAATTAGTATTAGGGAAGGAATAAAAAAAATACATTATTGCATACCGTTCTGGAAATAAATTGGTACATTTTTACATTAAATAGGTACTGTTAATAACAATAATTTGCAATAAATTATGCCCAATTTTATCATAATAATATTTCCTTGTGCTCCATTAATTTTAATTTTCTCTAAACACTACTAGTAATACTAGAAGATTGTAAGAGTACAACAAACAAAATCCAAGCTAAATTTTAGTGAGTATTTTTTTTATGGAAAAAGTATTTTGGAGAGAAAAATAGAGGAATTTTTTTTTTTAAAATTATATGAGAGGAATTTGAGTGGAAAATTTTAAATTTTAAAATTTAAAATAAAAAATTGTTTGAATATATATTTTTTTTAGAAAAATTAACTTTTTATAAATAAAATCAAAATTCAAACATAGTCTAAAATTGCATATAAAGTTGAGGGTTAAGGGACTAACCATTATATATTTATTTACCATTTCAAAAGTCGAGAATTTGATAACTTAATAAATAAATAAATAGGGTCCCAGATTTTTGGCCCGCAAAGGGGACATTAGGTTGGATCCAATAGAAAAATTGTCAAACACGAGCCATTGACACCAATTGTTGGCAATACGACGTCCATTATAGGGCACCCTTAAGTCAAACCTGCCCTCCAATTTTCCAACTTCCCATTTTCTTTGTTCTCTTGGTCTTCCTTTGACTGAGATTTCTGGGACCTTCCTATACCATCAATCAATCATTTTTCAACAAATTATCACAATATGTCCATGGCCTTAACAACCACAAAAAACCAAAATAAATAAGGTCTCAAATTAAAGAAATTAGCTTGGATTTTGGTTCATACAATGGATTTTAAAGAAAGATTATCAAATTACCATGCGTGCAACAAACTTGAATTTTGCTTGATATATTTTGTTCCTTTTCTGCCATATATTGTTTATAAATATACAAAAACGAATCACTAATTAATCTACATAAATTTTTATTATTTAGTTTTAAGAATAGCAAATATGTATTTCACCTATGAATAATAATAATGCTCGAATAACATAAATTTCTTTAAAAACTCATACATTTTTCAGTTTACATTAGTCAATCCAACTTTAAATTAAATTAAATTCAGATAAGAATAAGTAAAAGTGGTACATTTTTCCATCGAGAAATTAATGGCCCTATTCCAAAAGTAAGAACCTCGACGGATAAGAGTTGTTCCAAAACTAATCATAATCCATTATAGCAGCAGCTGAGGTAGCTTGACAGGGAAAATACTGTTTCATTTTTCTTCCACATATTATTTGAATGCTATGCTGTACTCCTGCCATTGATCATTGACCCATGAAGCAAGAACCTAAAGTCCTTACTTAACTGCTCATCATAGATTGACAGGTCTAATTCGATTTCTTAATATTTCTATAGTTTTAATATTGAAACTTAATAAGACGTGAGTTATTGAATTTTTCATATTTATTAAAAATATTCATTAAGAAAAAATGGGAGCGATGTTATTAGGGTGAAAATTTATTGAGTGGATTATGTTTAGAGGTAGTAATATTTCTATAGTCCTTATGGGTACTCTATGGAATGAGAGTTGTTGGAATTTTCATACTCATTAAGAATAATTGGGAGAGATATTATTAAGATGAAAATTTATTGAGAGGTATATGGGATATCCATGGATCCCATTATGAATAGTTAAATGAGTAATTATTAGGTAATGTTAAGTAATTATTAGTTAATTTTTAATAATTAATGATTAATGATTAATATTGATAGTTAAATAGTTAATGATTAATAGTTAATGATTAATATTGGGTCATAATTAATATTGATAGTTAATTTTCAATGAGAAATTTTGATAACATTTCAATAAGAATTGAGAAATTCCAATCCCATTAAATTTTACATAAGGCACTAAATTCTCACCCTTTCTCACCCAATTGTCACCTATAAGTCTAAAGACGTAATGCATACACATTACATATGCATGTGTACATGTATATTTCTTTTCCCTCACAGCACATGCAATGGCAAATAAGTGTATCGTCCCTGCATGGTCCTGCAATGGAAGAAAAGATGAAAAAAGCCATTCATTCATCACAGCACATGGGGCTGTAATATTATAATTTGATGGGACAAAGAGAGAGAGGTCCCGCAAACAACTACCTCCTCGACCCTTTTGAGTTCCAGGCTTTCAGCAGCTTTTGCTTTGCACGCATTATGCATAGCTTTGGTTTGGACTTTGGAGTTCATCACCACAAAGATTTAATGCTCATTTTGTCACCATTATGGCATAAATTGGCAGTTTCTTCAATCCATTTTTAGAGCAATTCAAGCACTGCGATTCCACGTTGTAGGATTAATTGGGCTTAATCTTGATTAAGAATATGTATAACAACTATAGTTTAATTCTTGGAGAACTAATGAATTGTTGTATGCAACTTAAATCATGAGAATTAGGACCACTACAATAAACTTTTAATATTCATGATTAGATGCGCCCATTCGATAGAATGTACAACTTTTAAAAAATAATATGAGTTTAAAATCTACTAAAATAAGTCTTTAAATTTAAATTAAATTTAGTTATTAGTAACCGTTATGAGTTATCAGGAACAAATCCCTAAATCACATGAAAAAAATTTAACATAATAAGTCGAAAAAATTGAAAAGAAACATAATTTTTTGAGACTTTCGATTAAAGCAAATCTCATATTTGAATTGATGAGATTCTTTTTAGTTGAATAGAACTCGTTACTTGGTCGAAACTAAGGGTCCGTTTGGACAATATGTTTTTATTTGCAAATAAAAAAATTCTTAAATAAAAATAAATTATCTAAACACATTTTTTTTTCAAAATTTAAAATTTAAATTTTCCCATTCAAATTCCTCTTACATAATTTTTAAAAAAATTTCCCTCTTATTTTTCCCTCCAAAATACGTTTTCTATCAACAAATACCCACCAAAATTTTCACACATTCCAATATAATTTTTTCCATTTGCAAATAGAAATTCCTTGTTCAAACGAACCCTAAAACGTTGCAAAATCATTCATTCTCAATATTAGTTTACAGTTTTAAGAAGATTAATAGGTTAATTTGGACACTACTATTAGTACTATACTTGATGATGATTACATCGGTTTTTGGTTGTTTCGTGATCCCTTGCTCCCAGTCCATAAGTAAGTCCCAGAAAGAATCCTATCCTGACAGGAAATTTTTAATAAGAAATTCTGTGCCAAAGTTTAACTGCCACCACTAAATCTTCCTTCATTTGCATTAATCGAATAGAACCAGAATTTTAGGTACACGGGGCGCTGTATTTATTCTTTGCCCTAGCTGTCATGTACAGTGGACCAACTACGGACTCTGCATTTTGACATTTGTAGTAGAAAAATAAGGGACGTGCTAAGCTTGCTTCCAATTCCAAACAGGAAAGTCCCAAGAATGTAATCCAGAAAATAACAACAATAAAAATATGAAAGTGCATTTCCCAACAAGAACAAAAGCTAAAAACTGAACAGTGCCAGCGGTTTGTTGAATGCCAAATTAGCCCAATGACCAAAGGAAGTTTCCACTTTCCATGCACCCTTGTAAATTTCTTGACTAAAAAATGGACGAGTACTGTCAACATCAACTCAACCAATTCATATGATCATTCATTCATTAAATGAAAAAACAAAACCAAGAGCTAGGATTAATTGAAGGGATGAAAGGAAAAGATCATGTAATTAGGACAAAGCAAGAGTTCAGATGTTATTATCAATTATCAACCTGATTATGAACAGCAGACAGACTCCCTAATGATGCATTCCAAATTTCCAATCTATGGTAAATTTAGTTAATGCATTTGTTGGATTTGGTTGTTAGCTAGCAAAAGGTCTTTTCCTGACAAAAATGTAAAGCCTATAGAATAGTGTTACATTCTTTTCACCAATGCCTAATTGCCTACCGGTTTGCCAGCTTCAACCAGACATTGACAAAGAAAAACGACCCAACTCCCTCTTTTTATTATCCCCATCCGAACACTCCATTAATTCCACGGTTTGATTCACAACTATCTGTTTTTTCTCTCGTTCTTTTCCCCTTTCCTTGAGGCTACATCGCACAGAGAGAATAAACAGAGAGTTTGTGAAGGATCAGAGGGAAAAAGAAAGGAAATCGTGGCAAGAATCCTTCGAAACCATAACTGTTCAACATTCTTGAAAATGACCCCGAGCAGAAATTTCCCACAGTTTCCCAGGTCAACGAATGGCATGAGTATGATTTTTTTTAATAGCTAAAACTATCCCAGGTAATAGTTCTTTAATATTGTTTATATTAGGTTCTTAATCAACCTAATCATGCATTTTATAACTCAATGGCTGTAAACATACATTAGAATCATGACAATGTTTTGACAGTCTGTAAAAGGGGACCATTCCCTCATATTCTATAATTTAGAGGGAAAATCAAAATAAAACATATGGAACCATATTCAGTGCATAAGACAAGACTCCGTCATGAACCTATGATTGGATTTTCAATGACTTATCATTAGTTTGTTTTCAGATATCAGCATTGTATGGTCAATCCACACATTATCTTTCCCAACCATTTTGCCTTATGAAGAGAAGGAAGCTGTGGAGATTAATCCATAGAGTTCTCGACATGCAAACGTGTTGGTTCAAAATTTAGTTTTTTTTTTTTTCATCATTTGGGTTTTGAGGATGGGCACGATGGAGGGATGTGAGGAGGTAATACGAGGGCCCGGTAATGAGGAGAGTATTTTCGTGTCGGTGAGATTGAGGCCTTTGAACGAGAAGGAGATTTTGAAGAATGATGTTTCAGATTGGGAATGTATCAATGATACCACAATTATCTACAAGAATGCTAATCTTTCTGTATCAGAGCGGTCAATGTATCCCGCGGCTTATACATTTGGTAAGGAAATGAATTAAATGCTTGGTTTTTCAGTATGTTGTTTCAATTTGTACGTACTTTCTTTTTTCCTTTTATGTGTTGCAATTTGTGGGATCGTAATTCATGAATTTCTGCACTTCTTAGGCATAATGGTAAAGATTAGTGGCACTTTAATATGACTGATTTAAGGTTCAATTGAAGGTTTGCAGTTCTTCGTTAAAGATTTTCTCTTTTGGGTACTTCCTCGATTCTTTTGTTCTTCCATCTTTTGGTCCTTTTCCAAGGCAGGGATGAAACTAGTTCTAATTGATCAACCTGCTTCAATATTCTTTTTAATTAATGTGTAATATCAGTATAATTTAGTCTGCTGTGGAAATGTAGCTAATTAATGCTGTAAGTAGTGCTATAACAATGAATAGTAAGTCAGTTCATGAGTTGGGAGAACCTGAACCCCTCCTGATTTCCCTTTATTCCCCTCATTTTGCTTCTAGACAGGGTATTTAGGAGTGACTGCTCCACAAGGCAGGTCTATGAAGAAGGGCCCAGGGAAGTAGCTCTTTCGGTAGTAAGTGGAATCAATGGTAAGGACAAACTCTGGACTTATCTCCAATTTCCTCAACCCAACAGTTCATGTTTCTTGTTTTGCTCAAATTACTGTATTATTCATGTTAAATGATGAATGTTCTTGTCAGCAACTCTTTTCGCTTATGGACAGACTAGTAGTGGAAAGACATATACCATGACTGGAATTACTGAATATACAATTGGAGACATCTATGATTATATACAGAAGGTAATCCATGTCCAACATATCATGAACGTCTTTGTACTTTCTGTTTTAAACTACTTCTCTGAAAACATGAAAATGGATTGCAGCATGGCGAAAGAGAATTTATTTTGAAATTTTCTGCTATGGAAATCTACAATGAATGCGTTAGAGACCTCCTTAGCACCGATACCTCTCCTCTTAGACTTCTCGATGATCCAGAGGTAAAACCCTTCCTGTCAAGTTTGTTAGTAATGTTTTTGTAAAAACTGGTACTTACACACCTACCATATCAGAGAGGTACCATTGTTGATAAACTCACTGAGGAAACTTTAAAGGACTATGATCATGTGATTGAGCTCCTGTCTCTCTGTGAAGGTGAGTATAATCTGAGCAATTTTGCATTCCACTCAAAAGTGAATATTCTCAAATGCTGTTGTGTACTGTTTCAGCTCAAAGACAGATTGGGGAGACTGCTCTGAATGAGACAAGTTCCAGATCTCACCAAATCATCAGATTGGTATCTTTAACTGATACTATTTATATGTTTATTTTAATTGAAGTGCTCAAACTTCAGCAGTCATTTTAATCTCCTTTCATTGACAGACTATCGAAAGCTCAGCTCATGAATTTTCAGGCAGAGATAACTTCAGCACTCTTACAGCTACTGTGGTATGAATTAATAACTTTAAGGAGAATGGTTTGAGCTGAAATTCAGAAATAGACATCAGTTTTGAAAGCTGTCATAATTCTTTCCTTCTCCTGTTTTAATTTAGAATTTTGTAGATCTCGCTGGAAGTGAGCGTGCATCTCAGTCATTATCAGCAGGAACTAGATTAAAAGAAGGCTGCCACATAAATCGCAGTTTGCTAACCTTAGGAACTGTGATTCGGAAGCTAAGGTGAGATTTTAAACATTCATCTAGGCTTCATGAAACTGATGTTAAGCCCTTTTCATTATCATTATAGAAACTGTGATCCTGAGAATGTACTAGGAAGTTGGATAAAAGCACTAGAGAGGTTGTCCCTACTGGGAAATGGGAATTGATTGCTTTGTAGTGTTTCATACTCTATTAGGTTATAACTTTTGACTTCCAAATTCGTGATTATCATTACTATTCTATAAAGGATAATTTTTAACCAATAAATATAAAATCATTTAGGCAAAATATGAAATTCTTACAGCCAATCTCAACTCTTCTACCCTTTCATTTGTTGCTGATTTGTGTCTGCCTTCTCATGTATCATACAGCAAGGGCAAAAATGGACACATACCCTTCAGAGATTCTAAGCTAACTCGCATTCTGCAATCATCCTTAGGAGGCAATGCCAGAACAGCCATCATTTGCACAATGAGCCCTGCACGAAGTCATGTTGAGCAATCAAGAAATACACTCCTTTTTGCAAGTTGTGCTAAAGAAGTTACCACCAATGCACAAGTGAATGTTGTCATGTCTGACAAGGCATTGGTAAAGCATTTGCAGAGGGAACTGGCCAGACTAGAGAGTCAATTGAGAAGTCCAGGAACTACTATTGTGACATCAGATTATGCCGCACTACTTCGAGACAAAGACCATCAAATTGAACGGGTATTGATTCTATCTTCAATAAATTTCTTCTTGGCATGAATGAGTTGTGGATTTTACACTTGGTCCTTAAGTCTTGCAATAAATTGTGTTAGATAGATGGCTGGTTTCCGGTATATTTGGTAAGCTGCTGGCCATCTTATTTTCTTTTGGATTTTAAATGACGTCATTCAAAATTTCAATAGCAATCTCTTGAGGATCATTTCCGGTCTTAATGCCAGAGAAATTAGAATCAATCCACGAAAAACTGCCTCCAAGAAAAATCAATAGGACGTGTCAAAAATTATTCTTAGAATGCACTCACTCATTATCTATTACTTTTCCATTTCATAGCTTGAGAAGGAGGTAAAAGATTTGATTCTGCAGCGAGACATTGCTCAATCTCAGCTTAAGGATTTGTTAAAACTTATCGGAGAAGACAGAACTTCAGTGATGGGGGTAAGTTTTTAGTTTTGAAGTTAAATATTCTTCTATTTATGTATGCTTTCTCCATGCTAATGCGTTACCATCTGCAATCAGGTTGGTTTTGGACGCTACCCAAACTTGAGAATCCACGGGTCACCAGACTCTGAACTTCCAGTACCTGAAACATCTAGTTTAGCGGATTCTCAGTCATTTTCTTTTCGACACAGCAGTAGTAGTTCTGAAGATAACTTCATTCGAGTACCAGACTTGGATAACTTTTTAGACAATGACACATCTCCCAGGGTGTTAGTTGCCGCTTCCAATTTTAGCGAGACTGAATCATTTCAGGGATGGGATGAGATGGAAAAAAGAAGTAATGCGACGTCAGAAGATTTATGTAAGGAAGTTCGTTGCATTGAGCTGGAAGAATTGAGTTGCTTAACACCATTGGAAGATGAGAGAAGATCACTATCATTGACGGAAGAAAGACAACTAATGTCACTTCAGGAGCACCAAGAACTCGTATCTCAACCACTAGAGGAAGCTGAGAAATTGGATTCACCAGATCTGAAGGATGAGAAAGAGTTGCACTGCATTAATTCTTTGGTTTCTCCCAAAGCAAATTCATCTCCTCTGCAGGATCCACCAGATGATTTCCCTGGATGTAAAAGCTTAAAATTAACTAAAAGCAGAAGCTGCAAAGCAAGTATTTTTACCGATCATACACCACCGGATGGGTCAGAAAGAGAATTCATTGCAAGACCTGAGCGTCTCGGAAGGAAACTGCTGAAGTTTGATTTTGAAGTGGAAAAATTATCAAGGAAAGATTCTCACCCTTTTGCAGAGACAATTGCTGATACTGAGTTTGAAGAATCAAGGGAGAAATCTTCCGGGACTGATAATAATGAAAGCATTGATGCATCCACCAAAATTGAGGAGCTTTGTGATGAAAATCAAGTTCCCGAGTCTCCAGTGAGTTTTATTTTTTGACTCTGTCTATATCAAATTAAAATTCTAATAATTTATTTGAAATCTTTTAACGTCAAAAGTTCCCTATGATCTGACTTTATCTTGGGGTTTTCCAGACAAAAGAGCCTGCAGAGAAAGCCAATCAACCTTCAAAGAATACAAAAGATGTGGGCTTAGATCCAATTGAAGATGAACTCGATGAACATGAGAACAAAGGTCTAACAAATTGGCCTACAGAGTTCAAGAGGCTTCAGAAAGAAATTATTGAACTTTGGCAAGCTTGTAATGTTTCACTGGTGCACAGAACCTATTTTTACCTCTTATTCCAAGGTGACCCTACAGATGCCATATATATGGAGGTAGAGATCCGGAGGATGAGCTTTCTCAAAGACACATTTTCTCGCGGGGAGAAAACTGTAGTAAATGGTCGGACTCTGACACTTACTTCAAGGTAAGTGCTGATTCAACTATCAAAATTTTGAAGGGAAGAAAAGATTTCAATCTTTTATTACACATGTAAATGCAAAATGAATGTGCATTTCAATGCTGTTGTTTGCATTGATAACAACAGCATTAATACAGATTACCGTCAAGAGTTAGATAACAAGTATTCCCAGTTTTGACTCCTTGTCATGTTTCTGAAATGCAGCACAAAGGCTCTTCGTAATGAAAGACACAAGCTAAGCAAGCAAATGCTGAAGAAGCTGTCAGAACAAGAAAGAGAGAGCCTGTTCCTCAAGTGGGGAATCGGGCTTGACACAAAACTGAGGAGATTACAGTTGGCTCAGCGCTTGTGGACCAACACTGAAGACATGAACCACATTACTGAGAGTGCCTATGTCGTTGCAAAACTGGTTGGTTTCATTAAGCCAGGGCAACAGACTCCTAAAGAGATGTTTGGGCTAAACTTTGCACCTCGAAGCACATCAAGAAACTACAGTTTCAAACGCAGTTTGATAGCTTTACTGTAAGATGATGATGACTGAAATGGAGTTCCTCAAGTGTAAGGCTTGTTTGATTATTTGCTTGATCAAATAATTTTTTATCGTGTGTTTTTTCGTTACTGATTGCAGATTAAGTTTAGGAAGCATTGTAAATTTTCACAGGCTAGAATTTGTATATTTACTGATGATCCTGCCTCCCCCAAACCACGTGTTGTATAGGAGGCCAAAACTAGTGCTCATCCCTAGAGCTCATAATAAGATTTGTTGAGGAGCTATGTTAATATTGTATATTCATCTTTGCTATCTCATTCTGTCCCCTTAAATTTTTGCCTTTGGAGTTGACTAGAGAGGATTAGAAATTTTGAGTGTGGTGCTATGGCTTATTGATGGAGATGATCAAAGTAAATGTTCCAGAATCTGTAACACCCAAAACAGAAAAGAGGACTGTTTCTCTCTTTCATGTACTAGGTGATTTCATTTGGAAATAAAAATGTTTCATACTAACGGATTCAGGTACACTTTACTGAGCTTTTAACATACTTCCAAAATCCATCACACCGTCATGCAGACATATAGGATTCTCTTTATGCAGGCTTTCTTCTTGTTCTTAACCAAAATAAGAATGTACATGATACAATCAATTTAGTGATCCCTTTTTTCAGTTTTCCTAACTGAATCATACAGTATCTTTTCAACACTATTTCAGAATACAAGGAGTTCGTCCCTCTATATAATCTCTTACTGTGAGATAATTAATGGGGATTTTATGATCACTTATGTACAAGATGGAGGCAACAAAGAAGGATGATCACAGGCCATTCCACCATGAACGGAGGATTATATGGAGAGGCTTAATGACCATACTGGCCGTGTTGGTTACAGGATTGATGGTAAGGTTTATAGTAAGAGTATTTGCACAGTTGAAGCACCGGAAAACTGTGGGAGGGACGGCACTCATGGCCCTGATCTTTACTATTGTTCTGGTTCCCGTGGCTGCTTTGCTCCTGTGGTCTATACTGCTCGATTGTAGTAATGCATATGTCGCAGTTATGAGTTGGATATTCAAAAAAGCTCCATGCCATCAACAACAAGAAGTACACTGATAGAAGAAGAGCCACAAAGCACAGGGGAGTAGAGCAACTGTAATATTTTCTAACAAATTCGTACTAGTATTTGTTTTATTTTAAGGACGACTAATGACTTGTTCATGTATTGTATATAACAAGAGTGATGACACTCTTTCTAAAAATTTATAGCTATAAGTATCGATGGTAAAATGGGATTGGTGTGTCTTGTAATGACATTTTATACACGTGGTAAAAATGATATTGAATCATTATTGTTTGTTACATAAATATTATGTCTTTATTACTTCCTCCGTTTTTTTAAAAAAAAAAATCATTTTTGATTTAATATGAATTTTTTTAAGTTATAAAAATATAATATATTTAATGTTCATTTTTGTTTAAGAGTAAGAATAATATAATAATTTCACACAAAATTTAACTTTTTTTAAAAAATAAATAAATTGAGAGCATAAAATTTTTGTGTATCTTCACTCTTGTATTTGATCCTAATTTATACTTTTTGATGATGGGCTCCTTCGGCTCATGCCCAAGTTTCTCAAAAAAACGAACTGAAAAAATATAGGCAGGCCACATTGGGTTATTTACAGCTGTTGTGAAATATGAGCCTATGGCCTTGTACTCCGTCTCTGCAGTGCTTGCTCTGGTCATTCATATTTAGATCCTCAATGTTATGAACAGCACAGCCCAGTGTTTGAAAGGATATAGGGTCCAGTGGGATGAAGATCCAGTTGACGATGGTGCAGTATATGGGTTTCTGGTCATATAAACCCAAATCGAAGCAGCAATGCACTCAATAGCTGCAACTGCAGTATTACTGCATTACTAGTATTGGTTTAGTATTAATGTTTATGTGTTTTTTTTTTTGGGTGCTATTTTTTAAAGTAAAAGTCTGACAATGGACTTTGAGAATCATTGGATTTGAACGTGATTTTAGGAGCAATATTGGGTGGTCAATGTAAATAGTGAAGAACAATCAAGCATTGAATATGGCAATTGGGTAAAAAAATATTGCTCAATAATTCACCCATTAATTTCCCTGCATTACGAAGATCCATCATCAAAAAGTGGTGGTTGCAGTCTAACGTTGACTTAAATCCAAGTCAATATTCAATGGGAATTTAATTTTTTTTTTTTTTGAGGAGATGGAAGAGTTTGTAGGTTTTTCTATTTTTATCTCTATTATGGCTTTGGTGTCGTTACTATATTTTAGTGTATCATCGGAAAAAATATTTCGTAGTGAATTTTGTTTTAGTTTTCGAAGGTAATATTCTAAATGTTTTGTATATTATGCATTACTTGTGAGAATAAAACCTATATTATAAAGTATATAATTTTAATTATAAGGATCAATTTATATCACGTGACTCGTTATATCACGTCACTTGGTTGGGCCAAAACGAGTCACAAAAATTATTGTATTATGTAAAATAAGTGCAGTAGAAAATAATTATGAATATAACTTATAATTTAGAGGGAATAACCTATAAAAAAAAAGATAAAAATTTATGTAATTGACTTAATTCAAATTAATATATATTTTTTTATAGCATATGAATAATGATATAAATAGTAACAAATTATAGTGATTGACGTGATAACTATAAAAAAAATTATTCATTTATATTTTAATGAAAGATAATTTTGTCTTCTCATAATTGCCACCTTAGTCATTATACAAAATTACTATAATTTATCATTATTTTTATCATTACTTATATTTTATATGCATAGACTTTCTCCTGTCTCAATATTTCTAATATTGGGACAAAACCATAAATTGAGAATGCCTAATCCATAAAACAGACCATCCAAATTTTCCAACTAAAATCCTTTCCAAACCAAATCCAAAAAGAGCCTCTTCTCTACTCAAATACAAAGAACCCACAAAAACTAATTTATAATTTTTGCAAAGGTCCTAGAGCTTTCAAAGAAGGAAAAAAGGAGGAGAAAGAGGAGAACTGGCAATCAATAGCCTGCAGTTCATGCTTAAAGCTTGGTCCAACATTGGCTGCTACAATTGCAATATTTGGCATCATACAAACTCACTCCTTCATTTTTTATTTTTTATTTTTGACCAAAAAAAAAAAAAAAAAACTCACTCCTTGATGGGACACCGAAAAATGATATTGGGTTTGCCAACAGAGTGCCTCTGATCATTGCCATCTCTTTGTTTTCCAGTGTTGTCGTTGTGTCTGTTCTCTGTCATTCTTACCTGTTGGCTCCTACGACGACATCTAAGCCTGAACATGGCAATATCTATAGGAGGTTTTGGCGCCCGATCATACCCTTCACAGCGTCAATTTTTATTCTCGTGTCTAATTTTAAACTTCATGCCCATTTTTAGGTATGAGTCATTAATGGATTCATTTATTTCTTCTATACAATGTTCATCCGTTTTGCACGGATTGAATTTTCTTCTTTATTTGATTTGGAGACAGTCTTCCTTTTGAAGGCGAAACTCCCCAATCTATACCAAAAGTCCCTTAATTAAGCGGAATGTAAATCGAGGGATGTGCATGAATTAAAGCTAACAGACCAAACAGACTCTCATAATATTTCAGCGAAAAATTTACCCTACAGGTTTAAATCTGCGTTGTCGGAAGATTTCTCCCCACATCACCTCAAGTTTATCAACTTGCCTATGTCTGTAGGGGCAAAATTTTCTTCTTTTTTATAAGATGATGATGAGTTATTGTTGTTGGCATGGGTTGAAGTACTTAAGCCACTATAATATGTGCAAATAGTGATATATGAGGCCGTATTGTGTTTCAAAGTATAATTTTCCTCATTCTTAATATAGGGACATTTCTGGCATCATCTTTTGTGTGTCAGTCACCTAATTATAAACAAAATTTAATTGTCGCATAATTTTTATGTATTGATCATTGTCTGAACCTAAACCATTTTTGTGGGCGTAAATCACAATCCCATTATGCCAACACTTGATGAATTGGTAATTCATTCTTGTAGTAGAAATTATACACCAGAAACATATTTTCCCCTTTTTATTTTTCAATCCCACGAGATTTTTTCCAAAAAAAAAAAGAAAAAGGTAACCAGAAATTTAAAATAAGAAAAAAACAAAGAATATGATTGAAAAATGGTGGGCAGCAGTTGAGCCAATAAAAAACAAAATCCCCCAACATCCCACCTACGCATCTCTAGTCTCAACATCAATGGTTTGCTATGGTCATCCATTTGGTGTGACAAGTATAGATTTTGTAATGGCCCACCTGTTTAAATTTGTAAAGCAACCACACTTGAGGCCTCTTCTCACTCCTCAAACATCTTTAATGTGGTAACCACTGGGTGAGTGCCATCATTCAGTTCTTTCATTCTTTGGACTTATTTATGGACTTCCCTGGGTGTGCATGGAAAGTAAGTTTAAAATGTAATTTCATAATTTTTAATATATTTTATATTTTATAATTAACATTTTAAAAAATATAAATAAATATTTTGAAACATAATTCATACATACTCTAACCAAAATAAATACCCCTTTTATCCCAAAATAAAAATATACTTTGAAAGTCTTTATTTGTCTAAAAAAAAGTTTATTTTTAAAATAAAATTTATCTTATATTATTAATAATAATTATGTATACTCATAATTAAAAAGTAAAAATAAAATATAAATTTATGACTTTCATGATAATATTGTGTGTAATATCTAGAAAAAATGTTATATTCAATCAAAGAATAATAGAGCACAATGTGCATGCTCAATTAAGGTAAAGTGAACTACTACTCTCTTGTGTATAAAGGAGAACATCATTGGTCTAACTTTGGGCTTTGGATGAGAACCCCACAATCCCAAAACCTCAAAATTGATTTATTTGACCAGAAATTTTGAAAAGGAAACCGGCCAGGGAAAAGCAAAGTACTACTCATCAAATGAAGGCTAAAGATCAAAAGGGCAGTAAAAAATGCCACACACCCAGCCCCCACCCCACCAAAAAAATATATATATATATAAGACAACCTTTTGTTAGTTTACTTCCTGACAGCACATCTAACCAAATCAACAAATCTTTATGTATGAGTTACTACAGTTAAAATCATCCCAATTAAACACATCAATTATGGACTATAATTGCCAATTTTGCTATGCAATCAAGATTATGTCCATTAATGTCCTCCTGGCCTTTTATTTGTTGTCCTAACCCAATCCAACCTGGTCCACAGCTTTCCATTTAATTTTCATTTAAGCCACTAACATGGCTATTTAACTAGAACAGTAGATCTGTCAGCAATCACTGAAAATGCATTATGACACATTATTTTCTTTTTGGTCTCTATATCTGGGACCAAATGATCTAAATCCTGTTTGCAAATTAAGTCAATCTCAATAATTCTCCTTCAAAATTGACCACACCCATCAAGAAGAAAATGAAAAATCTTTTGAAAATTAAGTTAACCTCAATAAATTCCCTTCAAAATTGATTAAGGAAAAATGGGAAATGTTTTGAAAACAAAATCGCCGAGAGCTCCAATGATTCAATCCATATGAGGCTAAAAAGTGCCAACCCATTCACATATGACTTTTTCCAGTCCCAGACTCCCAGTGTCCCTTTGTTGAAAAGTGTTCCTTGAGCAGGTTTTTGGTAACAGTCGCTCGCTCCCCACTGCACTCGCTCCCCTCTTTCCTTTCCCCACTGTGCACTCATAACTCCTGGTGAAGGAGAGAGATAGAGAAAGAAAGCTTCAGGGCTGCCGCACTGTGTGTCTGTCTGTGAGAGTAAAAGCGGGGATCAAATTTTAACTTATCATTAGTGTATTCTTGCATTAAAAGTGTTTGTCTTTGTGCGCGTCTGTGTGTAGAACTCTGGATGAAAGAGTGCGCCACCAGTGGCGCAACCACATGGCATCATCCAACATTCCCAGGCGACTTCCTCTGCTGATTTACTCTCTAGCTGCGCACTTTTATGCACAATCCCAAATCTGAAACTACTCCCTCAATGCCGTTGCTGCTTTCAACATTTCAGCCCATGGCCGCCGCTAAAACTGTTTTCTTAGTTGTATTATTCTCCAGCGTTTACTTATTTTGCGCCGCCGACGATGCCGAAACGCAAGCGGAGATCCGGGCCCTTACGGTTTTTAAAGCCAGCCTACATGACCCGTTGGGCGCGCTCGACGGCTGGGACCCATCGACCCCCTCAGCTCCATGCGACTGGCGCGGTGTCTTCTGCTACAACGGGCGAGTTAGTGAGCTCCGCCTCCCTCGCCTCCAGCTCAGCGGCGCGCTCAGCCCACAAGTTTCGAACTTGCGCATGCTGCGCAAGTTGAGTCTTCGCTCCAATTATTTCAATGGGACCATACCATCATCCCTCTGCAAATGTGTGCTCTTGCGTTCTCTGTTTTTAGAGTACAACTTATTTTCTGGCGACCTGCCGCCGGAAATTTCAAACCTGACGAACCTTCAAATACTTAACCTCGCCGGGAACCGGCTATCTGGCGGAGTCCCCGGAGACCTTCCAACAAGCCTCCGCTACTTGGACCTCTCTTCAAACTCATTCTCCGGTGAGATACCCAGAAACCTCTCAAATGTCTCACAGATCCAGCTCATTAATTTATCATACAATCATTTCTCAAGCGAGATTCCGGCGACTTTCGGAGAGCTTCAACAGTTAGAGTACCTCTGGCTGGATTACAACAATTTGCAAGGCACATTGCCGTCGGCGTTGGCGAACTGTTCCTCCCTTGTGCATTTAAGCGCCGAAGGCAATGCCATTTCAGGCGTAATGCCCGCAGCTATCGGCGCTCTTCCGAAGCTCTCAGTCATTTCATTGTCACATAACAATCTCTCGGGTTTGTTGCCAGTCTCGTTATTTTGCAATGTGTCTATTTATTCTCCGTCCATTAGAAATGTTCAGCTGGGGTTCAATGAGTTCACTGGGATAGATTCAGCAGAGCCCGATAATTGTTTCAGTGTTTTAGAGGTTCTGGACCTTCAACATAATCGAATCAGCGGTAATTTTCCACATTTTTTACTGAATGTTACCACATTAACTGCAATGGATGTTTCAGGGAATGATTTGTCGGGTTCTATACCTGGAGAGGTTGGAAACTTACGGAGGTTGGAGGAGCTGAGGATGGGGAATAATTCATTTAATGGCGAAATCCCTGTTGAGATAACAAATTGTAGAAATTTGAAAGTTTTAGATGTTGAAGGAAATCAGTTGACCGGGGAACTTCCTGCCTTTTTAAGTGAGTTAAATGGATTAAAGATTTTATCTCTTGGTGGAAATAATTTCACGGGTCCAATTCATGTGAGTTTTGATAATCTCTCTCAGCTGGAATCATTAAATTTAAGAGATAATGGTCTGAATGGAAGTTTTCCTGAGGAATTACTAACGCTAAGCAATTTGAGCATATTGAATTTGGGTGGAAACAAATTGTCTGGAAGTTTGCCCACAAATTTTAGGAATTTAATGCAGCTCTCTGTACTAAATTTGAGCGGGAATGGTTTTTCTGGGGCTGTTCCATCAAGTATTGGAAGTCTGTATAAGTTGACCTCGGTTGACTTGAGCAAGCAGAATTTATCAGGGGAGTTGCCTGTTGATCTTGCGGGGTTGCCTAACTTACAAGTGATTGCATTGCAGGAAAATAGATTGTCTGGGGATGTTCCTGAAGGTTTCAGCAGCTTACTGGGATTGCGGTACTTGAATCTTTCATCCAATTTATTTTCTGGAAATATTCCATCTACATTTGGGTTCATGAAGTCTTTGGTAGTTCTATCATTGTCCAATAATCATATTTCTGGATTAGTTCCCCCAGAGCTAGGGAATTGTTCTGCTCTTGAAATTTTGGATTTACATTCAAACTCTCTGGCTGAGCAGATCCCTGCTGATCTCTCTGGTTTGTCACATTTGAATGTGCTTGATTTGGGTAGGAACAATCTCACAGGTGAAATCCCAGAAGAAATTTCAAATTGCTCTTCGCTGAGTTCTCTTTTGTTAGAAGGGAATCATCTTTCTGGTCATATACCAGATTCTCTATCGAACTTATCAAACTTGACAACCCTCAATCTTTCATCGAACAATTTGACTGGAGGTATCCCTGCAAATCTCACTCTCATCTCAGCCTTGATGAACCTAAATGTTTCAAATAACAATTTGGAAGGTGAGATTCCTGTAATGGTGGGTTCAAGGTTTAACAACTCATCGATTTTCAAGGGAAATAATGCCTTGTGTGGACAGCCATTGGATAGAAGATGTGAGAACGCTGATAAGGGTGATAGGAGGAACAGGCTGATCCTATTTATCGCTGTGGCTGCAAGTGGGACTTTGTTGACATTATCTTGCTGTTGTTTCTATGTTTACAGTCTCTTAAGGTGGCGCCAGAAGCTCAAACAAGGTGCAACAGGCGAAAAGAAGCCTAGTCCAGCAAGAGCAAGTACAAGAACAAGTGGTGGTCGAGGTAGTGGGGATAATGGAGGTCCTAAACTAGTCATGTTCAATAACAAGATCACATTGGCGGAAACAATTGAAGCAACCAGGCAGTTTGATGAGGAAAATGTGCTGAGCAGAACACGATATGGTGTATTGTTTAAGGCCTGTTACAATGACGGAATGGTGCTCTCAATTCGCCGGCTTCCTGATGGATCATTAAGTGAGAACATGTTCAGAAAAGAGGCTGAGTCACTGGGGAAAGTGAAACACCGAAATCTAACTGTTCTCCGTGGATACTTTGCCGGTCCTCCTGATGTCAGGCTTCTAGTCTATGACTACATGCCGAATGGAAATCTTGCCACATTGCTCCAAGAAGCATCCCACCAGGATGGTCATGTCCTAAATTGGCCAATGCGGCATCTCATTGCCCTTGGCATTGCCCGGGGGCTCGCCTTCCTCCACACGGCCTCAATGGTTCATGGAGATGTCAAACCACAAAATGTTCTGTTCGATGCAGATTTTGAAGCTCACCTATCAGATTTTGGCCTAGACAAGCTTACTGTTGCAACCCCAGCTGAGCCCTCAACTTCGACTTCAGTGGGAACTCTAGGTTACATATCGCCAGAAGCGTCAATAACAGGCGAAACTACAAGAGAATCCGATGTTTACAGCTTCGGCATTGTGTTGTTAGAGCTACTAACAGGGAAGAGGCCACTGACGTTTACTCAAGATGAAGATATAGTGAAATGGGTAAAGAGGCAACTGCAAAGAGGCCAAATTTCAGAACTTTTAGAACCAGGATTGCTTGAGCTGGACCCTGAATCCTCTGAATGGGAAGAGTTCTTGCTAGGAATAAAAGTTGGGTTACTTTGCACAGCCCCAGACCCGCTAGACCGACCCACAATGGCTGATATCGTGTTCATGCTCGAAGGATGCCGGGTTGGCCCAGATATGCCCTCTTCAGCTGACCCCACCTCTCAACCATCGCCTGCATGAGAGTGTCCCAGAGTAGAACTCCAGAACCCAGCTAATTTCTTCCACAAAAATGTTTTCTATTCTATTGGGGAAGTAAAATTTTTTGGGAGTAGACAAAATTTGTAACCATAGGTGGATTTGCATTTCATGATTTTGCTTCATATTCAAACATCTATAATTTCCAGATTTTTGTGCGGCTAATTATTTTTGTTTGTTAAAGCATGAAGTTTCCTTGGTCATACATGATGACGGCCTTGCCTTTGAACTCTTTTATATCTGTGTTTTGCGTGTGTTTTTTGGACCACCGGCGGTTGTTATGAGTAAAGATTCTCCTTTTAGAAGTGGGGCTGGTGGTGGAAGGGGAACGTGCTAGGTCTGGGTCAATGATTTTGATAGGTCGGGATTTTTAAGGCGGGGAAAAAGTTTGATGTGCTAATGACGGGGTCGAGGGACCCGGCCAATGGCTTTCCCGCCAAGTACGAGCGGAAAGCGCCTGACTTTGCTTCTGTTCCTTTCACGTGTCACGTGGATGATGTCTGCAACTCTCAGATACGGTATTATACTGTACATCTCTCTTGTGGGATTAGCGTTGGGTGCAGTGAAAATAGCCGTTAGCATTTAGGGCCATGTGAGTCTACATTCTGCAGACCTACGGTCTACTATAGAGGGAGGGGATGGACCGATGGATCATGATTCATGATTCATGATTCATGATTCATAATGGGGTTAAAAATCAAATTTCAATGAGCAGTTTCCATTCTTCCAAGATTGCATTAAGTTGTGTGAGGTGTGACCATTTTTGAAGTTTGGGTCTGTCTTCTTCTGATTCTAATATGTGCAATGCATAAAGTGAAGCAATGTTAGCATCGTGTTACTAGAATGAGGGGAAAAAATGCTTGAGATAGTGACCTTACAGATGAATGAAATTATTGTAGCTTTTGAGACCTGTGCTTGATGATGGCGATAGTTGATAAGTTGTTCTTATCTGATTTCAGTACTGGGTTGTAAGCGGAATTTGTCCTCGTGATTAGCTTGAAAATCCAGTGGTTTGTTACCAAAGAAATGAGAGGGTAGATGGATTTGTTACTTCATAATGTACCTTGAGCATTGATAGTTAACAAAGAAATAAGAGATAATGTATAAAATAGTCTTTTATATATTTAAAAATGAATTTTTCAGTCCTTCACATTTAAAAATGAACAAAACAGTCCCTCACTTTTAATAATGGGATTCAAATAGTCCTTCTGTCTCAATCTGTGATACTGTCCGTCCAAAAAGCAAGAACGTGCCATACGCGTGATAGTTCACGAGGGCTTTTTCGGAAACGCCAAAAATGCTTTCTTCTTCTTCATTTCAGACCGTCTCTCCTCCATTGTTGCTCTCTTCCATAGTTGTGTGAATCTGAATGAGCAAACTTCACTATTCCTTATTGTCGAAAAGGGTAGTCTTTGGAAGATACAGTGAAGATCTTCAACCGGCGACAAGAGACAACAGTCTGTGTCAACCTGCGGAAAGATGATGATTGGTAACCAATGTATCATTTGTGTAGTTACAATGGCTAACACTCATGCTGTCAGAAAGACAACCTGAGAAGGCTAAGAGATGCTCTCTCCAACACCTTGAAATAATAGAGATATCTGGATATTATGGTCGTACTAGTGACATGGAACTAACAATATATATATATATTTTGGCATTTCAGCGAGCACCCTGTTGGCATGTCTAGAGCTAACTTGTTCAGTGTCTGTATCCTCATCACTTGAACACTCCCTGTCAGAAACAACAGTAGGGGAGGCACTAACATCTTTGTTCATCAAGCCAGCAAGAGGTTTCAGGACAGAGGAGGTTACTTGGAGTTTTTTCTTCTCTCGATTCTGGTTTTCTTCACCCCAACTTGGCATGGGTTTCAATCCGTCATCAGCTTGCTTTCTTCCCGAGTCCAAAGGGACATGGGAAGCTTTAGTAGTCTTTCCCATGGATTTCTACAGCTGGAATCAGAAATTCATGGAGAATTTAGAGAGACCCGAATGAGAAACCCGGTGAAACTCCTTCGAAACTTGTTCATAATTATATGTCAGCCAATTGAAAATTCAGAGAATTTCTCCTAAATAAGTGTTGTTAGCAGCTAATATTCGTGTTCAAACAATAAAGATAGGTTGCCCACAAAGTTTTGGTTGAGGTAGAGCAATACTGAAAGTTCCTCGCTTAAAACCATGCTCTCGGTGAAAATTTAGAAATATTCAAGAAAAAATTCAAGGAAAATTCAGGCAGCTACAATGTGTTATAAGGAACCATGGGAAGCAACAATCAGAGAAATTCAGAGCTCAATGGAGTGGAAACTCATAAATTCGAAAGCCACAACAAATTCAGAAAAAATACGCCAAAAATCCAGAAAAAAGTCCATGACAAATTCCGATGTTTAGGAGCATACCCACTAAATACAGAGCACAATGGGGTACAATGGAGCTTAGAATAAGTATCAATTCATCATATTTCAGAAAGAGAAGGATGGAATTGCATAAACCGGCTTTTAACCATTTTCGGAAATAAGCATCGGGTTTTTGGAAATTTGCTTCTTAATAATATCTGAGTCCAGAGTTCAGAATCCGTTCAGAATACCTAATCCCCATTGAGAGAATTAGCTTCAAGTGCCAAGAATCCTTTGCAATTGGTCTGGAGAGAACAGCAGAATCAAACCCGATTTTAGGAGCCCTAGACCCGAAAGCGGATAAGAGAGATTAAATCAGGAACCCATGGTCCGATTCATGGACGATAGTTCAATTCATGAATGGTATTTCAATCAGAAACGGATGTTTAGCAAGTAGCAAGAATTTGGTAGCAGCTCGTCGTTCACGTTGAAAAGAATCCACGACCCGAAGGGCAGCAAGGGCTTTACCTTTAGAGAGAGCAACAATGGAGGAGAGACGGTCTGAATCGTATGAAGAAGAAAAAGAATTTTTGGCGTTTCCGAAAAAGCTCTCATAAAATATCACGCGTATGGCACGTTCTTGCTTTTTGGACGGAGAATATCACAGATTGAGACGGAAGGACTATTTGAATTCCATAGTTAAAAGTGAGGGACTGTTCTGTTTATTTTTAAATATGAGGGACTAAAAAGTTCACTTTTAAATATGTAAAGGACTATTTTATACATTATTTCAAGAAATAAATGCTCGATCGTCTTTGTCAATAAGTGGGAAATTCAAATTTAACCAGTTGCAGAACATCATAAGCCCTCATCATTTTTGAGCCAAAAGAAAGTAAGATGATCCTTATTGGCTGGGGTTAGTCCTGTTTAGGACTTTTTGTTTGAGAATTATGTCCACGCAGAAGATTTTATTCGGCACACGTGATCCAAGTCCTCTACTTGGGCCAATTGGGTAATTGTGTGGTCCATTACAACTCTAGCTTTTTGATGGAATGTGGGAGCCCTCTTAACACTTAAATCAGCTTTTGATGGGATTTAAAATCCATGGGTCCATTTGCATCTACATAATCCTGAAATGTAATGTAGTAACCTAACCATAATTAATCAACCGCACATGAACAACTACACCCTTTATGATGAAAGACAATGTTGTTTGATTTTGAGTCTTTAAACTACATGAATGCAACTTCAACTTCAAGTGTCGTATTGATTTTAGTCTTCTACTCCGTGGTTGCGGTTGGAATTAAGGGAAGTAGTGTTGTTCTGTTCAGCCGTTCAGGGGAGTAATTACTAATCAGTAGTGTTCTACTGTGGAACACCAGAACAACATCCAGCACTTGTTTACGGTGCAAGAATCAGCCGAAGCAGCCCCAACACCTTCAGTCACCCCCTTTTGGCCCATTAAGGCAGCCTATAACTGAACAAAATTTAACAACACAATATCGATGTATTTACCACCAGCTGTTGTTTTTGATGGACGGACGGCGTTACTCTTTTTAGGTGTATGGTGCAATGAAACTCAGTTGAACCAATTGCCCAAATTAATTAAATAGGCAGGGTCGAATCTCAACTCTCAAGGCTTGGATCTTCTCCTTGTCCAACAGCATTTCCGTAATCCCAAAAAACAGAAACGAAAACAACTTGGGTTCTTCACGCGTCGTAAAGAGTCGATCAGTAATATCTATATCTCACCATTACCAGAAAGTTTAAGGCGTCTCCATGATGTTATTTCAAAATTGAAACCTCTATGTTTGTCGTCTCCAAATCCTTTAAACACCTTCGTGATAGCATGCACTCACATAATCGCAATGATGGTTAATTGAATCTAACCCGATTAAAACCTAAAATATCACCAAATATATAAAGGCTTAATACAGTAATTCATGTGAAGGATGAAAGACATAAAATCATAGTTGGATGAATCTTGTAGACTAGCTTGTCAAGCTTATCTGTTTTTTTTTTTGTTTTTGAGGAATCTTATCTGTTCAATATTACTCCCTTTGTCCCCCTAAAATCTTCCTGTCAGGACAAAAAAAAATTAAAAAATTAAAAAATTCCCTTTACTTTAAAATTTGAAAATTTTATATTACTTTTACAAGTAAGAATCATATAAAACCAAATTTCAAAAAAAAAATGCAAGCATATATTTGGTGATGTAGTAAATATGTTATATCTTATAATTTAAAAAAATTATATAAAATAAAAAGTAATCTCTATGCTGTATTTTATAATTTAAACAAATTATTCCGAATTAATGGTCGGTTCTTGTTTTTTCAGGGGTATAAACTTAAACTCCAATCAGGTGACAAAAGAAATAGTGTAAACGTTCATACCCTCAAACAAATGAAAAATGTATAACAAATTTGGTTGATAACTGTGAGGAGAAAACCGTGGCGAAATTTTACCTAGTTTACATCAGCAGATATGCTGATACACAGCGAATTATTACAGTATATAATAGATGAACAAATAATCTCTAGTCAGCTCTGGATTGGCCAGCACGGGAGGAAAGGATGATCCCAACAATCAGTCCATAAAGTGCCAATGCCTCAGCGAAAATCAGAATGAGAATCATGCCTACAAAGAGCTTTGGCTGTTGGGCATTTGCTCTGCAGAAGCAAAATCAAAACTTCAATTGTGGGCATCACCACATGCGTAATATAAATGTTCCTCTATAGCCAATGCAAAACCAGATGGATTCATGATTGAAATGAAAATGTTGAGATGTGAAAATTTTAGTTTATTGGAAATTGCATATTATGTTAATAGAGAGGCCATTTCACTGGCGTCCATCATATTCCAGAGCTCGAACCAATGACAGTCAGTTTCAACAGGTAAGTACAGCAACAATGCTTTTGCATCCTATCTTTCAAAGTATGCAGGAGGATAACGCTCCAACAAAAGTAGCCATTCATGTGATCAGAGAAACGAAGCAAAAGTTTTCCCCCATATTGTTACTTCACTACCATTCCCAAAAGGAGGTTTACGTTTACCAACAAACTAAACCATACAATCAAGCATGAAGAGGAAAAAGGAACCGGTAAATAATTCTCAGAGAATCCAGATTCCAAAAGTAATTACTCATCTCCACTGTCAGGAATGACTTGAAGCTGACTATGATCACTATGACAAAGGAACTAGCCAGAATTATTCATCTCAGGTGTACAGATAAGCGAAGCAACGGAAGCAATAGCTAAGCTAACAGAACCAAAAGGGCCCCCATCTGTATCCACTTAATTCAATGCAAGAGGAACCCTTTTTTTTGGCTCTGCATAAGAATTATATATATATTTCCATTGCTGCAGTAAAATAACCAGAAGCTTAACAACACAAATAAGGGGCTATTAGTATCAAAACTTTTTTCTGAGTTTGTAGTATAGAAACCGGGAATGTACATTGAGTTCACCAACTTCTCCTACTCTACTCTGCATCCATAAACAATGAATCTATCCAGACTTGCACTCCAGAAATCTCATTCACCAATTCTACATGTTGAGCATTTCATAACTATTACCTAATCAGGTATCACCATCCCAAGCTTGTATTCTTTTTCATAACTTTTAGAATAATTTCCCACAATTACAGCAGTACAGTTGTAACAAAAGCATTCTTCTAGCGCAATGAAATTCAATTATCCTTCCATTTACCAACAAATATTCATATGCTGTCTACCCAACCCAAGCAATAACAACACCACATTTACAAAGTCAATTATATGACATCTAGGTTGTCCTATTTTGAAGCCTGCGAGATGTGCAACCAGAATGTCAAAAGGGATGACTCTCATGCAATATGTACATGTACTAAGATATGCTCTGCAATCTACAGGTTATAGTGTACTCAGCCAATTGCATCGAATTGCTTCAATAGGAAATAGGAATATTGGCATAATTAAGTTAAGATAAAGCATTATCAGCAATATATAAACAAGCATCAGTATACAACAATTCATTCCAAATCAATGGGCCCTAATTCAGAGCAATCATGAGAAAGTAAAAGTTATACAGATTCATAAGTTCGAAGTGTAAGGAAACTACCTGACACCAGCATCGCCAACAATCCCAATTGCCATGCCAGCAGAAAGCCCGGCAAGACCGCAAGCCAAGCCGGAAGAAAGATGCGCATATCCATCAAAGAGATAGTAAGCCTTGGTCTTAGGGTTAATTCCAGTAGAGATGATAACCGCAATGATCAAACCGTAAATACCCAAAACTCCAGCCATAACAACCGGCACGATCGATTTCATCACGAGCTCCGGCCGCATCACCCCCATGGATGCAACTCCAACCCCACTCTTCGCAGTCCCGTACGCAGCTCCCATGCCTAAAATCGCAGAAATCAAATATCTAAAATGAAACAAAAATCAAAGAAAGACAAAAAAAATATACTGCTTGGGTTAGGGTTCGGGTCCGAATTCGGGTTCGGCTTACAGGAGAAGACGAGTGCCGCAGCAGCGCCAAGAAAACCGAAGAAGGGAGCAGTTTCATCGCCGCTGAACACTGATGACATTTTCCCTTCAAATTGGAATCGCGATTTGAAGAATTGATCGGGATTTGATTTGGGGACCAATAATCGGAGATCGGAGGTCGTCGATCGTCTTAATCTCTTTCTTCTGCAGCTATGGAGTAAATTAATTATGGTGTTCTGTTCGACGCTGCGTTGGGTCGCGCTGCATCACGAGTTTCTTTTTTTAAGCCCTGTTTATTATTTTATTATCATTCCTTCGCGAATTTTCGCCGAAAATGTTGTGGGCTCGTTCGTTAATTGAACTTTATTGGGCTTTCATTTGGAACTCTACAGTATGGGTACGGTAAGGGAAATTCTAGTGTTGGACTTTTGCCAGGCCTTTCTATACCAAATAAGCTGGAGCTATTCAATTTGCTAGTGGGGAATGGACTCTTTCGATGTTGGCCTTATTTGAAATGATAAATGATTAAATATTTTGGATTTTTGGATTTGATATGAAATTCATACTACAGAAGGATCATAAGCATTATTAATCAAGAAAAACAATTTTCATATACAAAGTCTGAATTGGTTTCATCTTTCTTTTAACACTTTGCAAATCCTTTGTTCTTTTCAATTGATAGGTACTTGACCTCAGCTTGTATATAGTATAGAGTCAAGAGGTTTATGTTTATCAAAAATTTGTGAGTAAATTGATCATAATATTAGTGCTTGTATGGGATTTGATAATTCATCCCTTACGTAACATGTTTATGCAGCAATCAAATATCAGATATAAATATATTTTGTTGTAAGGAGAATCCAAATCAATAATTCTCTGTTTTAGCAGTAAAAAATTCTATTTTTAACTTAAATATTAGAGTATCTCTCAGATTTGTTTTGTATGTGTACTTTTCCGTGATATCTAATGAATTTTCATTTCAAATTAAGTGGCAAATATACCATTCATAATTAATCTTTGAGATAATCTCAAACTTCCTTCTTGCATGCGCACCACTCTAAAATTAAGCGCATACTATAATAAAAGGTAAAAATTATTTGCAGCGTACTCAATTAAACAGATAATTTTTTCATTGATTACACATTCCATACTACCTTTCATAAATTGAAAATCCATCATAAATTCATAATCCTAACTACTACAGGAATGCCATTTAGTTGGCTAATACGAATAGTTTTAGTTAATCTTGTATTCTTTTAATACGAATGAGGGGAACATTCATTTTAAATTTTAAAAGGAGAGTTCGAAAACATATTTATTTTGACTGAGATGATGGTGAAATCCATTAAATACCGATGTTTGTGCAATCTTTTGTCTTATTAAAGTGAAAAAGAGACAGCGGACTAATTACCCGAAAGCAGCTTCTATTTTGGCTATATTAGCCATAATTTACAGTTTGCAAAGCATCCTCAGATGATCAAGTCCTTCTTGCCACTGATTTTATGGTTTGCATCGTTTCTAATGGCCTTTGTTTCCCCGGTCTCCTCTGGAAGGTACAAGAAAAGAAAATCTATTTACTTATTTTCCCACTTTTGAGCAAGATATATGCTCTCTTATTACGTACATCTACGATCTCAACCCCACTTAAACAAGGGGACCAGAAGAAAAAGGTTACAAGTTTTGTTGCAATCCTGCAACTGTTGTCAAGTTAGGATTCGTAATGACCTAACCATGCTCAACAAATTCTGGGGTATAAACAGAGATGTTTGGGTGCCCCCTTTGAGACCACTTCGTGTGAGACCACCTCGTGTTGCCATCCAATCGAAGAGTTTTGGCAAGTTTTGCTAAAGACTAGCAACAATAGTTCGGAGAGATTCTTGGTAGATGATTTATCCTTTTCCTGCAGTGTTATTGTTGTTTTCGTGATCAATCAAACATGTTTTGCGCCCAAAAACTCCACCATGTCTCCTCCTCATATAGGCAACAACTTCATCGATTCTTTTGTCGAGCACATTCATAAAACACAAGGCATTCATTAAAAATTCTGTCTGTTTGTTTTATTTTAGTGATTTTCATTTAATTTTTTTGAATAAACCAAGCTCAAATATGGGAAAAAACAGTTATTGAACTCTTGATAAGATTAAATTCATTTTTCTAAGGAACTTGTGGTAACATTGTTCATAAATTTTGTCTAGAAAAGTTATTTGGAGATGCTACTGTCGGTCACTTTTGCATAATGACTTGCAATAAAGTTTACTTCATCCAAAAGAGATTTTCTTACACTTCACCAAATGGTAATTTAGGGGATAGTCTCATGAACTAAGATTCCTAGAGATGTCGGAAAATTTTCAGTGTTGATTGTTAGCCATTTCTTTTTCTTTATTGCGTCTCACGGGCCGTCTTGTCATGGATGAGATAAGCTTAGATTAAAATGTTACCCGATTTTCTGCAAAATTTCTTTATATTATTTCTTGTGACACATTTTAATGTTTTCATGTAAATATTAAGATTTATCTTGTTATTTACATGGTTAAAAATTATTTTTATTTTTGTGAAAATATCAAGATGTGTTATAAGAAATAATACAAAAAAATGTTACAAAAAATCCCGTGTGCATTAAGTCCTGTACATTGAATTATATAAAAGACAGATATTTTTGTTCTTCAAAAGAATTAATCACATCATCTTGACGATAGTAAGTGTTAATTAATCAAACACAGGGACAATAGACTGCTTATCAGTTACTGCTCAAACATAATCAAGCAGTTAGTTACTCGTAATGATCAATCGTCCATCAAATTAAGATTAAAAGAAGCAGACGGATGATCAAATGCATGCATGATGCCATCCCGGCCATTTAATCTGTAGAGATCTCTTAGAACTCCTACATTGACCCGTAATTCAGTGTCGTCCAAAGTAAATGGTCCATTTATAGTTAGCCTTTTTTAACCGATCAACAAGATGTTGTTTCATTGGAATTTGGTATCTCTTCTAATCGCGTGCTATAGTCGTTGTAGATCACTTATGCACTCTCTCTTTTACCTTTTCGTGCTCTTTTTTCCAATTGAAGAAAACTGATCACTTTCATTTCTTTTGCAAAAACTTCTTCTTTCTTAGGAGTATCATTTGTAATTAAAGAAAAAAATATATACATACAACAACGGTTTCTCTTTTTTTTTTTAAGAAAAAAAGTTCAGTGAATGCTAGAAATTGCTGATTTTGCAACTGATTTAGCAGAACGTGTTCCAGTAATCGACAATGGCTTCTCAATCCTGTCTTTGGTTTAGCAGAACTTGATAATTGAATTGTTTCTCAAGGCAGAATAGAGTGAGAGAGACTGGGGAGGGAGGATATTTTTGATTTTCCAAGTTTGATGGGGCAAGAGAGTTTGAGTGGGATGTTAGCAAAAGGGCCGCTAATTAATTATTACCAATAATAGAAACTATGCCGAACCAGCTCTTGCACAAGACAGGTGTAATCAAAATCTTCCTTACAATAAGCTCAGTGACCAGCTAACTTGATGAAATGATAAAGAAGATCCAGAAAGAAAGAAAAGAGAGAATCATAGCTTTTGACAAAAGGCATCCATTGAAAAACAAAGATTGCTCATCAAGGCAGAAGAAAATATACATGTATTCAAGTCTCTGCAAGTGCAACAGCACAACAGGCTACACAGAGATCTAACTTGTCATTTCCCAACGCGGTATCATCGATGATGTGAATTTGAACGGACCCCTCCACTGAATGACTGAAAACATATAATAGAAAAGATCCTCCATTATAAGGTGCAATATCCAAAACCAAAACCAGTCCCGATTGGGAACAATTCCCATACCTATCACCATGTCAGAACCAAAAAATCAAAGGGCCATCCCCAGGCTTCATTGCTCCACCTGTGTGAGTGATGACCCTCTTCAAACAGTATCGTGACATTAGCTAGAGAGTTCAGTCTCGAAATGAACCCATTAAATTTCTTCGTTGGATTCTCCAACATGAATGGATTTTTTGGCCCTTGAGAAAGAGCATTGCATGAAACGGGCATTCAAGTTGGTTTTTACTTTTTTTGAAAGTGAGTTAGAATAACATTCCTTTTGTTCTTTGTTGTTTTACCCACGTTTGTTTTTATTTCCCACAAGGAAACCCCAGCTAGGTTAAATAAAGTTTGATTCAACAAAATTCAATCCATCAACCATGACATTTGTCTGCCACTCTTTATTGTTTCTTACTCATTTCATATCTTTCTCCTTGACATTTAGATCTGCTTGACTTGTACTACTCGCGTATCAAAGTCCCTAAACATAGGGGCATTCAACATTTGGATAACCCGAATATCTGCTCGAATTCAAATCTAACCGAAAATTGAATTTTTAGATTTTTGGCTTTTGGATTAAATCGAAATTAAACCGAAACCCGAATATATATATTTATTATTTATATGTATAATTACATATAATATATATTTATGTATTATTTATATGAATATATATTATTTTTATAATTACATATAATATATAAAAATAAATTCGAATTTGGTCGAAAATCGAATAACTCAAACCGAATAACTCGCCTGATGAATACCCCTACCTACACACACTAAAATAAAAAAGAAGGAGGGGGGAGGGGGGAGGGGAAGGGAAATGTACTTTGCTTTTACTCGTAGTGATTTTAATATCATGACCCTTTTGTTTTTTCTCACTAAACATGGCCATTTGGACTAATGGGTTTAACCCGTTTTCAATCAAAAGTTTACCTTTTTATTGTACTCTACAATATGGGTACGGAAAGGGGAATTCGAGTGTTGGACTTTTGCCAGGCCTTTCTATAGCAAGTAAGCTGGAGCTATACAATTTGCTAGTGGGGGGAATGGACTTTTTGGATGTTGGCCTTATTTGAAATGATAAATGATAAAATATTTTGGATTTTTGGATTTGATATGAAATTCATACTACAGAAGGATCATATGCATTATTAATCAAGAAAAACAATTTTCATATACAAAGTCTGAATTGGTTTCATCTTTCTTTTAACACTTTGGAAATCCTTTGTTCTTTTTAATTGATAGGTACTTGACCTCAGCTTATAGTATAGAGTCAAGAGGTTTATGTTTATCAAAAATTTGTGAGTAAATTGATGATAATATTAGTGTTTGTATGGGATTTGATAATTCATCCCTTACGTAACATGTTTATACAACTTTCAAATATCAGATATAAATATATTTTGTTGTAAGGAGAACCCAAATCAATAATTCTCAATTTTAGCCGCAAAAAATTCTGTTTTTAACTTAAATATTAGAGTATCTCTCAATTTTGTTTTGTATGTGTACTTTTAAGTGACACCTAATGGATTTTCATTTTAGATTAAGTGGCAAATATACCATTCATAATTAATCTTTGAGATAATCTCAAACTTCCTTCTTGCATGCGCGCCACTCTAAAAGCCCATACTATAATAAAAGGTAAAAAAATATTAGTAACGTACTCAATTAAACAGGTAATTTTTTATTGATTACACATCTTGTACTACCTTTCATAAATTGAGAATTCATAATAAATTATCTCAACTACTACCGGAATGCCGTTTAGTTGGGTAATACGAATAGTTTCAGTTAATCTTGTATTCTTTTGATATGAATGAGGGGAACATTAATTTTAAATTTTAAAAGAAGAGTTTGAAAACATATTTATTTTGACCAAGATGATGGTGAAATGCATTAAATACCAATGTTTGTGCAATATTGTTTTATTAAAGTGAAAACGAGATAGCGGACTAATTGTTGGAATAGAAAGGCTAATGTGCAGAAAATGGCAAACTTGAGTCGTACAGAATTTGCACTGGCCTAAAGAAATAATTTCCGTGGAGTAAGAAATGTTTCCCCAGGATAAAACAAGGCTTCCTTGTGTGGTCGAGGGCAGTAGGAGCAGCAAGAGTAAATAAGAAGAACTAGCAGAACAAGAAAGGCTTCAGTGGGAGGAAGTATTTTTGGAAGGTTTTTGCAAAATAATATATTTTTCCACTAACATTGAGGCTCGAGAGCAGCACTATATATAACACTGCATTCAACAAGGTCTGAGGAAAATATGCTGCATGTTGAAGGTCATTGAACCAAATCCGGCAAGACGTGGTCAACCCACGAGTACAGGTCAAAGGATTGGGTTTTGACTAAGCAAAATTGATAATTGGTAAAACCAAGTCAAAACAGGTAATTGGTAAAACCAAGTTAATCGGTAAGCAAAAAATGGAGTTTACCGATAAGCTACAAAAATAAAGGCTCAAAATGAGAGGAAGGCCACCCTTGAAAGAGTGCGTAATAGCTCACTGATTGAGCATTCTTGGGCCAAAGATGACTGGGGCTAAGCGATCTGCCGAAGCTGTGAGATGTAAAAATTCATTGGTATTCGAAGTTGTGATCGAATCGATTCAATACATTTCTTATGTACCCATAGGTACTAGATTGGATTTGAATCAGATTTCGGATCAATCTATATTGATTGACTGACTCCATTATGTTGTTGCTAGGTAATTGGTAAAACCAAATTAATCGATAAGCAAAAAATAGGGTTTACCGGTAAGTTGCAAAAATAAAGGCTCAAAATGAGATAAATTACCGAACCAAGTTAATCGGTAAGCTTGACTCCATTATGTTGTTGCTAGATAATTAGCAATCTGCCAAAGCTGTGGGATGTAAAAATACATTGGTATTCGAAGTTGCGATCGAATCGATTCAATACATTTCTTATGTACCCATAGGTAGTAGATTGGATTTGAATCAGATTTTGATTCAATCTATATTGATTGACTGACTCCATTATGTTGTTGCTAGGTAATTGGTAAAACCAAGTTAATCGGTAAGCAAAAAATAGAGTTTACCGATAAGTTGCAAAAATAAAGGCTCAAAATGAGATGGATTACCGAACCAAGTTAATCGGTAAGCTTGACTCCATTATGTTATTGCTAGATAATTGGTAAAACCAAGTTAATCGGTAATAAGCTGCAAAAATAAAGGCTCAAAATGAGATACATTTCTTATGTACCCATAGGTACTAGATTGGATTTGAATCAGATTTTGAATCAATCTATATTGATTGACTGACTCCATTATGTTGTCGCTAGGTAATTGGTAAAACCAAGTTAATCTGACTCCATTATGTTGTTGCTAGGTAATTGGTAAAATCAAGTTAATCGGTAAGCAAAAAATAGAGTTTACAGATAAGTTGCAAAAATAAAGGCTCAAAATGAGATGAATTACTGAACCAAGTTAATCGGTAAGCTTGACTCCATTATGTTATTGCTAGATAATTGGTAAAACCAAGTTAATGGGTAATAAGCTGCAAATTAATCGATAAGCTTGACTCCATTATGTTATTGATAGATAATTGGTAAAACCAAGTTAATCGGTAATAAGCTGCAAAAAATTAATCGGTAAGCTTGACTCCATTATGTTATTGCTAGATAATTGGTAAAACCAAGTTAATCGGTAATAAGCTGCAAAAATAAAGGTGGATCGGAAAAAGGAGGGATTCTAGTTGTAAGATATCTAATGAAACCGCCGCTGAAATTAAGATCTTATTCAAAGAGAAAGATCTCAAATATCTGGAGTTTCTTTTTGTTTATTATATGGATTAACCGACCTGCAAGGACCGTGATTCGGAATTGTTTGATCTTCTTTTTATGAGGAAGAGGCGAAATACAATCAACTTGAATTCGGAACCGCTATTCGAAATCTTAGTGAAACACTGGATTTCTTATCTCATGTCTGCTTTTCGTGAAAAAATACCAATTGAAGTGGAGGTTTCTTCAAACAACAAGGGGCTGGGTCAACTATTCAATCAAATGATATTGAGCATGTTTCATCGGTAATTCTTTCTCTGAGGAAGAGGCGAAATACAATCAACTTGAATTCGGGACCGCTATTCGAATTCTTAGTGAAACACTGGATTTCTTATCTCATGTCTGCTTTTCGTGAAAAAATACCAATTGAAGTGGAGGGTTTCTTTAAACATGTCTGCTGGGTCAACTATTCAATCAAATGATATTGAGCATATTTCATCGGTAATTTATCTCATGTCTGCTTTTCGTGAAAAAATACCAATTGAAGTGGAGGGTTTCTTTAAACATGTCTGCTGGGTCAACTATTCAATCAAATGATATTGAGCATATTTCATCGGTAGAGCATATTTCATCGGTAATAAGCTGCAAAAATAAAGGCTCAAAATGAGATGAGGGAAAATTTGGACTGGATTAGTCTAATTTGGCCCTCTCTCATGCGCACAAGCCCACCCCTATTTCACTTGGTCACAAACCCACTCATAGGTAATTTAATATAAAGTGTTACTATTTTGTTGTAACCTTCCAATGTGGAATGTCCTTTGAAATATACAACACTAATTACTCGAAAGCAGCTTCTATTTTGGCTACATTAGCCATAATTTACAGTTTGCAAAGCATCCTCAGATGATCAAGTCCTTCTTGCTACTGATTTTATGGTTTGCATCGTTTCTAATGGCCTTTGTTTCCCCGGTCTCCTCTGGAAGGTACAAGAAAAGAAAATCTATTTACTTATTTTCCCACTTTTGAGCAAGATATATGCTCTCTTATTAGATACATATACTATCTCAACCCCACTTAAACAAGGGGACCAGAAGAAAAAGGCTACAAGTTTTGTTGCAATCCTGCAACCGCTGTCAAGTTAGGATTCGTAATGACCTAACCATGCTCAACAAATTATGGGGTATAAACAGAGATGTTTTGGTGCCCCCTTTGAGACCGCTTCGTGTGAGACCACTTCATGATCAGTTCATGTTGCCATCCAATCCAAGAGTTTTGGCAAGTTTTGCAAAAGACCAACAACAATAGTTCGCAGAGATTCTGGGTAGATGATTTATCCTTTTCCTGCAGTGTTATTGTTGTTTTCGTGATCAATCAAACATGTTTTGCACCCAAAGACTCTACCATGTCTCCTCCTCATATAGGCAACAACTTCATCGATTCTTTTGTCGAGCACATTCATAAAAAACACGGCATTCATTAAAAATTCTGTCTGTCTGTTTTATTTTAGTGATTTTCATTTAATTTTTTTGAATAAACCAAGCTCAAATATGGGGAAAAACAGTTATTGAACTCTTGATAAGATTAACTTCATTTTTCTAAGGAACTTGTGGTAACGTTTTCATAAATTTTGTCTATAAAAGTTATTAGGAGATGCTACAGTCGGTCACTTTTGCATAATGACTTGCAATAAAGTTTACTTCATCCAAAAGAGATTTTCTCACACTTCACCAAATGGTACTTTAGGGGATAGTCTCATGAACTAAGATTCCTAGAGATGTCGGAAAATTTTCAGTGTTGATTGTTAGCCATTTCTTTTTCTTTATTGCGTCTCACGGACCGTCTTGTCATGGATGAGATAAGCTTAGATTAAAATGTTACACGATTCTCTGCAACATTTCTTTATATTATTTCTTGTGACACATTTTAATATTTTCATGTAAATATTACGATTTATCTTGTTATTTACATGGTTAAAAATTATTTTTATTTTGTGAAAATATCAAGATGTGTTATAAGAAATAATACAAAAAAATGTTACAAAAAATCCCGTGTGGATTAAATCTAGTACATTGAATTATATATAAGACAGATATTTTTGTTCTTCAAAGGAATTAATCACATCATCTTGACGATAGTAAGTGTTAATTAATCAAACACAGGGACAATGGACTGCGTATCAGTTACTGCTCAAACATAATCAAGCAGTTAGTTACTCGTAATGATCAATCGTCCCATCAAATTAAGATTAAAAGAAGCAGACGGATAATCAAATGCCTGCATGATGCCATCCCGGCCATTTAATTTTTAGAGATCTCTTAGAATTCCTACATTGACCCGTAATTCAGTGTCGTCCAAAGTAAATGGTCCATTTATAGTTAGCCTTTTTTAACCGATCAACAAGATGTTGTTTCATTGGAATTTGGAATCTCTTCTAATCGCGTGCTATAGTCGTTGTAGATCACTTATGCACTCTCTCTTTTACCTGCTATAGTCGTTGTAGATCACTTATGCACTCTCTCTTTTACCTTTTCGTGCTCTTTCGTGCTCTTTTTTCCAATGGAAGAAAACTGATCACTTTCATTTCTTTTGCAAAAACTTCTTCTTTCTTAGGAGTGTCATTTGTCATTAAAGAAAAAAAATATATATATATACAACAACGGTTTCTTTTCTTTTTTTTTTTAAGAAAAAAAGTTCAGTGAATGCTAGAAATTGCTGATTTTGCAACTGATTTAGCAGAACTTGTTCCAGTAATCAACAATGGCTTCTCAATCCTGTCTTTGATTTAGCAGAACTTGATAATTTAGTTGTTTCTCAAGGCAGAATAGAGTGAGGGAGACTGGAGAGGGATGATTTTTTTTTTTTTTCCAAGTTTGATGGGGCAAGAGAGTTTGAGTGGGATGTTAGCAAAAGGGCTGCTAAATTAATTATTGCCAATAATAGAAACTATGCTGAACCAGCTCGTGCACAAGACAGGTGTAATCAAAATCTTCCATACAATAAGCTCAGTGACCAGCTAACTTGATGAAATGATAAAGAAGATCCAGAAAGAAAGAAAAGCGAGAATCATAGCTTTTGACAAAAGCCATCCATTGAAAAACAAAGATTGCTCATCAAGGCAGAAAAAAATATACATGTATTCAAGTCTCTGCAAGTGCAACAACACAATAGGCTACACAGAGATCTAACTTGTCATTTCCCAACGCGGTATCATCGATGATGTGAATTTGAACGGACCCCTCCACTGAATGACTGAAAACATATAATAGAAAAGATCCTCCATTACACGGTGCAATATCCAAAACCAAAAACAGTCCCGATTGGGAACAATTCCCATACCTATCACCATGTCAGAACAAAAAAATCAAAGGGCCATCCCCAGGCTTCATTGCTCCACCGGTGTGAGTGATGACCCTCTTCAAACAGTAACGTGGCATTAGCTAGAGAGTTCAGTCTCGAAACGAACCCATTAAATTTCTTCGTTGGATTCTCCAACATTAATGGATTTTTTGGCCCTTGAGAAAGAGCATTGCATGAAACGAGCATTCAAGTTGGTTTTTACTTTTTTGAAAGTGAGTTAGAATAACATTCCCTTTGTTCTTTGTTGTTTTACCCACGTTTGTTTTTATTTCCCAAAAGGAAACCCCAGCAAGGTTATATAAAGTTTGATTCAACAAAATTCAATCCATCATCTATGACATTTGTCTGCTACACTTTATTGATTCTTACTCATTTCATATCTTTCTCCTTGACATTTAGATCTGCTTGACTTGTACTACTCGTGTATCAAAGTCCCTACACACACACTAAAATAAAAAAGAAAGAGGGGGGGGGGGGGGGGGGGGGGGGGGAGAGGGGAATGTACTTTGCGTTACTCCTAGTGATTTTAATATCATGACCCTTTTGTTTTTTTTCACTAAACATGGCCATTTGGACTAAGGGGTTTAACCCGTTTTCAATCAAAAGTTTACCTTTCTATTTTGTTGGTATCTCATTAATGTTCATTAATTAGCCACAGGATATCCCACTTCAAGTCATATGATGGTCAATCATCGTCTCATACAATGACAAGCTACTTTGAAAAGAATTACTAATTACTACTACCATTTTTCTGGCCTAAAACCAAGAAATATTTGGCATCAAACAAATTGTAGCTCATTATATAAGCCTAAAAGTGCTCATTTTAATCATGGTTTTATGGTTGGGAGGTTAGAGTCTAGAAAGTGAAACAGTAAGCAATAAATTCTTTCGGCAACGGGGGATGTTTGAGTTACTACCAATAAGAAGATGCAATCATAGTGTATGGCCCTTCGGATTAGAAGCTTGTGTCTCACACCTCAATATAGCCAAAAGAAAAAAACAAACGGATCAACGTTCGAGGCCCTACTCTTTTTAATTAATCCTCTCTTTTCATATTAATTCAAAACACACTTACCATTATTAATTTGTGTTCTTATTTTCCCTTATAGTTTATTTTAATCCGAATTAAAAATTTGATACTACTAAAATCTCGCATTTTGACGCGTTTAAAGGCAACAAAAAAAAAAATTAAAAATCCCAACTTCCACGATACGAAAATAAAAAATGCAGAGTGAGATGGACACAAGAAGGAAAGCTAGCATTATAATAATGGATGAAGACAGAGTCATTGTGTGATTTATAAACACCAACCACCACAGCAACCATAAATTGATGTCCTTAACTAACGTTAAATTATCTATAGATTAAGGTGTAATGTTACGAGATAATGAGTAAAGGGCTCCTATTTTTGTTTCTTTGTTTTTCTTTGGGGTGGGGGGGAAGAGGTTGGAGAAATGTCAAGTTGCGACAAGAAAAGGTCAAGATCCAAAACGGACCCCCCCAAAAGCCTAAAGGGATCGTTCCAACCCCCTTTTCTTGGTTACGCTAAGGGGATATCTTTCCAGTTTCCATTGGGTGTACACTTTGGTACTGATGAAAGTACTGTCTTTTTTGTTTTTTTTGGGAGACGATTATATGGGGAAAAGAAAGAACCCAACTGGGTTAGGTTGTATTAAAGGATTGACATTTAATCATTAAATTAAAGTGGTATATGGCACTAAGGAAAAAATGATGCTAAAATTTAAACTTGGACCAATCCTAATTCAGAATTTTGGGATTGTATGGTAATGTGTAAAAATTTTGATGAGTATTTTTTTTATAAAAAAAAGTATTTTGGAGGGAAAAATAAGAGAATTTTTTTTTAAAATTATGTGTGAAGAAATTGAATGAAAAAATTTAAAATTTAAAATAAAAATATATTTAAATAATTTATTTTTATTTAAAACTTTACTTATATACAAACACAAATTTTCTATACAAAGAGATCTCATTCTCATTCTTGTTGCCAGGTTGGTTCTGATGAAAGTAGTCCTATCCTCCACAGCACAGACAGAAACAGATCTCATTCTTGTTGCCAAGTTGGTTCTGATGTTCGACCAAAAAAAAAAAAAAAAAAAAGAGTTGGTTCTGATGAAAGTACTCCTACCCTCCACAGCACAGACAGATGTACAAACTCATCCATAATTGGGTGCAGAAGAAGTTAGCCACCGTGCTATTCAGAGCCTCACGTTCGCACCCATTGGTTGGGCGTAATAATAATTAATAAGTTGGGATGGAGGGCCAGAGGTATGTCAAATTACAAAAATGGTTAGAAATGTACTTGAATGGTTGTGGGGTTATGGACGATGAGAATGACAATTTTGATTTTTGAATTGGGTGGTTTGGTTACTATGTACGATTGGAATTAGATTAAAATAAATCTAATTAAGGACACCGAGACTGTTTTAAAATATGTTTTTATATATTTTAAAATATTAATTATAAAATTAAAAAATATTAAAAATATAAAAATACGTTTTGACATATTTGTTCATATAGATAAATATATTTTATATAAATTTTAATTTGAATTTTATAGAAAAATTCTAATAATTTTAGAATATTGTAAAGTAAACATTATGAATGAGTTGTAATAAAAAAAAAGTTATAAAATTTAACTAAATATATCGTGAAAAATTGTTTGGGAAACTATAAATATAAATTAAAAAGTGCTTATAAATAATATTTTAAAACACTTTTTTATGTTTTATATATGCAAGATGACTTCTATCTCATAACTATTGTTTCTAAAATCATAATAAGTTTTGAAATATAATTCATACGTAATTTCATGAGTAACTAAACATATCCTTCAACTAAAAACAGATTTCTAATCAGAATAAAAAATTATAAATAAGCAATTAACATAATATGTACATAATAAAAGTTAATTTAACATTACTGTTAGGGGTATTTAATAATCAGAAGTCACATAAATATAGCCATAAGAAATTAAAAATAAATAAATAAAAGTAATTAAGTTTTATTATAAATATAATTACTTTTTCCAAAAAAAATGTGAATAAGCATATGCCTTCCGGGTGGATTAGTATTAGCTCATCCCACCCACAAGAGAGACATGAGTGAGGAGAGGGATTGGAGAGAGAGGGCGGAAAGGAAAGAAACACCGACCCCGCTAGAGAAGGGTGGGGGAGGTTATGGTGGGGTACCACAGGAGTCTGAATGAGCACAATGATGCGGTCCGCCGCATGATTGGAGACCACGGCCGACCACACATTCCTACGTGGACGGCCGCGTCCACATCACACTTGCCGCCCGCTCAACCCGCTTCGGCTTCTTCTCCCCTTTCTCTTGGTGTTTCTAATTACTAATAAACATATAATCAAGTTTTGGAGGGCGCTGACCCAGAATATAGACGAGTCAGTAAATTTGAGGTGATGTGGAAAGAAATTTTTCAGTAATACAAGTTCAAATCTTGCGTGGGGCAGATTTTTCGCTGAAATATTATGAAAGTCTATTTTGGGGTTTGGTCTGTTGACTCTCTCCCAGGCCTCTGCCAATTCGTACACATCCCTCGATTTACATCCTCTAGCTAAGGGGCTTCTGATACAGATGGAGGAGTTTCGCATTCTCAAGGAGGACTTTTTCCAAATCAAAGTTTTGGAGGGCGCTTAGTTCGTGAAAAGGAATGAGAAAGATAATGTAAATAATAACAATAATAATATATATATTTTATAATTATGTTTATTAGTTTGTATTGAAAAATAATAATAATAATTTTTTTAAAAAATATGTAAAGTATTGTTTTTACAGTTTTAGTTTCAAAAATATATATTTTGTGGATAATCACTTTCATATTTCTAAAATGACGATGAAAGGATTGGAGGATACTCTAGATTTAGTATTATTGTTTACAAAATGATATTTCTCAACCAAACACCGTCTTGTTTCTATCATATAGTATTATTACTTGATAAAAAAACAATGCTTTTATAAATATCTCTTTCAATGGAAAATTCATATACACTCAAAGTAAGAAATGAAAATATTTGCAACTGATATTTGAAAGTTCTGTAAATGAATTTAGAAAAAAATTTAAAATTTTTACTTATATCAATCCGTTTCTATATGTGCAAGTATATGCAATATGATCGATATTGTCATTTTATTTCCTTAAATTTAGAGAAATTCATATCATAGATGGGGATCTTAATACATATGGCAATATGAAGAGTCTAACAGGAGCAAGGTATATTTAGGATATTTATAACATTTTGTTTATGTGTATGAACTATGGTCATTGTTAAGTAGCATTTGATCAGGTGTGTATTGTACATTCTATTCTTAAATAAGAGTTTACATTTCATTTGATACAACTCTCTTTTTTCTTTCTTTTAAATTTAGGAATGCTTAAGTGTACAAATTTTTACTTTGCCATTACTTTTTAATTTTGAACAATGCATATTCATAATTAATAAAAATACTATAGAAATTTCATTTAGACTTTTAGAAAGTGGACTCCTTCTTTAGATCAGTCGGAGAGAGTAATAAATATAGTATGATTAATTGGTGGGAAGTTATTGACAATATATATATACACACTCCCACCGTAAAAAAAAAGAGAGAGAACTCACTTTACTTTAAATATAACTTTTTATTAGTTATAAGGTGCAACACACTTAATGCACTGATTAAATGTATAATTTTATATTTTTATTTTAACTTTTTAATTGTGGATGTGCATAGTTATTATTACTAAAAATATGTTAAAATTTTGGTTTAAAAGTGAACTTTTTTTATGACGGATAAGGTATATATTTGTCCAATGTAAAATCGCAAATTTTCCAAGGAAAAAAAAAAACCATCCATTTGAGAGCAAAAACACAATTGTTGGGTGATGACGGTTAATGGGTTCATAATTATCCACCCCAAATGGTTTCAAAAACAGAAGAATATCCTAGTCCACTTCAAAAATCTAACAAGAAAGGGGCGGCCAGCCGGCCGGACGTGGATGATCAACTTCCTTTCTTCATTTTCTGAATTTCTTTACTCCGGCCTAACCTATGAGTGGTGGTAACATTTCGTTATAAACACTGCATACTCATTATAAATTCATCAAAAAGTGCAAACTTCCACTGTTGATAACTTAGTTTAGTTCATCCCTTCTTACATTATTAGTTCATTAATTAGTGCATCTTGCTTATTATACCATATGATTAAACTAATTTCCTCAGCATTACCCATACATAATATTGTTTCCTTTTGTACATTTTGGGTAAGTTTATGATTTCTAACTTATCACCTTCGCATGGCACATATATATTATTATTCAGTTTGTGGGTTTCTAACCGAAACTGAAAAATACAACGTAAGCATGTGTTGGAGATATTTTGGGATATTATTATTGTTCCAGTGTTGTCCAGAGCCTTTAGGTTTTATCCCGCCCTAAAATACAACCACCATTTCTGTGATTTATCTTCTACGTAAAGCAGAGACCAACTGCTGAGTGCTGACGCTACTGTCCACTGTTTTCTCCAAATTTTTATGGGCTTTTCTTCATACTTTATACGGTTCCTTCTCCAAAATACTTGTCGACTGAAATCATTTGCTCTTTTTTCCACTTCACTTTGTAGCTAGCCCTGCGGGACACTAATGTATTGATCAGATAACTTTGTTAAGCACACACCACTGGTGTTAGAGTACTTGTTTATGTTTGATTTAGGATTTGCGCAAGAAAAGAATTGTTCAGAAGTTCTAAATTAATGAAGAAGGTACGAGGAGTTGGCATGCATTTGTACTTGTTTATGTTCGGATGATGCAATGCTTTAAGGTGGGCATTATCACAAATTTTATACGAAATTTAATACAAATCCTTTTATAGGAGTAATGTTTTCCATTGCAGAGTTCGAGAGATGTGGATTGTAATCCCAAATGGTGACTTTTTTTACTAACAAAGGGGAAAGAAAAAAAAAAAGTTTGATGATATATACAGTAAAAGTTTTAATGACTAATGTAACATTTATATGACAAAAGTTATTAAATAGTATTTTCGTTTAAATTTTTTGTCCAATTTAAAATAAAAATATTTTTTTAAAAAATAATAATCCAGTTTTAATGTGAAATTCTTATAGTGTTGTTATCAATAATGACAATGTATAATCTAAATTAAAAAAAGAAGGATAAAAATGTTAAAATTATACATTTAATTATGCATTAAATGTGTTGTACATTATAATTTTAAAAAATTTATACCAAATCAAAAATGGACTTTATTTTTTAGATAATAATTATTATTATTATTATGATTATTTAGTATCCTTTCATCACATTAGTACTATGTTAATCACTATAATAATTTATTGAGATTTTTACTGTGAATATTATTACTTAAAAAAATACTAACAAATTATGCATTTTAAAGAGTAATTATGCTTTAAATACTTGTAGTAGCTTGGGTAATATTTACATAAATGAATCTGAACATATATATATATATATATATATATATATAAGAATCAAAAGTCAAATCTTTTTCTGTTGTTTTAATTTTCGCTTTTCCTACCTATCTTTTATAATTAAAAGTGGGTAATGACTCATTAGTTATAACTAACAATTTATAATTTGAAATAAAGTATATGATATATATATATAATTATAAAATAAAAATAAGTTCAAAAGTAATTTAAATTCAAAAAGAAAAATAATAAAAGATATATCAAAATTTAATAATATTGTCTTATATTCAAATTGGAATTTACTCCCAAAAAGGGCAAAAAAAAAAAAAATCGAGCCAAGAGTCGCAGGCCAAAAAGCCTTTTAACACGTGTGCCGCCAAACAGGCGTTCACCCATGACAGAAACGGGGGACACCAACCCCAGCCTGAGCGTCAGGACAAGGACACGTGGAGCCGCTGAGGATCTTGTTTTTTGATCGGAAGCCACTCCGATCCCACACAGCGAATGTCGGAAATTAAATTTTTAATATTATATTATATATATATATTTATTTATTTATCTCATAATCATACCAACTCTCGGTTTTTTTTTAATTTTTTTTTTGTTAATCTCATAATCATACCCACTCTCGGTTGTTGTCATCATATTTTTTGACCTCCAAAATCTACCCTACAAATTTAAAAGCAATTAAAATACTTTTCAGTTTCTTTCCATGTTTGTTGGCTTTGTTTGGATTGTAATTTATTTGAGAAAAGTTAAATTAAAATGTGAAAATTTTAATAAATATTGTTTTATAGAAAAAATATTTTGAAAGGAAAAATAGAAAAGAAAAGTTTTTAAAATTATTCAAGAGAAATTTGAATGAGAAAATTTAAATTTTAAATTTTAAAATAAAAATATGTTTATATATTTTATTTTTATTTAAAAAAATATCGTTTTATATTTCAACAACCAAAAGAACGAACGCGTTAAGCAAAGCAAACAGTAGTATGTTCGTATGTTTAGGACAGACAGCCGACCTATTAATCTAGATTTTGTTAGTACCCCTAGTGTTGCGTTTTGATTGAGAACCAAATGGACAAAATTAACACAGTATCCGTAGGTTAATGGTATTTTTAGTAATCGGTGTGAAAAATATAAAAATATAAAATTATTTATCACATATTTTTAATTTAATTAATGGGTAAAATAGAAAAAAATATATAATTTTTTTTATACAAGTAATGATATAAATAATAACTTTTTATAACAATTGGTGTGACAAGTATAAAAAGTCAAAATTTAATTATCACGCTACTCAAAACATACAAAATCATAAATGATGATTTTTTTTCTTTTTATAGTTATCATAGCAGTTATTATTATTTTTTATTATAAAAAATTACTATAAATATCATTACTTTTTTCATATACATGTGAATTTCCAAACCATAGTTCGAGATGAGAACACATTAAAAGTTCTTGCAATTTATGTTAATTATATGTGCAACCTCTCTTTCTATAGGTATTCTGTCTTGTGTCGATATATAGCTTATCTAATGTAAAAATCAGGCATATCTTAGTCTAATACTTCCTCTGTTCTAGAAAAAAAAAATTAGTGTTAATAATTTTCTTTATTCCCAAAAAAAGAATTTACCTTTGTATGAAATTTTTATATTACACTTACTAAAAATAATAATGTATGATCTAAATTAAAAAGTAAAAATAAAAAAAATTATACATTAAATAATGTATTAATTGTGTTGTTTCTTATAAGTTAAAAAAAATTATGCAATATCAAAATTAGACTATTTTTTTGAGATAAAAAGAGTATATAATATCGTCTACGTGATGATTAAAATAATGTCAAAATATCAAATGTTAGTTGCAAAATACAACCATAATGGAGTTTTAGGGGGACAACTCCCCCCTCCTCCCCCACAACCCCCCTTCTTTGGAAATTTTTTTACTTTTTATTAAAAAAAAAAAAGAGTTTACTTTTTTAAAAAAAAAAGTGTGCTTTTTGAAGTATTTGTCCTCTATCATAATGATAAAGTATGAATTAAAATTAAAAATTTTATATTTAATAACACATTAAATGTGTTTGTATTTTATAACTACAAAAATTATACTTAACCAAAAATGAAAAAAAAATTTCACCTTGTATTTAATTTTCAAAACCTTTGATTTTCGCCCCTCTAAGTGTTGAAAATTTTTATTTTGCTCCCCTAGGCCACAGTCTTTGCCCTGGCATAATTACGTAGGTTTCGTCATTGTTATCATAAATCTTCCCCGTAGTTTTCCAAAGCGTGTATGTTGTTTTTCGAGGCACAATTTGGTGTAACAAAACTTAAGACTTTGACAAAAGAACCAAAAACATTAAACATACAACATTCGAAGAATTTTCCCTAATATGACATGTTCCTACTAGAATTCATGAAATGTCAAATGTGAATTGCCAGACGACATGCAAAATTTGTCCATTGCTGTTGCAAAGCCAGTTTCTGCAGAAAACAAAAGCAGGGCTTGCTGCATTCTGCTATGTCCTAAGATATTGGAGAAGAAAACCAAAGCATGGGAAAAATATTTACTACTAGTGATCTTTAAACAAATTTGTTAAAAAGAAAAGGGAAAAAAAATGGAGGGTCTGAAAATGTTTCTGTGGTAAACTAGGTAGTGACATCAGCAATGGGGACAAGCATCAAACCATGCGCAATTGAGCGGTCCTCCCCCCGTACTCCCTTCTCTCTTCTCCCTCCCTGTTCACTTCTTTTATACCCTTTCCTTTTTATATAAACTTGTCTCACTCCCCCCTCTCCAGTGGAGTTTATTGAAATGACTCATTAAGTTCTCTCTTTCAACTTTGCTTTTTGTTGCAGTATCATTTTTATATTTCTGTCTTCTTCTTCTTCTTCTTCTTCAAGTAGTGCTGATCTCTTCGTTTTTTGAGCACATTAATTTATCCACACTCTCAGAGACCCTGTCAACCGCCATAACTAGTTTAGCTTGACATACCATCTTCCCGCAGGTAAGATTTTGCATGTAACCTAAATTAAATCCATCTCGTATGAACCAGCAGCATTTTTCAATATCATCATCTGTCGGTCTTTTCTTGATTGGTTTTCTTTTTGTGCTTTGATCCAGTACTGTCTTTTCAAGAACTAGCCTATGTATATGTAGGTTGAAGTCTTTCATTAATTCTGTGCGTGCTAGTACAATTCGATTGACATGTTGTATACTGCAACTGAATCCTCTGTAATTGTTCAGGCCAGCCTGAGTTCAATCCATCTCTTTTGGCGTTATATATCTGCCACTGCCACTGTGTGAGTGTGTGTGGTTGTTAACCAGTTTTTGCTAGGTTTGATGAGTTGGTAGTGCTGGAATGGAGGAGAGATTAGTGAGAAAGCTTCCATAATCTCTGCCTTGAAAGTTGAAACTACACCAATCATTGCCTTATTGGCACTCTCTCTTCAAAGTTCTAATCTTGAACACACATATAGAAGGGGTCATTAATTTCCACATGTTCCTTAACATGTCAGTGAACAAGGACCAGTAATTATTAAGTCACAGTAGTCAGCAATCCCTCTTCTCCTCCTGCGCCTATCAAAGTGAAAAGAAGTCAGATAGTGCCAAAGTTATTCCAGACAGAAAGACAATGGTCTCAGAGTCATCGCTGAAATGTTACTAGCATCGATCCTCGAAAACCGCCACTCCTTTTTCAATAAATTCCCATTTCTTCTTCTAGCAGGCTTGATCCAGTGAAACTGCCTTACTTCATTTAGCCCCAAGCCTCCAAAATCCATCTCTCTCCTAACCTTTTCCCTCATTCTTTCAAATTCAACCAGCGCGTGCTTAAATTAATACTACTCATGACATCTTCCCCTGGCCACTTACCATTTGTTAATCCACCTCAAAATCAAATCTTTATGTAGTTTTATATGTTTATGTTGTTAATTTCTTGGGACTTACGAGAACAATGTGTTTAAATTTAGATAAATCAATTATTTATGACATATCTTGATGAAGGCCCCCTTCTTGATTTCATCATTTCACCATTCACCACCACAAGACAACATCATTAGTGCAGACTTTTACTTGTCCGTTTCTACATAGCTGCATAATATCAGTGGGCATTAAGCTCTAAGTCCCTTGGTTTCCACTAAAAGTTAACAACGCCTCATCAGTTTTCTTTTATCAGTTAATAATCTTTTTAATTTCTCTATCAACCTCTATAATAATTACAATTTCATACTATTTCGAAGTAAACAGGAAAAGTTTTTATGAATGACAAGGCCTTCTAACCTTCTAGAAAAGAAGTTTTGAATGTTGCTTACCACCATATGCATGGGGTTTGATGATTATTTCTCATCCTCCTTGTCTCACACTTGTCTTATTCTGATTTGAAAGATTCATAATTCTAACTTATCTCTTCACTTTTTGCTCATTTATATGGTAATTTGATCCTGTGCATACACTGAAGCAAGAAGGTTTATGATTTAGACATGATGCACACAATGGAATGACCCTTCCTAATATTCATTTGTGGTGGATATATGGTGGATGTAGAATCAGCGATCATGATGGATACAACAGAATCATGTGTTCCTCCAGGTTTTCGATTCCATCCAACAGATGAAGAGCTCGTAGGATACTATCTAAGGAAGAAGGTTGGATCACAGAAGATTGATCTTGATGTTATTAGAGACATTGATCTATACAGGATTGAACCATGGGATCTACAAGGTAAACATGAACTTTCCCTTAATTTTTAGCTGCCCCATTTGTTTTATCCTATCTTTCCCTTAGTAGGGTTTCACTTTTTCTACCTCAAAAGGTTGAGATGGATATAAGAATTGTACTAATCTGGACAGATAAATGCCGGATCGGATATGAAGAACAGAATGAATGGTATTTTTTCAGTCATAAAGATAAGAAGTATCCCACTGGGACAAGGACGAATAGAGCAACCATAGCCGGATTCTGGAAGGCAACAGGTCGAGATAAGTCAGTTTATGACAAATCAAAACTCATTGGCATGAGGAAAACTCTTGTGTTCTACAAAGGAAGAGCACCGAATGGGCAAAAAACTGACTGGATCATGCATGAGTACCGACTGGAATCCGAAGAGAATGGTCCTCCCCAGGCAAGTACTTAAATTATGGAAAAACAAAATTTTCATCCCCCATCTCTTTTTAAACCACTTATTTAGCAAGTGTAGCCAAATTTTCAAACTAAAATGTGTCAGAACTATTTAAAATTTTGTGCATGCAGTAGCATGTTTTCCCTTTTAATTTCAGTTTCGTCATTTTCTTTCTTAAACAAGATGAAAAAGTGCCAAGAAATAATATGTTTCCAAAAACCAAATGTTTATGTGAGGATCATTTTTCTCAAGTTTAAGTGTAGTACAAAAGGGCCCATCCTTCCAACTTGTGAGGTAAGAAATAATAGAACTTTACATGCATGTTTGCTCTTCTGAAATTCCACATGTATATATTTGAAACTTAAAGATGACTGCCTCTCCTTCAAAGTCAAAAACTTAATAGTGGTTACAAAGCAAATAAAATGAATACACTTTTCTCCAAATTGAAGTGCCTTTTGCGGTGTGCGGTGTGAACCTTCATTAGTTCCTCTACTCTAATAGTTCATTATTTCTAATTCTACCTCCGCAGATGCCCATTGACTATCCTCTACTTTTCTAAAAGCCTATGAACTATAAAGTCAATAAAATTCCTCCCAACCCAAAAAAAAAAAGCCCCTTTCTTGTCCAGAGAATAATCTTACAAGAAATGTAAAATATTCTTTGCAGGAAGAAGGATGGGTGGTATGTCGAGCATTTAAGAAAAGAACCGCTGCGCAAACCAAAAACATTGAAGCTTGGGACTCAAGCTATTTCTATGATGAACCAAGTGGAGTTAGCTCAGTTGTGGATCCTCTTGATTATATCACAAGGCAGCCCTCAAACTATTTATCCCAGAACTTCATCTGCAAGCAAGAGATTGAACAAGCCGAAAACATGAGTAATTTCATGAATTCTGATCCCTTTGTACAGCTTCCACAGCTTGAAAGCCCATCTATGCCACTGATAAAAAGGCCGGCCAGCTCAATATCTTTAGTGTCAGACAACAACGAAGAAGATGAACATACAAGGGGTTCCAGCAGCAAGAAAGTGACAGATTGGAGAGCCCTCGACAAGTTTGTGGCCTCACAACTAAGCCATGATCAGGAGAGATATGATCATCGGGCCGACTCAGTGTCAGCTGGATTTGATGCTGATCATGATAGTTCAGATTTGGGATTTCTTCTATTTCAGAGCGGTAGGGAAGAAGGTTCTAAGTTGAATGGATTTTTGAGTTCAAACTCTGATTGCGATATTGGAATTTGTGTATTTGACAAATAAAGTATCCTCTAATTAAATTGGGAGGGAGATTGTGGGCAGTTTGGGGTTGGGGGGGTGGGGATGTGTATGGTGGCGGTGTTCAAAACTCTTGAGTTTTTTTTTTTACTATTAGTTTCATGATGATCTGATAATGTTCATGAAAGGACAGATATTGATAAAATTATCATCTTGTAAACATAAATGGTTTTGATATTTACGAATGACTGCAACTCTCAAAGCTATGGATATATCTCTCCCAACACTAATAACAAAAATTATTGCACGAAGTGATTTGATAGATGATGCAAGTAAATTGACATGTGTTGTAATTAAATCACTCTTCAAAAGATGTCATACTCCATGTAGCATTAATTATAATGTACTTCATGTTACTCCAACATGAAAAGGGAAAATAGAAAAAGCAATGCATCTCTAGAGTATATTTAGATTTCTTATTTTCATGTGTGTCTTTTTACATTCCAATGTACTATGCAAATCTAGTATTGTATCTTTATCCGTTGCAATGACATTTAACTTCTTAATTTTGAGATGAATTAATTGCTAATTTATAAAGTGTGTATATATATATAATTAATTTTGCATCAAGTAGTGTTCACAACACGACCTCCAAATTTAAAGGTCAATTCCAACTTTGACAAAGCATTAGGCAAGTTAAGAAGTGCCCATCAAAATACAGCTCTTTTTCTAGGTTGTTCTCGTATCATTGAGTACCATATGGTTAAAACATAAAACACATAGGGGCACAAAAGATATGAATTAAGAGAATGAAAGAGATGTACGACCGACCATTCTGCTGGTGTTGTGAACACATTTTTAAATGAAAATTCTCTCCATGATTTACTAAGGAATAATATAGTGATTGACTCGTTGAACTATCGTGATGAAATGGAATTACTTAGTTGAGAGTATGAATTTATGTTCTGCAATAAAACTGCGTAATTGGACTGTCGGCTGAATGGCTAGCTAGTTTTACTCCCTTTATTTCATTTTCACTAGCTACGAGAAAGTTTTTCTTGATCATGGATTTCTATACAGGGTGAGAATATCAAGATGAATTCTTCTTCCTTCCCTTTCTAACTCCGAAGTGGTCCTAAAGATGACGAATGATACCTGTCCCGTCTCCCGTGAGAGCTCTTTCCTAAACTGACAACAGCCTATGAGTGTTCATCAAAGTTAACATCAATAGCCCTTCAAAATCAATCAATAATTAAAGAAGCAAGGAAGAGGTAGCATAATTTGTCAAAGATGATAGAAACATTTGAGATAGCCCACTTGTTTAAGCTGGAGTGCTGTGGTGCCATCAGCCATCCCTGCATAATAAAGGTCTCAAAGATACCATATTCCCATTATGTGTACGTGTTTGATCCATAAGCAGCCAAAAAATGAGAAGAAAAGACTTTCATATATATGCTTTAATGGATAGTTAGAGAAGAGAAGTAGTGTTAAAAAATTCACAGTAGCATATGAAGTAGAAGAACGCTGGAATGAATGATATGGCAGTCACGTTTCAAACTGGTCAAAAAAAAAAAAAAAAAAAAGTTTGAGGCCTTTATTTCCACGGTAGAGCTACGTGTCGCAGCAGCATGACATTTTTGTTTTGGTATCTCCAACATCCAGGCTCCATGTACGACTTAGAAATAACAAAGCTAAAGATTGTACAGCTATATTATATGAACCAGGAAAGACAATGAATGCCTTTGAAATTAATTAGATTTCACGCGTGCTGTTTGTGCCTGGTTGGAATTGCAGAGACCACTCTCATTTAGCAGCACTAGTAGTACATGTATTAGATAAATATAATAAGAGTTTTCAGAAACCAAAATGGCAAAGTTTCACTAAATTCTTGTCAAGTTCTACTACTTCTTTGCTGCAAAAATTGATCTCACTGGAAAGACAAGCAAGCTGGGAAGATGCACAATAATTTCATAAATGGAAGCACCCATCATCTCTTTGAGGAAATGAAACAATAACAAGAGTAAACTGCACCCAAGGAGGCCTGTTCCTGTTTCTCTTTTTCTCCAGCTCATTCTTTTTCATGTTTCTGGCATTATCTGAATAATCAAAAATGTATGTACAGATTTGTTCTTCATGGTTAACCAAGGTAGTATCTTATCTGAGTTAGGGTCTAGGGGTAGGGTTGGTGGGGCCATGAATTGTCTAGCATGCTCTGTACAAGAAGGCTACCACTTTCCATGCTTGTCTCTCAAATCTCTAACCCCCCAAGGGCACCTGTCCTCCTAGTGCCACACATTACGAACTTCATACATAAGAGGGTTAAAAATTTTAAAAATTAAAAAAAGAAGGGTCATCTAGGAGGTTGATGTTTTATTAATATCCCTACTTTTAGAGGAAAATTTGAATAATACAAAAAAGTTATGGTGCATTAAAAAACCCAATCACGTTGTGCCAAGTGCCTAATGCCTCCTACTTACATTTGCTTCTCCGGAAACTTCAATTTGATTGGTGAATAAATGACTAAAATACCAGCATTCCTAGGATAACCATTCTTCTGTTATGCTTCTGAACTTGTCCACATAAAGTTCAAACAAAAGTTGAATGGTCCAAAAGGCTGACCCTACACTATGCTGGAATTTTCTGACATGCGGATTCAGGGATTAAAATTCACATGCTTTATCAGAAGAAATTTAACAGATAATGGAAAACTTCTGAGCTTGCTCCTGGTCGAATCATTTGAAAAAAATTTCAAATTAGAAATCTTCCACTTTTGATTCATTGTTTTGAACTTTCATTCATTTGATGGGTTGTAGGAGCCTAAACATTAAGTCTATAATGCGCAATGCCAGCAGCTGAAGTCTGCATCCATATTGCTAATTGCTCGAGAAGAGAAAATACAATGTAGCATGCCCAACCCATTTTCCACAAAAGCTACCCCAGAATACTTTCCGAAGTATAAGAAATCATTAAGTAAGAAATACAGCCACGCAGCCCACGCCAGAGAAGAAGAAACTGCAACTTTTTGACAAGCTTGTTTCAACCATATTATCACGTTCAACCTTTATCTACGCTTTTCCCCAAGACAAAAATGCTATAATGACTTAGTTTGAACTTAAAACGGAGACTGAATTCAAATTTGTCTATGGTGCTTTTACCGCATTTAACTAAAGAACAACTACAAAGTGCCTAATCATGTCAGTTCCTTTAGTACAACTATCATTGACTCCGTAGATTATACCACCTCTAAGATAATGTATTCTACTCAACCAAATTCTACCATATCATCTTACAGTGTTTAGTCACAAAATCAAATCATTAATTCGTTTATATTGTTCATCACCAACGGGACAACTGGCAGAAATTAACCAGACCCGCTTTTCCCCACTTGTATCATAACTAGTGACACGATAGTCTCCCGTCCCTGGAATTGTTAACTTCATTGACCCACTAAACAAAGCAAAAAACAATACAAAATGATAAAACGAAAGTGATGCCATCTGAGGCACAGACCGAGTTTATTTAAACAGACAGGCCAATCACAAATTTCAGAGTAGAAGGTGAAATCTAATCTCTGAAGCTAGATACATTTGCGGAAAAAGCTAGAGAGAGAGGTAACCATGGATAGTAATAAGTATGAAGGTTGACCAAAACAAGCTTGCATTAGAGAAAGCAATGATTCCTATAATGGCACGCAACAGTATCAACTAGCATGGCTTGATGACCTTTTCATGCAAAGATAAGATTAGGAGACGCAAAAAGGTAGAAACCGTGTCCTATCTCCCCGGCCCCATAAATCAATCCTAACATTATGTTCTAGTACTTCAACACAAAATTAGAAGATAAGGTCACCCAACTGATTTGCGTAGAAACCTATTCACGCTTTCATCAGTACTAAAAGAACAGTATCCGGATGCATCACTCCTGATACCTGGAGAGCAAAATAAGTAGCATTACGTATGTCAATATCAAAACAAAAGCAACTCCAACATCACATGCCCATCAACTTCAAAGGACATGATTAAGAGCAAGGGAAAAGCTCCAAATGATAATGTCTCTAATGAGCAAAGAATATTGGCACAAAGAGGATTACGATGCAGAGCAACTCACCACCATGTTTGATAAGTTAACTTTCAGTTAAAAAAGTGAAACCTCAATGAGGACTTCATCCCAGGGGGTCCTTCTACAGAGTTGAGTATTCATTCATCCCATGTTGTACAGAAATGGGTAAAAGGCCATCTCCTTACCTCAATGAGGACTTCATCCCGGGGGATTCTTCTACAGAGTTGAGTGTTCATTCATCCCATGCTGTACAGAAATGGGCAAAAGGCCATCTCCTTACCCAGAAAAAACTAACATGTGACTGAACATGGCTTCACATGGTTTATCACAGAGTATATGGACCAATTTAACCACAAGTTATGCAAATATACCCCATCAATAAAAGTAGGCACAGTTCCATTAATATAAAAAAGACAAATGTCAGAAATTCAAACACCTTAAAGAGCATCTCATTGTTCCTTATTCCAAATATGTAACTGGGCATATTTGTAATCTCTATCTTCCAATCAAGTAATCTACAACTCAATATGTGTTTGAGCAGCCCATCTGGCAAGGGAAAAGAGGAAAATTGAGTTTGTTTTACTTGACTGAATAGCCCGAAAAACATTTAATGATCTTTCAAATGGTCTTCAACGAAGAGGGAATGCGAAAAAAGACTAATTCTAACAAATATGAAGCCTATGAATTATTTTTTTGTTGCCCTATGGAAAAGAGAGGAGAGGCTAAAATGAATCTATATTGAACTCCTAGAGCCACAAAGCCAATCAAGCTGATCCACAAGAGAAAATGTGGCACTGCATCTCCTTCCCGATTGTCGCCTAGGGAAGCAAAAAGATGAATAAAGTACAAGAACTAAGTCATATAAGGATAGAACCAACAGACTACAGACAGCAATAGTTAAGAAGAAAAGGTATGAGCATCAAGTCTGGTTAAAGGTGTTTCAACAGTTACAGAAAGAAAGCAGAAAGCAAAAATGAAATAGCTCATATGACCAGAGATAAAATTGGAGAACTGGTCACATAACGAGGATATTTCAATCACCAAAATTATTTTAAGTTGGATCCTTTTCAGCAATTTAGCAGGGTTGTCACAACAAGCAATGGCAGCTAAAGCTTCCATCCTGATTCTGGAAAAATTTTAGCCTTAGGAAGCTGCTGCCCACCAAAGCATAAGAGTATCAAACCACCAATGGAAATATCATGATATATTCAAATGCTTCATGACATAAATGGATTAAGTATCAGGTATAAGAAAGGTCTAAAGGTACAAAAAACAGAGTGCAGTCAGTGCAATGACCTAAAAGCTTACAACTATGAAGCAGATCAGAGGCAAGGAAAAACAAGAAAACCACACTGAAGAGAACAAACTTAGTTTGTACATTTATCGAACAGAAACCAAGTACATTGATTTGCGAGTATACTCATATCGATGAACCAAATTTAGTTGACATATCAAACTTGACATTTGTAGTGCAGAACAAGAACCTAACCAAACAAGTAAAATGAATATTTATGCCCTTTCGCCACGGATACGCCTTGCAAGCTGTATGTCCTTGGGCATGATAGTCACCCGCTTGGCATGGATAGCACAAAGATTTGTGTCTTCAAAAAGACCAACAAGGTAAGCCTCAGCAGCTTCTTGAAGTGCAAGCACAGCATGACTTTGAAACCTCAAATCCGTCTGAAAAAGGAACACAGTTTTTTGTGGAAGTTAGATGGAAAAAGAAACATGAAAGTGGATTTAAACAGCAAGTACAATTTCAAGCAGATGTAGATTCTTGAAAGAAGATTCAAAAAAAAAAAGATTGGAAACTGAAACCAATCACCTTGAAATCCTGAGCAATTTCACGAACAAGCCTTTGGAAGGGTAATTTACGGATCAAAAGCTCAGTGCTCTTCTGATATTTCCTAATTTCACTGTATACGTAGCACAAAAATACAAGATTGATATTCACTCTCACAAAAAAAAAATACTCAAAAAAGATAGTCAAAGCTTTTGACCAAAATTTCAACAGCAGCTTTTGTAAGATAAGGTATAGAATGACAGAAAGAGGTACCGAAGTGCAACAGTTCCAGGTCGGTAGCGGTGAGGCTTCTTTACTCCACCAGTTGTTGGTGCAGACTTCCTGGCAGCCTACACATGAACACAAATCAGCAATGGAAAAATTACTCTTAGGAAGCGTTAAGATTATTGCTTTTATGACTCCAACAATAGTTTCTGCTAACTCTGACGATAAATATACAGCAATTAACAGGTTCTGGTTGTCATGGATAAACAATTTATAAAAATGTATCTGTGCTAATATAACAAGTGCAGTTCACATATAGTTGATTAATTTTAAGGCTTTGCGATTTGGTACAACTATGAGCTCACTATGGGACTGAAATAAGGCAGATACACTCAATCAATTTATTCCTATGCCATCTCAAATTCTCAATAACCATGACTACCTGCTCAGCTAATGTTCTCTCTATGCGCCACTGCTTCATGTTTATAGCATTGTCTAGAACTAACAAATGCACAACTTTATTAGCAAATGGAGCTTCCTCAAACATGCAAGTTGTACTTTCGTGTTTCAGAAACTGTCAAAAAACTTACAAATAAAGCCAGCCATAAAGCTATAAGTGGCCATCTCACACCTAAAAGCAGAATGCAACTATATGTTTCTGAAACATAAATTTCCCTATGAATGAATATCTAAACATATAATTAAAGAAGATGAATCCAGCTAGAATTTCACAGATTACAGAACGTAAATATTTTTAAAAAAAGAATCATAATAATTGTGAGATAAAATTAAAACATAAAAACGAGCAAACGGAACTTGAACGCGAACTAAAACCGTGAAAAATGAACTTAAATTACTCAAATATTGCAATTGCTAATAAACACTATCGACAGAATTCGTCGGAGGTAAGGAAAGTAGAAACCTTGGTGGCAAGCTGTTTCCTCGGGGCCTTTCCTCCGGTGGACTTGCGAGCGGTTTGCTTCGTACGAGCCATGGGGATCTGGAAGATGCTGCAAAAATTACAAAGTTGAACTAATCTAAAGATTTTCAAAAAAAGAAAACAAAAACAATAATAATAAAAACTGAAATCAAACTGAACTGCTGAAACGTATCAAAAATTCGGCCTAGGGTTTCTAAGTTTTGTGGGACTACCTACACGAACTCCGCCCTCTTCGTCGATTTGATTGTTTGGAGATTCCGTAGCTCCCGCTGCCAACGACTGATTTAATAAATAGATTGGCGTTAAAAAGATTTGAACTAATTAATTGCGGATAGACCCCTAAGGTTGTGTTTATAGCCTTTAGATCCTCAAGTTATACTTAAATTGTATTTCAAGATGCTGCATTTTTGGTCTAAAGTGACTATAAAATCCTAATAACCTCATAATACTACAAATTATTGACACAAAAATCTAGGATTATAAAGGAAAATATTAGGGGAGAAAAAAAAATTTATTTCTGTTTTTGTTTTCTGCGTTTGATGAGAATTAAGATTTGATTTTTTTGAAAAGATGTAAGAATTGACTACTATCATTATTTAATTATATATTTTTGAGAAATTGCACTATAGGTCAAAATTTTGAATGACTTAAACTGTTTATACGATGTAAAAGAAAGAAAAGATTGAAAAAATTGAGTCTTCTATATTTAAACAATAATTGTTTTTTAGATTCATCCTAAATGACTTAGGAGTTCAGATCATAGTTGATCTACCTGCGAAAATGCGTTGCGTTCAACTTTATGCAGCTAAACTAACCTACGCGGGTGATTATTGAATGCATGTTTAAAGTTGGCGTGTCACTATAAATCCGAATTTGCTCGCTTTTTTTGCAATTTAAAACATTTCAAGATTCACCGTTCTTAGCACTACTAATTTTTGAAGTGCCAAAATTTGTCTTCTTGTTAAAATTGAAATAACAAAAAAGCATAACAAAATTCCGTAAAAGTAGGAAAAGAAAGGGCCTGTATGGACATCAAAACTGCACCCAGTCAATTAGTACACAAATCAGAACAACCAAGAGAATTAACCAGTTGATCTTCTTGGGGCAATTTTAGAGGAGAAACTAAGTTAAGGGACCTGATTTGAGCTTCTCCACTGCTTCAAAGTTCAAACAAAGCATCTCTCCTATGTTTCTTGAGCCACTGCATCAACAATGATCACAGCACAAAAAGAAATTCATTAGACAGATGCAGCTAAGTAATTCCACAGAACATCATACATTGATGGCCGGAAAAACCTCTTACATGACCAGTAAGATGTATTAAGTGTTCGATTCCAATTCCCAGAGAGATGAAAATGAAGCAAACAGTAGCCAAAGCCCAAGTGGGAGTTTCTTGCAAAGACCGTGATGTTGCCGATCCTTCCCCTCCAGCCATGATTTCTTGGAAGATGGATCAGCATAATCACACCACTGAAAAAGATTCAAAAGAGGGAGAGAACAGAGGTGAGATTGAAAGACATGTTCAACTAAACGAGCCAAGTCTTGCAACTCTATAATAAATACAGCTCTAATCATTTCACTGCAGCAGTACCAGTGAAGGTGAGGTGATCCGTTGTTTAACTTGATTTGAGCAGAGCGATTGGCAGAACATACGCATTTTGTAATTCCAATGGCGTCACATCGTACAGTTCTAGATGCCAGTGAGGTGGCTGTCGCATTGTTGGTCCTGTAGTAGATAATATTAATAGCAACAAAATAATTTAGGATTTGTTTGGATCATAATGTATTTAAAAAAAGTTGTATTAGAATGTGTGAAAAATTTGGTAAGTATTTTTTTTATAAAAAAAAAAGTATTTTGAAAGAAAAAATAAGAGAAAATTTTTTTTAAAATTATGTGAGAAGAATTTGAATAAGAAAATTTGAATTTTAAATTTTGAAATAAAAATATGTTTAAATAGTTTATTTTTGTTTAAAAACTTATTTATTTGCAAATAAAAACTCCTTATCCAAACAGACCCTTAGAGTCGTACAATATTTGTATTGTACTAAGAAATTGTTTCAATAATTTATAAAATATTTTTTCAAAATTAAACAAATCTTTCTTTGAAATAATTTATGAAATATTTTTTCAAAATTAAACAAATTTTAAATCATAATAAAACCAGCAAAATAATGAGAAGAAGAAAAAGGAATGTTGAAGGAGAAAACTTGGTGAAATGGAAAAAAGGTTGTTGAGGCTTGGTGCCTCTAGAGGTTTGGCAGCACTATTTATAATGTTGTAACTTGTATGTAACAAAAAATGAAAAAATATGCTGAAAGTTGGGATTGTATACATGGTTAACACTACAGTATCCTTGAACAAGTCTCATGCAAATAAGGCTAACACATGTCAAAAGGTTGACATAGTATGGTAGTTGCTAACTTGGTGAAATGGTAAATTGGTAAAATGCCCAATTAACCGGTAAGACAATGGTAAAAAATAATTCAAAATAAATTATTTTAGTAGACCAAAAAGAGAACAAACAAAATTTGAACTAGATCGCGTTTAACCCATATGTAGTGAGAGGCTAATTCACTATTTTGAATTGGATTGACTTAATTTGACCTCTTGTCATGCGTATAAACTTACCACTCTTTCTCTTTGTCATAAGTTTACTTATAAAAAATTCAATTCACAAGTTCACTTTCAAAAAATTTAATATAAAATGTTAAAATATTTTGTAATCTTCCAAGGTGAAATTGTAACTTTTGAAATACACAACAGTTCCTACCTTTCCCAATAAGTGATGAGGATGATGCCATGATGGATTCATTTCCATAGCATGAGGACGAATGCTAGATTGTGAGATATAAGCTTAAGCTACTCCCTACAGAAAAGCCGCATGAGTGAGTTAAAAAAAGTTGAGTGTTTCCCACTTCCCTTCCCTCTACTTCGCAAGGACAAATGCATGTGCCGATAAAAGAAGTATGATTAGTGGAGCATGCATATGAAATTTCTCACAAAATTAATGGCAACAATGGTCCTCCTTCCTCCTAAAAAAATGTACAATATAGTATATTATTAAGTGTATAATTTTTTAAAATTTTAAATTATGTATAATTATAATTAATAAGGATAATGTAAGATTTTTATTTAAAAATAATTTTTTTGACATAAAATTTTTTGATTTTTTTTAGTATGAGTGAGTTTATTTTTTGTTAGTTTAAGCTATGCATAATTAAGGGTATGTTTGGAGTGTGATGTATTTGAAAAAAGTTATATTGAAATGTGTGAAAATTTGGATAGGTATTTTTTTTATAGAAAAAGTATTTTAGAGGGAAAAATTAGAGAGAAGATTTTTTAAAATTATGTGAGAGGAATTTGAGTAAAAAAATTTAAATTTTAAATTTTAAAATAAAAATATATTTGAAGTTTGATATTTTTATTTGAGAATAAAATTTATTTTTTCTATTTGTAAATAAAAATAACTTGTCCAAATATAGCCTAACATTTGAATTGAAATAGTGGACTTCATTAAGGAATCGGATATTCGGATGTGATGCAATACTTGTCATGATTGAGTAGTCAAGGTTGGATAGGAGCATCTAGATTATGGACAAATGGTATTTGACTCAATTGACTTAAAGAGCCACAACAAGCATATGGAAGTGGTATAATTTGATGCAATTCTTCATTTCATGCCTTTGTTTTTTTTTATGCACCCAGGTTTATCATTTTCTTATTTCGCCCCCACCCTTTTTTTCAGTAAATATATATATATAATAATCCACCGGTTAGTTTAAAGAGCCCATACTAGATGACTGCAGTGGGGAGCTACAGCCAAATCCCCTCTTACTAGATTATTGTAGTGGCGGAACATACTTTTCCATAACCCCCATTGCCTCCTCAACTACAGGAAAAACCCATCAGGACACATTCGGAAGTCGGAACCCCACCACCTCAACACCATCCGATCCCACCCGCAATAAATTTTGCCCAAATATCTCTAATTCTCTACTGTTAAGCTTGCTTTCCTAAAAGATGAACCAACTGCGGAATCAATCTGCACAATCTGTCCAATACTCCGTGGACGAATGCAAAATCACAATCAAATCACGAACAATTGATTAAGATTAAGCAAAACCAGAAAGTCTGATTCATTCCATTAGCCCCAAAAGTCTAACATCATCACAGCCATCAAACCAGTCAAGAACTACTGAATTTAAGTACTCTACACACCTTCATTTCCCATATTAACACTACTCTAGACAAACTTTATTCCTACCCCAAGATTCTATATATACATAGCCGTCATAGCTATAGCTAAATCTATATTAAGCAGCGGCAGCTCTCTTAGCCCTCTGAGCGGCAGGAGACTTAATAGATTTTGGCTGCTTCGGCTTGGCAGGTGCCGCCGCCTTCTTAGTCTTCTTTGCCTGCTTTTTGGTCCCCGCCTCAGTTTTCTTCGTCGCGGCTCTGGTTGTTCTGGCAGGGGGTTTTGGGGCAACAGGTTTTTTCTTCTCTGCATTAGCCCTGGCGGGCTTTGCCTTTTTCACAGCAGCAGTCGCCTTTTTTGATTCAGATAACTTGTAGGAGGCTTTGATTTTGATGAGCTTGCCCTTTGCTGCGGAGTTTTTCAGCTGCAGCCCTAGAATTTTCCGGAAATTTGCAGGCAGCACTGCCTTGTGCCTTTCTTCCATGAATTTTGCAATTGCATATGGGCTTGAACCGCTCTTCTCATTCAGTGCCACGAGCGCCTCCTTGATCATCTGCACAATTAAATTAAATTAAATTACATTAAAAAAATTCCAAATAAATTAATCACAGAATTTCGGGAGGATAAAAAAAATCAGACTCGAATAATCATAATCACCTCAAAGTAAGGGGGATGAGCAGCAGTTTTGGGAGCTTTAGGCTTCTTCTCCCTCGGAGCTTTTGGCTTCTTCTCCTTAACAGGTTTCTCCGTTGCCGGAACCTCCGCCTGAGGCTGCTCGGCGTTGGTTTTCTCCACTTCTCCAGTCTCCGCCATCACGCCAACAAATCGCGCTTAACAAACAAAAGGGATTGTCAGTTTGTCACGGACTTCTCCTCTCTGCTAAGAGCTTGAAAACAGCTTTCGGTATTTATAGTAGGGAGTGAACTGTGCGGCATAAGGAACTCGAATTCTGATTGGTTCATTTGAAAAGTCTCGGATCGAGGAATATGGCCGAGAGGAATCCGAGACGTACACGTGGGGGAACAGCAATCGCTGATTGAGTAGTGAATAGGATCCTGAGGTTCCGATCTTATCCTTGAAGGAGAAAATACTCGATACTTATTTCTCCCAGCGGTGGTGTGTTTTTTGCTGGTGCAATTTGGGATCATTTTTGACAGAATTGTTGGGGATTTGGATTGGGATTTTTCATTGGGATGAAATTTGAAAAATTGTGGTTGTAATGTGGGTGATTTGGGGAAAAATGGTTGATATTTAGGTCTGATTTGAAGGCATCAAACATAATGTTGTGATTCTTACCTCATTTTCCTTTCCCTTTTTCTAATTTTTTGGAAATTAAAATCACGTGTTGATCTTATTTACAACTGAAAAAGGTGGAGTTGGATAAAACAATGTTGGAATTTTTAGGGGTGCTTTTCAAAATTTGTTTGTTTTTGTGAAATGGTAAGATCAAAAGTATAAATGAGGGTAGATGCAATTATACAAGATTTTGATGAATGTGTCTCTTTATTTTGCATTCGAATTAACCTAATTAATTTAAAATTTGTATTTCAAAACATATTTTTATATAATAATTATATAATACTCTATCTATTCCAAAAAAAATCACTTTCAATTTTTTTCTTATATATATATATAAAAAAGTTCATTTTCAAACCAAAATTTTAAAAATACACTTACTAGTAATAATTGTGTATATTCATAATTAAAAGTAAAAATAAAAATGTAGAATTATATATTTAATTAATACATTAAGTATGTTATATTTAATAACTAATAAAAGTTATATTTAAATCAAAACAAATTCTCTTTTTAAGAACCAAAAAGGTAAAAAATATATTAAAAAACAAAAAAACATTATGAAAAATGCAAGGAATGCTTTTTGAGGTAACAATTCACACTTACCTTTACTTTTTTATGACTTTCCATGCAAGGGTTGAGCAAGATGTGCATACTACAACTATATTTGGGACTTGTATGAAAACATATTTCAAAAAATATTTTTGTATTTTTTAAAACTCATGCAATTTTTCATAATATCTTATCTCACGAGACGTGTTTTGAAACGTTACTTATACATGGCCTTAAACTTTTATTTTTCTTCTTACTTCTAAGAATTCAACATTAAGGCTATATTTAAATCATACCATGGAGAAAAAGAAATCTCTACTTAATTACTTTAAAGGATTCAAAAGAAAAAGGATTCACATACCAATGCGATGATATTAGGTTTGTTTGGACAAGGTATTTCTATTTGTAAATAAAAAAAGTTGTATTAGAATGTGTGAAAATTTTAGTGGATATTTTTTTATAGAAAAAATATTTTGGAAGGAAAATTTTTTAAAATTATGTGAGAGGAATTTAAGTGGGAAAATTTGAATTTTAAATTTTGAAATAAAAATGTGTATGGATAGTTTGTTTTTGTTTATGAATTCGTAATTTTATTACAATAAGGCCAAAGAGAATTCAAAGTTCTCCATTATCTCCACAAACAAAATGTCCCATGTGGTTTTGAGAATTTGTAAATTCAGCTCGTTTAACTTCTTGGAGTGATGAATTAATGGAGATTGGACGTTTAAATTAATTAGGGTCAAACTCGTAATTAAAGAAAATATAATTGACCACAGCGTTCAAGCTGCATCCGCTGACCCGTTTAGTACGCGACCTTTGTAAGAACCTTGCAAATCGGAGGCAGCCCAAACCGGCCGTTGGAATCACACCAAAACGCGAACGCCGTACTCTCAAAGCTCAAACCCCTTCAACGTCGCCGTTTTGTACTCCACCTTCCCCAACGCCAAGATCATCTTCTCAATAATTATCCAAGGTACTATTTTGATAGACAAACGGACCAGCTCAGAGCAGGAGGAGGGAGAAAGAGCTCCGGCGCCCAATCTCTCTCCTGCCGGCTGAGCTGACGGATTAATCTCGCTGCATTCCTTTGTCTAAGCTCTGTCTCTCTCTTGTAAGTCGATGCCGTCAATTCAACAATGCCTGACTTGGAATTCTGTTATCCGATCTGCTTGTTCGCATGTTCATTTCCTTATTTTGGGCATTTTCAGGTGCATAAGGTTAAGCTAGGTTTCCGATCTTCCGCATTTTCGATTTTCAGGTGATTTGATTTTTTGATATCATACCCTTGATGAAAGCTTTGAAATTTTGTAGGTGTTTATTGATTAGATGAAGAAGAATTCAATGTGAACTTCAAAATAGGTTGTCAACTGTGATCATTGTTCTGAATGCCTAATTAATCAAGCTCTTCAGAATATAGAAGAGATTCGAGCTGAGAATAAGTTAGATTTTTGTTTAGCAGTTTAATGCTTAGTTCGAGCGTGCTGCAGATTGTTTATAGGAATCCAAAAATCAAGAGAGAGAGCAAAAAAATCAGTTTGAAAGTAAACATTATACAATGTCCAAAATATATGTGTTTTAATGTTACTGTAGTGCAAAAGTTGCCAAGTATGAAGATTCATAAGGTATCATCATTTCATTTCAGCTTTGCTACGGAAGTAAGCCCTTAACCTTCCTCAGCTTATTATGGCTTGGAAACACAATTTTAGGTTCTGAACAATCTACTTGGGATTTTTTTTTTTTTTTTAATTTGGTTTTAGGATACCGGACTAGGAATCCTGAATATAAATATCTGCGTTTTTTCTCCATGCTTGACTTAACCCGGGAAGTTTTGGTTCAATGGTTTGTTAATGTGCGTGTGTGATAGCAAACTTTAGTCTGAATGCTTCAGTCTCATCTGAAAGGTCTCAGAGCTTGAAAACCTTCTGTATTTCTTGCTATGCAAGTTGTTTGATCTACGAGTCAGTCATCAACTATTACTATCTCATATGTTCTTTTTTCTGAGGAAATTTGCTATAGTAGAATTGCGAAACATTGAGGAGATGGGCAAGACTGTTGCTATGTGTTGCAAAATGGGCCTGCCAAGTAAATATTTATTTCATGCTGTCTGAAGGAATAAACCGCTTCCTAACTGCAAATGGGTGTTCTGTGCTATGATATTTACTGTCTTTTTAATAGTCCCCGACATTTGGGGATTTGGGATGGTTATACCTGTGGGGGGATTTGGTTTTGAATTTTGAATTTGTCATATCATACTTTCATGAAATGGAGGTTTGGAGTTTATACCTTCTTTCCACACTAACTCCGTTTCCCTCTGCAGAAATTAATTCTCGGGAATGGATTACTAGCTTCACCTGCTTAAGTTCGTGATGGTATGATATTGCACGTTTTGTCATGCTGTTCTTTTAACATTATTTGACTACCTGATGGTGCTTATTGATTAAATGGCTAGAGACTGAAGTGTGTCTAACCTTGCTGAGTATTATCACGAGCAAAAATATCTGAAAATTGATACAATGATTTTTAAGTGAGTACATCGTAATGCTAAGTTCAGGCTAAAATTAATTGGCTGTTGTAGGTTTTGTATCCTGAATCAACGAGTGATTAGCTTTGCAAGAAAGATTTCCTCTCTTATCTAGCCTTCATCATCATGCTACCTGAATTGTACCTAACCGTGCTTGATTACTTGTGCTCTTATACCAGAACCAGAATCATTTGAGTATAAAGACATATATGGCCATTACGGCTGAACGAGATGCTGCCATCCGAGACAGGAACATGGCTCTGGAGGAGAGAAAGAGGGCCTTTGCTGAGCGAGACATGGCAATGCTTCAGAGGGATGCAGCACTTGCAGAACGAAATTCTGCCTTACAAGAGAGAGATGAGGCCATTGCTGCACTGCAGGTACGGGATTGTTCAATGAATAACATGTTCTCCAATTCAGCTGTCAATGGAATTGCTGATGAAGCAAAAGACATGCATTACCTGGATCAAATGCGATATGCCATGGCTGATGCTGCATTTAGTCTAAGAGAAATTACCCCTAGTCATACCGTCAAGGTAGAAGAAGATGCTTCTGAAACTGCCAAATCCAGAAAAGTGAAGCAGCCAAAAGAAGGTAAAATTACAAAGTCAGACAAGTCTCCAAGGACACCTAAAAGACGGGCTGAGGGCTTGATTAAGCCGATAATGCCTGCTGCACCAAATGGTTGGAGTAGCGGTCATAATTTGGAAAGTGAAGAGGAAATAGATAGGCAGCTTGTAACATGGAAAGATAATTTAGGTTTGAACCAAATAAATTTTGATATCGCCTCCATGCCAGTGCCAGTTTGCTCCTGCACTGGAACACCTCAGCCATGCTACAAGTGGGGGAGCGGAGGATGGCAATCTGCCTGCTGTACAACCACCATGTCAATGTATCCACTACCCCAAGTATCAAATAAACGGTACACCAGAGTTGGTGGAAGAAAGATGAGTGGAAGTGCTTTCGTTAAATTGCTTAATCGACTTGCAGCAGAAGGTCAGGACCTGTATTCTGCCCCACTTGATCTGAAAGACCACTGGGCAAAACATGGTACAAATAGGTACAGCACCTTGAAGTAACCTGCAAACAACCTGCTAATAAGGGGGTTGGTGGCTAAGAATCTCTACTCCTCTCAGATGTTGGAGCAAGGTAAAGCATCAGGTTCGTTAATCAAATTCTATTGGATGCTTCTTCCCTATCCTAAAAATACTAATGAGCTTTGGTGATATTGTTTCTGGGCATCCATAGTACTCGGGAAAAAGGATTTTGTACATTAAAACTGTATACTGTAGCAGACATACCATTTGTGCTTGAAAAGTGAACTTTCAATCTTACTATCGTTCAATTTGAAAGAAAACACTTTTACTGCCTAATCTCGCAACTTCTTGACTGTCTCCTTCTTACATAATTAGCTACATTCGCTGCAACCTGGAAGAATTCTGGGATTCAATAGTTCAGCTCTTGGTTCTAAATGCACTAACCTTATTAGCTTTTGGTTCCAGGTTCATAGACTAGCACGAGCAAATCTCGTCGTTTCTGATTTGCCACGAGTAACACTAGCACAACACCCCCCTCTCCCCCCGGCCCCACTTTTCCCATTCTCGGCTTAAATTGAGAGCTTCTAAACTGGCGATGTATATTAAAACAAGTACATCCAAAACAGATTTCATCTTTTCAAATTTCTTGTGGGATTTGAGGGAGAGGCTGAAGAAAGATCATTTTCGTCCTTCTCGGTAGGTAGATCATATTGGCATCTTAGGAGATTTATGCAGATCCCATTCTCTAGCACCAATATGACATAGTTTAGATTAATTTCTGCGCATACCATAGAGTACCTAAGTTCAGTTCCAGAATATCCAAAGTATGGATGAAATCCTACATAAAAAACCGTCTTTCACATCTTTTTAATTTACAGGAATTGTACATAATCTAATTTGTGTTGCAACCTCCCAGTTTCTCACCCCCCGCTTTTAATTTCCTTTTCTACCACTTCCTGAAATAGCTTTACAACGTAGGAATTGCATCCCACGGTACACAAACTGACATCTGGGGAGTCAGAAATAACTCGTGTAACTAGCAAAAAAGCATGAATTATAAATTAAATTATTGTTACATAAGCCATCTTTGCAAGGGCAAGTCTCGCAAAGTTTTAAAATAATAATAAATAAACACCAAGCAATCAGAGTGGGCAATCCAAAGCAACGGTTAAAACACTGCATGTACTTAACACAACACAACAGGCCAGAACTACTCGGGTAAACTTTTTGTGGTTCCAAATATGCCAATGACTATCCATCCTTACATCCTCTGATAAAAGAAAAAAAAAATCAACAAAACTAGAAGCATGCATCATATCATCAGATGAATTCATTAAAAATGGACATACCAGAATTATCACATCCTTGCTAAAAAAGCATCTCCATAAAAATCTAAAAGCACTAAAAAAAATTAAATTATGCAACATATTTGTATTTGAAAAATAAAATGAGATTACTCACAATTCAGCTAATGAGTCCAATCAAACCTATAACCATCAAAAGAGCAGGAACGCAGCATTGCTATGATCTCTAGTAACAACAGTCTTTAATAAACAAGTGTAAATGCATTTAGTTCACCAATCTCAGCAAATTACTATGGTTGTCAGATGAGTAGCATTTAGTTCACCAATCTCAGCAATCTACTCATTCGTCATAACGGCAATCTGGACCCGAAATAACTAGCTAATCGTATACGAGTAACATACATAAAATTGTCTACTTTAATAAGACCAGGAAACCTACAAAATAACCTGCTTCCACTGGTGGTTGTCATCTGCATGGCCTACAGACAACCATACAGCATCATATGTCACAAGGGGAGCTATCAAAATGATGTTCTGCCGTGTAGTGTATTTTCACAAAAATGGTTTTTCTCCATGGAAATAACACACTGTCCAGTTATATACTCCTTTCAAGCATATTTTCCTGTGGTTTCCATATGTTTTCATATCACAATTCCATAGTTTGTTGCCCAGCCTGATATTGAATCCTATGATCAACCGGAAATGAAGAGAACTTAAGGAACTATTCCAATGACAATTCATACGACAAATTAAAGGGGGGTGGAGGGGCGCGGGGGGGAATCCTCAATCATTTAACTTATAACGACTCAAGAAAGACGGAACCTCAATAGCATAAAAAGTAATATATTAAAACCAACGCCAGCTAAACTTCTTACTAATTTTGGTTGTCACGATGGATGATATGATAACAAAAACAAAAACTGTTGCCACTGTGAGGTGATTCAATGACACCAAATGCTTAGATCTTGAAAGGTCATTTACCCAAGAAAAAGTTTCAAGTTCAGCCATACCTAGCAAAATTTAATCCCATATATGACCATAAAACATAGTACCTAAAGATCCCAAAATATCCTTTTCAAGGCTGCAAAAGAGCTATAAAATTGATCGCAACATAAAGCTATATAATAAACCCAATTCATCAGTCCTGCTTCTCCAGGAAGACTTCGTAGATGGAATGGCTATGTAACTTCTTGAAAAGGCAATATCAAATCATCATAAAGTGCAAGTCTCCCAAAGAGTTGGCATTCACAAATTGATAAGTGGGCCAAAGCAATGCCAACACTATATTCATTCCTTCAATCCACTATAATAATTATCACCATTTATAATCCAAGATAACCTCAAAACACATGATAAATTTCATTATACATTACGTATCCAGGTCCAGTATAAAATATTGAGTTACAGACATTCGTCATCAAAATCAGAAGCTCCTCACATTTACCCAAATGCAACCATAAAATTTAAGAGAAGACATCCCTTCTTCGTAGTGTATTGTAGATATGTGCATGCTCAAAATACACCTTAGAAGGGATCTAATCTTGATTAACATATATTTAAGTCATCAACTAAGTTCCACTCACAAAGGCCATCCATGTGGTCTCCACCAAATCCTCAACTTTAGATCACAGTCGCAGCTTTATTCATCAACTGTTGGACAATTATTCTTGAGCCCATACTTTTCACCTCAAAAGACAATTGAATGCCAACTTATTCTCTAGGTTTGAAGACTATAAAACAACACATGTAGTTTTACCACAATGGTAAATCAATGGAAGAAAAGAAATGTCTTCCTCATCTGACTTGCTAATGTCCTCAAACTGCTTCCCACTAGACAAAAGGATCCATACCTACTAACTATCCAACTTACAGATTCCCAAAAAGTATCTATAAGAGTCCTTAGAGGTATGACCTATTATCTAAGACCAATGTTTGAACGACAATTATAATCTAGTACGAAGGCAGATGAATAGAGCTGGGGATAGCTAAAAATTAGAGGGAAAAGAAGGAGAAGAAAATAAACAGAGGGCAATATCAAGATAAACTGATTAGCTTTCCATTTGCAGCAGCAGGACTCTGGATATAGTTTCCTAGCCAAATAGATCAAACTTGATCTTATCAATTTGACCTGAAAAGAACCAGGACAAAGCACCCATAAAGCTTGCATGCAACGTAAGCTTGAACAAAAATTAACCATAAAGCTTGCATGTAACATAAGCTTGAACAAAAGTTAAGACACATAAAGAACCACATTACCTAAAAGTCACAAATCTAATAGTAGTAGCCACGTCCATAAGGGCGATCACCTCCATAGAACGGCGTATATGCACCTCCATCATACTGACCAATAACACGAGAAGGATGCATATCATAAAGCTGCAAAGATGTAGCATTTTAACAAAAAAAGAAAAGACCCATGATACACACATTAGAACCATAATAATCTTGTTGATCACGCCCAGCATTAGCTCCAAAAGCATCTAGCAATGAAAGGAAAAAAAATCAGTGTGACGACAGATAATCCTAAAATAAAGAAGCCTAAATTCAAGAACCCCATACGAAATTCTGAACCTCGGTAACGATTTCCATGAAAAGAAGCTGAAGCATCAGAATATTCAAATCGAGGGCGACGGGTGCTGGGCTCCATATATCCAATATCTTGATCCTATGGGAAAAAAGAAAAAGTAAATTAAAGCCTCATATAATCAGATTTCATCATGTTAAATGCCCAGTATGAGAGAGTTTCCCAGCTTACTCTCATTGAATATGGTCGTTTCATCCCATGGGCAGGGTCATCATAGAAATAACGATCATCAATGTGGCTTCCAAGATATGGTCGGTTGAATCCTCCTCCCGGAGGGAAAGATTCCCTCCTCAATGGATCATACTCACCATGGCCACCATGCCTAACTCTATCAAAGTTAGGCCGATTTGGAAGTGGACCTCCAGCAGACACTTGATGAGCACCCCTGAAACCCCACCTTACCCCTGCTTATGAAAAACATCACAGCAACAGGGAATCATTAATTGGATCCCCAAAAAAAAAAAAAAAAAAAAAAAGAAGAAGACATGTCTCTACTTTTGTGTACTTTAGCTATAAGTAAAAGCTTGAGATTATATCACACCATGGTCAGAGTTATGCCTTCCGTGAAAAGCATATGCATTATCGAGTTCACGCTCGTTAGCAAAACCCATTCTACCACCCTGACCAGGTCCATATGGATAGAAACCCCTATCTTGCTGAAAGTATGGACGGTTAAAAGCATGTCCATGTCCATGACCATGTCCACCTCCACCTCGTCCAACACCCTTTGCTGAAAGCACCAAAATCACACATCATACCAGAATCATGTATTGCAACAAACAGTTTAGCAAGGTTTCCCATACCAAATTTTGGATAAGTTCCGCTACTGCCTCGAGCTATTCGGAAACCTCCAGCCATTCCACCTTTTACAGCCTGAGTTTTAGGTAAGGGATTTGAAAGCCTTGCCTTCACTTTAACCTTACACCAAAACAAAAAAATTCAGGAGATGCACAATCAAACTATTAGCATTATTTTTTAGCCTCCATCCAAAAAGTTCAGAAAAGGAAGGTCAAAGTGCAGGAATCATGGTATTCATAGAGTAGTTCCATATGTCAATTTGGATGACAACTGAGGGTTGTTAACAGGCAGAGGAACTCATTTCAGGTGTCATGTGTTCTCTAATGATCTGCTGACAAGGAAACTCAAAAATATTGTTGAGGAAAAAATGGTTATCAAATGGCATAGTACACTAAGCGACACAGCCTAATTTAACATCACAAAAATTGAAATTATACCTTTGAGTTCCCATCAACCAGTTCTGTGCTGTTCACACTCTCAATACAAGCAACTGCAGCTTCATGTGTGGTGAAATCAACAAATCCAAAATCCTTCCTTTTGGCTGTTGACATGTTACGAGCCAGCACGACATTTGCAATCTCCCCAAAGCGTTTGAATTTCTCTTTAACACGATGTTCATCCCAATGAGGAGGGAGTCCATCAACAAATACTGATTTAACCTGGGCCATGACCTCTGGATCTGGCTCACGCAGAGGTTCAGCAAAAGCCACTTTGACAGTTCTCTCAGGATGACCAAAAATAGCATCAGGCTTTTGGAGTCTTTTATAAGCAAGCATAGCTTCAGCATGACATGAGAATTCAAGAAATGCAAAACCTCGACTAAGCCCTTCATGTTTGGGATCTGCTACAAGAGTTATTTTTTCAACACCTTCTATGCCATAATCCTTCAGTTTTTGTTTTATCTGCAATAAATTATAACAAACTGAGAAAAAAAATCTTTAAAAAAATGTAGAACTGCCAAAGACGAATAACAATCTTACTGCTTCTTTTGTCCATGTATTACAAATATTGCCAACAAATAATGAATCATTATCTTCACTTGGAGCGACACCACATCGCTTCCCACATATCTGTATCATAAGGCAGGAATTCAAGATTGAGTCAATGTATTACTACATACAGGAGTATGTAACAGCAAGATGTTTTGAAGTGCTTGTGTGCATACATGTATATTGTTTGAATTTGTATGGAATAGAAATCTTACAACAGGGTTTTTCATTTCTGACAAAGCACGGTTTACTTGATCCTTAGTAGCAAATCTGACAAATGCATACCCCTTATTCTTGTTAGTCAAAGGATCCTTGTGAAGCCGAACATCAACTACCTCCCCAGCATTCTGGAACACCTTCTTCAAATCTTCTTCCGTAGCATCACGATCCAACCCACCAACAAAAACCTCCAGCTCCTTTCTTAACTTACGCTCCTTTGCAGCAGCATTTAGTTCTGCATGCTCATCTTCCAATGCTTCTTCAGCCTGCTCCTGCACACCATCTTCAGGAAACTGTTCCTGATCAAGTTCATCATGAATCTCTTGATCAGCAATCCCCTCTATCTTCTCATCATCTGCTTCCTCTAGGAGGCCGTCAAAATCTGTCTTTTCCTCTTTTGGGTTGCCCTCCATTTTATCTTCATAACTCATGATCTCCATTTTATCCTCAGTAGTTTTCATCTGCTCCTCTTGCTGTTGTGTCAACTCCTCTTTCCCCTTGCCTATAGCAAGTTCTTGATCCTCCAAAGATTTAGATTCGGTAGCAGCGGGTTCTTGTTCTTTTGGAGAGTTTGTTACACCTTCCATTAAAGATTCTTCTGCTTTACCTTCCGCTTCTTCCTTCTTGGCTGACTCTTGCGCATTCAACATGTTCAAATTCACCTTGTTATCTTCCAAAACGTTTTGAACCTTTGGTTCTTCATTTATGGCTATTTTCTCAACATCTGCACCACTGATTTCATCATCATTTTTAGTAGTTTCTGCATCCTTCACCAGAGGTTTCTGATCTGCTGCCTCTACCACATCATTCTCCTTTGTGGGTTCTTCAACTTTTGTAGTCTCAACAGATTTAGGATTCTTTGCTGATCTAACAACGGTTTTTCTTATCACTCTCTTTACGACCCTTCTAGTTTTTATAGGTTTAGTTTCTGATGTCACTGGAGTAGCCACAGCTCCGTCTACTGCTTTAGAATCTTCAACAGCGCACGAATACATCAAACAAAATATTGTCAGACATTTACATAGGAAAACGTTAAATGAAGGCACGATTTAGGCACAAGATCAATTAACTCTAATAACACTGAATTACTGACAATAAAAGGCTCCTAAATAAAAACCATTAACTCAAAAAAAATAATCCAAACATAGAGAAACTGCTACAGAATCATATACGAATCCTTAAATTCCAAAACTTTTTTTTTCCAGAATCGCGAGAGCCTTCTGATTGACATAACTGAAGTGAACTCTCAACACAAGTCATAATTTTTATCTTGAAATTAGTAAAATAAGGTATTCACCTGCGGTTGCGGGTGTGGTTGTGGATGCTGGTTCCAGCGGAGGTTTGATGTCTGGTACGTGAGTGGTGATGATCTCGGTGGACTTAACTTGCTTCCCTCTGGTGTTGGGGCCTGGTCTCGGCGGTGGAGTCTCCGTCATCGGAGATTGAACCGGCGCTGTCTCGACGGAGCTTGGAGTTAATTGTGGTTTAGCGGCGGTTTTCTTCGCCGGCGGGGTATTCTTCTTCGGCGTTGCGGATGTATTACGAGTTTTCATGATTAATGAGATTGAGACAATTATGAATTGGTTGATCGTAAAATTAACCCTAGCAGTGCAGAGCGAAGCGGAAAAAGACTGAGGAGAGATGTTCAACTAAGCTTTTCGTTTGCGGATTCTTGCGGGAGAGAATGAGAGAATTGCCGATTATTTATTTATAACTGTTCCTGGATTTTGCGGATTGGCGACGGAAGCTAGGGCGGGGAGGATGACTAAGATACGGCATCGTATGTTGTGTCAATTTACGATAAAGATAATATCAAATACCCCCTGCAAGTTTAATAAAATAACAAATCAGCCCCTGAGGTTTAAAAAAAAACAAACACCCCGCCACTTACAGCATGTTTGGTTCAAGGGAATTACTTATTACTTTATTAATCAATTTAGTCAACTGCATTTTGTTTGGTTCAAAGAATTCACTCCAACCATGAATTCCAATTCCTTTAGAAGGTGAATTGCAATTCACCAATTTAGTCAATTGCAATTCGCATTCCAAATCGCCAAATTTTTTTTCCAATTTTGCCCTTCCAATTTTATTTAAGAATTGCAATTCTCACTTTATTTTCTCTCTCATAATTTTTCTCACTCTATTTTCTCTCTCATCATTTTTTTCACTCTACTCTCTCTCATCCTTTTTCTCACTCTACTTCTCTCTCTCATCATTTTCTCACTCTTTTTTCTCTCTCATCATTTTTCTCACTCTACTTTCTCTCTCATCATTTTTCTTACTCTACTTTCTCTCTCTCATTATTTTCTCACTCTACTTTCTCTCTCATCATTTTCTCACTCTACTTTCTCTCTCATCATTTTTTTCACTCTACTTTCTCTCTCATCATTTTTTTACTCTACTTTCTCTCTCTCATCATTTTCTCACTCCTTTTCTCTCTCATCAATTTTCTCACTCTATTTTCTCTCTCATCATTTTTCTTACTCTACTTTCTCTCTCATCATTTTCTCACTCTACTTTCTCTCTCATCATTTTTCTCACTCATCATTTTCTCACTCTACTTTCTCTCTCATCAATTTTCTCACTCATCATTTTTCTCGCTCTATTTTCTCTCTCATCATTTTCTCACTCTACTTTCTCTCTCTCATCATTTTCTCACTCTACTTTCTCTCTCATCAATTTTCTCACTCTATTTTCTCTCTCATCATTTTTCTCACTCTACTTTCTCTCTCATCGTTTCTCTCTCTCATCACTTTTCTCTCTCATAATTTTCTCACTCTTCTTTCTTTCTCATAATTTTCTCACTCTTCTTTCTCTCTCATCATTTTCTCACTCTTCTTTCTCTCTCATAATTTTCTCACTCTTCTTTCTCTCTCATCATTTTCTCACTCTTCTTTCTCTCTCATCATTTTCTCACTCTACTTTCTCTCTCTCATCATTTTCTCACTCTTCTTTCTCTCTCTCATCATTTTTCTCACTCTACTTTCTCTCTCTCTCATCATTTTCTCACTTTTCTTTCTCTCTCGTCATTTCTTCACTCAATAATAAAATGCTTAAGATAAGGGTATTTTAGTCATTTAACACAATTCATTAGTTCTATTCACCCCAACCAAACACAAGAATAATGATTCCAACCTTATTCAATTCCTTTGAACCAAACTCATTCAATTCAATTCCAACCTAATTCATTACAGCCTAATTCCCACTGAATTGAAATTCAATTACAGCCTTATTCATTACAGCGAACCAAACATGCCGTTATAGTTGGACTAATTAATTTAACAAAATAGTTGAAAAGACTGAAAAACCCTCCACAAATCTGAGATTAAATGACATAATTAACAGAAAGAGATCACTTTTTGGAGGGAAATAACGTACAGTAGTCTTGTACTGTATTCAATCAAAAGCAGAGCCACTCTATCTTGGACAAAAGGAGAAAAATCCAGTGAAATTCTCCAATTTCTGTGACCAAAAAAGTTGATTATTCAGTCTGGAAAATGGTAAGAACCGAACAAAGCTGACCAACAAGAGTGAAGTACATGTATTAGTAGATAGGCGCGTACAAATCGGCGGTGATGAGTGTGGAAAATGGTAAGACCGAACCTTCACTTGTGATTGCTTGCATGGTCATAGTCATCTGCAGTTCAAAATAATTTTCCATTCCTCTGTGACCAACAAAGCTGAATATTCAGTGCATATCATTCGGAGAAGAGTGAAGTGCATGTATTAGCATTTTATTTGATTTTTTATTTTCTGATTTATATCTGGGTTTTGATTTGGACAATATTTAAACTTGTCAAAAAGTAAATTCTTTGTTGCGTGCGAATGATACGAGTGTACTTTGTAAAGTTATGTATCATGTTTGTACGATTTTTTTTTTTTAAGTTTTTTTGTTGTGACAAGTTAGTGTTCTTAACTTCAAACCATGACTTACATTGTTTTCCAACTGTTTTTTGCATGATGGTTTAAGTTATCATATTGAATTGCATTACAGCGACAATAGTTTCTCTATAAAAGACATTGATCTGGATAGTTATTCTTATATTGTCCTATTATCTGACATTTGTAAGAATGTGTTTGATGATCCAAATAGATGGAAAAACACCATGCCGTTCATTGGTTCTAATATGCCTGGTCGTACATGTGGAAAGGTCATAAATTCTGAAAGATGCTGTTATAGAATTGTTTAAAGCACATAGTGGAGATGTGTTAATTACTTTGCATGTTAGTGATTCGAAAGATAATGTGAAGACATGCAGTCTTGCACAATGTGGAAAAACAGTAAGGTCACTGAGTTGTGTAGAAAGTCAAGCTCATAATGAAAACAATGGGCCTTCTAGTAGTTATCTTCGAGGGGAATATGTGAGAAAAAAAAGGGAAAAAGGTCATGCTGAAGCCAGTTCTATGGCTAGAAGAAGTTATAGGCTTTCTATGATAGAAAGTTCTAAACAAATAGCTAACTATAGTGAGGAGCTGAATATTAAAAACAAAGATGGTGGCGATGATGAGTTATATGCCATAAGTGATGAGGATGAAATGCATGCAATTGTGGATTATGACTTGTATCGTAAGAATGTGGTTGAGGAAAAAGAACGTGAATTTGAGAGTGGAAATGAATTGTCTAATTATCAATCAAATGACGAAGTCGAGCATGAAAATTCAGACAATGAATTTGAGGATGATGTAATGGGTGCATTCTTGAATGCAACTGAATTTGAGATCCCAAAAGGAGAAAAGTTCAAACTAATGGCTGGAATGATATTTGAGAATCTTGCTAGTTTCAGAAAAGTGCTTTATGAGTATTCTATCTTATGGGGGTTCACATTAGTTAAGATTAAAAATGAGAAGCATAGGGTGACAGCAGTTTGTGGTGATGCACTTTGTAAATGGAGGGTTCATACTTCATTAATACCTGATGGTGTGACCTTTAAGATTAAGACATGCACTCCAGATCACTCTTGCACTGTAAAGGATAGGATCACAGCCTCTACACAATGGATTGCTGAGAAAATCGAAGGTCTTGTGCGGGCTGATAGACATATAAAACTTCCAGTGATTAGGAAGAAGTTGGCTAAATATGGAGTTAATCCCATTGATATTAAATTGTATAGGGCTAAAACTAAGGCATTGGAGATGATTGATGGAAACCATTGGGAATCATATAGCCTATTTCCTGTGTATTGTTTAATGGTTATACGAACAAATCCAGGAAGTATTGCCAAAATTCACTTCCACATGTCTATTGGTGCAACAATCCCGTCTATTAAGAGGTTTTTCTTAGGACTAAATGTCTTGAAGAGAGGATATCTCGATGGATGTTTACCTTTTCTTGGGTTTGATGGTTGCCATTTGAAAGGCCCTTTTGATGGTGTGCTGTTATGTGCTATTGGGATTGATGGAAACAATGGATTGTTTCCAGTTGCAATTGCTGTGGTTGAGAGTGAAAATAAGGAGAGTTGGATGTTTTTCTTTGAGTGGTTGTGTGAATTGCTTGATGGCTTTCCTAGAGATATAGGATGGACATTCATGACCGATAGACAAAAGGTAATAAACTTTATTATTGTTTGTTTAACATCTTACATTATTTCATACCAACATGATCGTATAATTTGGTGTGTTTCTTTCATGTTTCAGGGTTTCATACAAGCAATTGCATGCAAAGTACCTCATGCAATCAATAGAAAACGCTGCAGGCATATTGTTGCAAATTTCAGGGCTAAATTTCCTGTAATGATCCTTAGGAAACTCTTTTGGGTTGCTGCTAGGTCATACACTGTTCAAGGGTTCAATAGAGCAATGGCGAAAATAAAAGAAATGAACCCAAAAGCACATGCTTGGTTAGATAACATAGGTGCAGAAATGTGGGCACGACACAGTTTCCCATATGATGTAAAAAATGATCATATTACCAACAATTCTGCTGAGTCCTTCAATAGATGGGTTGGAGATCTAAGGGAGAAACCCATTCTCACTTTGATGGATACACTCAGGTCTAAGTTAATGAACATGATCCAATAGAGATATGAAAATGGATGTGGATGGCAAAATCAAATGGTTCCTAGGGTGGTTGATAATTTGCGGGATGTGGCTCAAAATAGTAAAAACATGACCTATCTTTATAGTAGCGGAACGACCTATGAGGTCAGTGATGGAAAAGTTAAATATATCATTATCACAGAAGAGAGGTCATGTGATTGCAAGGTGTGGAACTTGACTGGAGTACCTTGCGTACATGCTGCAGCGGTCTTAATTGATAGGAGACAACTTTTGGAAGATTACTGTGATAAGAGCAAATCTACGAAGATGTACTTAAAAGCATATGGTCATATGATCAATCATATTACAGATATCAATTTCTGGCTTGAGTTTAAGGATGGTGAAGTTCAAGAAGCAAGGCCTCCCGAACTTAGAAGAAGAGTTGGAAGACCTAGAAAGAATAGAAGAAAGGAGCTAGATGAGGTTTCCGCCGATTGTCGTAAAAGGTCATCAACATTGAAGTGTGGGAGATGCATACAATTTGGACACAACAAAAGGACTTGTGCTGGTGGGCCTATAGCAGCGTCAAGGAAGCGTAAATCGCAGGTTACAATTACTTATACTCCTAAACACATTTACATGTGTTACTTTTACTTGTAGCAATAAGTGATGTACATTTATGTCTTGCAGTACAGGTTGGAAGCACTGGACTACAAATTAGTGAAGCTCCAAATCAGAGATAATGTGAGCACTGTTGTTTGGCTGTTGAAGACATGGTTGTTCTTTTGTTTTTGAAGAGAACTGGATGTTTTTTGTTGTTTTTGATAGCTTAATTTATAGCTTAATGTATAGCTGTAATGAATGGTTTTTTGGCCATGCATCATTGAAGTACGGCTTTTTTGTTTCTATGCTATGTTAGGGATGTTTTTGTTGAAATGGTTTAGTACTAGAACTGCTGTTTCTGAATGGATATGGAGCTTAATGTCCAACTTAATGTGTAGCCTTATTGAATGGTTGTTTTTTTTGGCCCTACATCACTGCTTTTCTGAATGCTTTTGGATGGTTTTTGGCCTACAGCACTGGCTAAGTTTGGCATGCTTCACTGGCTGTTTGTCTGTTTCTTCTATGTTTCTGAATCCATCTTTGAGAAATGGTTTTTTGCTAAAGATGCACGCATTTTTTAGTTCATTGATTTCTGATGTTTTGGTGGTGTATTGATTTTTTGCATCACTGATTTCTGAAAATCCCTTTTTGCTGATGTTCAGTTCATTTGCATCACTGAATCAATTTTTGTGAATGGATTTTAAGTTCATTTTTTGCATCACTAATTTCTGAAAATCCCTTTTTGCTGATGTTCAGTTCATTTGCATCACTGAACCTGTTTGTGTGAATGGATTTTTGCCTGATTTTTTTGGTGCAGATTTTTGCTAAAGCTTTTGAACTAATTTTTTCACCACTAAATCCTGCAATTTTGAGTATTCAGTTCATTTGAATGACTGAATCAATTTTTGTGAGTGGATTTTAAGTTCACTTTTTGCATCATTGATTTCTGAATGGATTTCTGAATGTTTTTTTCTGGTGCAGATTTTTGCTAAAGCTTTTTTAACTGATTTTTGCATAACTGAATCCCTTTTTTTTGATATTCAGTTCATTTGCATCACTGAATCAACGTTCACTTCAAACAAACTAGACCAGCCATCAACTTCTACATTATACCATAACTCACCTAAGACACTGATTCAACAGGCAGTAAGTACATTCAGTCTATCTTCAAACCGAACCAAACCAAACCAATATCAAATGCTAAATACAAAAAAGTAGATCCACTCCATCTTGAAACCCAAAACAGTATCAAATCCAAAAATGAGATATTTGTATTCCAGTAGGAGGAAACCAAATGTGTGTAAAGATTCAAGTATATTACAAAAAGTATGTACACAACTATGACCAACCATCCAACAATTAAACCAGTAGCAAAACTATGACCTAGTACGTACAATTAAACACTATGACCTGGTAGCAACATTATGAATTGCAAGGAGTCATCTACGAAACAACCGAACAACTAAACCCAAAAGATAGACAGCAAACAATGCCAAATTCAAGTTCACTAATGCTCGCATCAATGCACTACAATTCCACGCTCGCTGGATTCCATTTCTTGCATCTTCTTCGTGGAACCTTCCTTGGCTGTTAGGAACTGTATACTCTATTTCTAATCTACTGAAACTGTCCCAATCATCGCCTTCCACCATTGCCCATTTCAGCCACCCATGATTGATACAACCATAATAGAGTTTTCCTGGATTTTTTAAAAACTTAGACACCAATATTCTTCCTCTCTTTCCACATTGACGACAAATGACATTTTCACCACGAAGATTGTCACTTGCATTGCTATTGCTAGACGAAGCCATATCTGAATTTTGAAACAAAAATTAGGGAGAATATTAGTATGTCTCATTATAAATTCAGACATAAACCTCAATCAAAACTTCGAACAACCTACTATTAACACATACAAAATTTCATCCACCTATATGAGCACATTCTTTTATCAATACCCTCAAATCTAAAACTACACCAATATTCAAAGGAACTTGAACATCCATTCAGAATAATGGATTCAGTTTAGCAAATGAAATGAACTAAAAATGGTTTCGGTGTTGCAAGCAAAAAATCACTTTAAAAAAACAGGGATTCAGTTTTGCAAAAGATGAACTTGAACATCCATTAAAAAAAAATTGATTCAATTCAGCAAAAGAACTTAACATTAGGGCTAACAATGGATTCAGTTATGCAAATGAAATGAACAAAAAATGTATCCATCTTTAGCAAAAAAAAACCATTTCAGAAAGATGGATTCAGTGATGCAAAAATCAGTTCAAAAGCTTTAGCAAAAATCTGCACCAGAAAAAATCATTCGGAAATCCATTCAGAAATTCAGAAATCTCACGGCTAATGCTGCTCTTCCAGCCTCTTTCCACTTGTTTAATCTTCTTGTAGTTCAAATTCCACAACCCATTGGCCCAGAAACTAAAGTTACTAAAGCTCAAACTATGACACTTACATTTGGCCCGAAAACCTTATGCTCAACTTGAGAAAAAATTTGTTGTGCAAATGCCTTAATTTCACTGGAGGACGATAATCCCAAATCTACAAGTGTATTCACAAGTTCTGCCGGTGATGATGCCTTTTTACCTAAAACAAAATGATAGTCCATAAATACAGCATTCCAATTATAAACATGCACTTCTGTATGTATTTGTGCATAAAAACTTTATCAAGCGTCAGAGACTTACCAATACCAATAACATATTGAACAACTACAGGTTTTGAATATCCCAAAGGGACATCAACTGGAAGTCGGCATCTTACTTTCTCCTGGATCTTCTTTTAGCTTGTGGGTTAATTGAATTTCAGAGATTTGAATTCTTGTGCTTATTTTTTGGAAGTCCGAAGAAGAGAGATCTAGGTTTTAAATGACAGAAAAAGAGAGAAGGAGAGAGAAGAAGAGAGTTCTGGGTTTGGGGGGTTGGTTGTGCCACTGATCTAATAACAGAAGAAGAGGGCAAATTAGTCTACAAATTTATTTTTTTTACTATTACAAATAATATGCGTTAATTGACTTATAATAAAGGGTTAATGTTATTTTTCTTTTTGGACAGGGGGGTGTTTGTTTTTTTTTAAACCTCAGGGGTCGGTTTGTTATTTTATCAAACCTGGAGGGGGGTATTTGATATTATCTTTTTACGATAAAAATATATTTTGTTATTTGAGGATTTTGCTTCATTTTAAAAGAGATAACCTACAAAATAGTCCCTCACATACATAGGAAATAACTTTTTAGTCCCTCGTAAACAAAAAATATCAAACTAGTCAATCCCTCACTTACATACCTTTAATCTATTTTAGTTCTTCCATCGATTTCGTCAAATTTTCTATCAAAACTCAAAACACGTGCCTTAAGCATGCTATTTGCCAAGGGCTTTTTGGGAAGCATAGAAAAATCCTTCTTCTTCATGCGATTGTTACTCTGTTTTTTCTCTCATCTATTGTTATGTAAATCTAAATTAACAAACTTCTCTCTTCCTCACTTCCTTTTAGTTCCCTTAGCTCTCAATTTAAGAAAGCCAATATTGATCCAGCAAGCCAATATTGATAACAAATATGTTATTGCTTTTGAAAGTTTATGCATCGACGAGAATGGAACTATGTCTAACGACCCTGTTCCTTCTCCCTTTGAGGAAGTCTCTCATGGTGAAAAATCAAAAGAATTACGAGAAACTGCAGTTGCCAATAAGTAAACAAAAGGGCTATCATCATCTTCATCCACAATGTGAAGTCTTAATTTGCCAACTTCTCAAGAAATTTTGAAGGCTATTACAAAGGGGCAGCAACGAGTGCAAACCCCCAGCAAAATATCTGGGCTTCTTCCGTTTACAGTGGGAGAAACACTGCACCTCCAACCCCCCAGCACTAGTCTAAGGCAAAAGCCTTCATCACCACAACCGTACTTCAATTGATCTGCTAGCACACACACAAACACAAACCCAAACACATAAATATATATATGTATATATTTACATAGTACTCCCATTTCTACTTAAAAAGGGCTGTTAGTTTTTTTTTAATTCCAAAAAATAGATAAATCATTGGCCAACAGAGAGAGACAACCACCCTTGAAGAATTCCCAAACTCCATTTCTGCTCCATCCACCATGGTTGCAAGCAACAATTGCCTCTCTAGATACCCCTGAGCTGCCCTACCAAGATATGGAATTAGCTTTAAAGGTTGATTTTTCTTTCGAAACAAATTACAAAATTCATCATAGTCTCGTCCAGATCCAGAGAGAGATATAGAGATATATATTGACAGGGTGTGGATGTAATGGACCTTTTCCAAGGAAATTGATCCAGAAAACAAAGAGAGTATTTTTGCAATTTACCAGAAGGTTGTTCTAAATAATCAACGGAAAAAATGGCTGTCTTTTGAGATCTGCAGAGAAACAGAGAGAGAGAGGAAAGATGCCTAAAAAATTCAACTTTGCAATTTACCATAAGGTTGTTCTAAAAAATCAACGGAAAAAATGGTTGTCTTTTGAGATCAGCGAAGAAACGTAGAGACAGAGGAAAGACGCCTTCAAAAATTCAACGCCCATAAGTTTTCAGTCAGATTGATGACGAAATACGCATTTAAAATTCCAAACCAATTCTTGGTGCAGGGAGAAATGGCTTATCAATGTCGCCAACCTTGGGCGATTGAACCCATAAAACAAAACAAGGATTGAACTGTAACTCAAAGCATGAAGCAACGGAATTTTCTGCTCAGATCGAATGCTGCCTCTGCTTTATCACCCATTTCCAAGCTCTTGATTCTTAGTGCGGGTAATTTGCGACACAACATGAACATAACACAATTAATAAGTATAGGTACAACCCTTAACAGATTTGGGTCAAAATCAGGTCGGACATGAATAATACGAAAAATAAATGAGAACCTGTGGGTTGATCTGATTGACTTGTTTATTATATGTATATAATAATAATGTTTGCTTACCACTTGCAAGCATGTTCAGTGCGGTAGAGTGGTAAGTTTCTTTACTTGTCTCCTATGTTTAGTGTGGTTTTGCTCTTTGTAGCACTACTTTGACGTCCTATTATTGTTAGTCAAAAATTATTTTTTAATTTTTTATTGTTAGTCAAAAATTATTTTTTAATTTTTTATTGTTAGTTTAAAAATTATTATATATGTTTTTTATTTTTTTGTATTAAATAAGTTTTGTTGTGTCGTGTTGTAAAATAAACAGGTCATGTTCGGGTTACGTTTTTTGACACGTTCAGGTTTGCGGAGCGTTTTTGGGTCCGTATAAAATCTGTAATATTCATGTCAAAACAGGACCCGCGAACATGAAACACGATCTGATTACCACCCTTATTGATTCTTTTGAGATCAGCGGAGAAACGCAAAGAAAAGGGGCAACCAGCATTGAGATAATCAACTTTTTAAGAAATAATAATTTTCAGTGATTCCAAAAAAAGCCTCAACAAATAGCACGTTTAGGGCACGTGTTGACAAAATTGACGAAAAATTTAACAGAAATTGACAGAATGACCAAAATAGATTAAAGGTATAAAAGTGAGGAATTGATTTTTTTTTTTTTGTGAATGACTAAAAAGTTCTTTTTCATATATGTGAGGTACTATTTTGTAGGTTATCTCTTTTAAAAAAAACTCCCTCTTTTCTTTAAAAAAAAAACTCAAAATTTTTTTGTTTAAAAAAAAGATTAAATCACAAATTTCATCCTTTACATTTGAGCCAAAAAAAATTTTAGTCCTTTACATTTAAAACGGTTCTTTTTAGTCCTTAAGATTAATAAACTAGTCAATTTTAAACCAATGACCGGTTGTAGCCCATTTTCTCGGTTAAATGACATTTGCTAGAGTGCGTTGTCTTATATGTGAGGGGTATTTTCGGAATAGATAATTTAACATCTTATTCCTGCTTTTTTGTAGAGAAAACACCAGCCAGGATTCAATTTTTGCATAGTGTGCGCAGACCCCCAATTGGCCTGTACACTGGAAAGATAGTCCACGGCCCCCATCACTCTAGCTGAAGATGGAGAACTTGCAATATTGTTCTCAACGTTCCTTCCTTCAAACATAGGGGTTGCAGGTGAATGCATAGAATGGTATGCAATCCCAAGAGGTCCAAGAGGCCCATTCTTTGATTTTGGCTTCCTTTGCGGCTGTTGAACTGAATGTTTCACTGGACCATCCCCTGAGATTGGACTGAAAATCCAACGATCTGCATCCTCCTATTTAGAAGGCAGTGTCCTTCCATTATTATAAGGAACCAATGCACTAGTTGTATGCCTTCTATTGGCACTATTAGCCAATGGAACACGCTCTGAACTCCACTCCTTTTGCATCCCAACACTTGTTTGCCTATAATTGGGTGTTCCAAGGCTAGGAAATGTGCCAGTCCGGTGATTCAATACAGAAGTTTTCTTCATTACTCCAAACCGTGGGGAAGATGAATTAGCAGCCTTATTAAAATCTAGAGAAACAGTTCTTTGCCTGTTTGGTTTCTTCTTCACAGCATCCGATCTAGACCTCCTATCTTGACATTCAAAGTCCACAAATTCCTCAAACAAATGAGATTAAAAAAGTCCCAACTTTGAATAGGTCTTCATAAAAATGCAGCAATTCAGAACACAGCTTTGGCACATAAATTCAGAAAAGTCCCATCTTTTTTACCACATAAATTCAAAAAGTCCCAACTTTTTTACCACATAAATTCAAAACACACACGAATGTTTTAGAATTCCATTTAATTCCAGTTTGGACAAACTCCATAAAAAGCTTCCAAGCATCATTTTCTAACCCAAATACCCATTAAACATAGCAGTCCAAGATACAACATTTCTCTCCAGCATTTTATCAAACATGTTTCTAGCCTCAACCAACATCCCATATATTGCATACTGACTGATCAAATTATTGCTAATAAAAATATCTGAACCCATCAAAGAAAAATTTCAATAGAGGTGAAGATGCCGGTTTTGGGTTTCTGCAAATGCATGAGCGGAACAGAGTACATTCACTTTCGACTAGAGTATGCTCCACTTCTCTTTTTCTAGCAGCCACTACTGCCTCCAAATCAACAAACATTTTAGTCCTGCTTCCAACAAGCATTGCTTTTTGTGTACTGGATTGCAAATTTCGTTCTACCAGAGCTCAGAATGAAAGATCTTCAAGGAGACAACACAAAAAAAGATGGGAAGGGGCCAAAGGGCGATGAAAATTCGTTAGATAATGGGCAAGGAAGCATCAAATAAACAAAAACCCAAGTTCATGTCAAGAAAAAGGGGGCTTTGGCAGCACAATCTGTTATGATTCTCAACAAATTAAACTGAAAAGCAAAAAATCTTAAAAAGCAAGAAGATTAGGAAGGAAAAATCTTAAAATTTTAAATATAATATCATTTTTCTTGTGTAAATCTCATCTATTCCGAAAGTACCCTTCACATATAAGACAGCGCGCCCTAACAAAAGTCATTTAACCGGGAAAATAGGCTACAGTCGGTCATTGGCTTAAAATTGACAAGTTTATTAATCTTAAAGACTAAAAAGAATCGTTTTAAATGTAAAGAACTAAAAATTTTTTTGACTCAAATGTAAAGAACGAAATTTGTGATTTAATCTACAAAAAATACTTTTTATGTAATCTTTTATTTTTACTAATAATAACATAATGTAAAATAAATTAAAATATAATGATAAAATTAAACTTATCTTTAATTGTGTATTAAATGTGTTATATTTTATAATTTATAAAAATTTATATCAAATTAAAAATAAAATTTTCTAATACGATAGAGTATATATTTCAACACAAATTGCTCTCTTAAAAAATAAAAAATAAATTGATTCTCATTCGGCCATTAATATATGCTTTGAGGTTACTTAAATATCAATAATTGACTTGTCATTTGTTTTTTCGAAGCAACAAATCCAAAAAAATATATTTAAATGTTAATATATAGTCGTTTATAATTCTTTTACTATAAATTTTTGTCGTAAAAGCATTATTCCACTTAAAATGATATTAATGATACACATTCATCATTTATACTAAAAAAAATCATAGCAATCAACGGTACATATTAATATAATATAATAAAATATACATTCATTGTTTATTATTTTACACTTTTTACATAATATAATAAATAATTTTATATTTCATAATTTTACATAATATGTTATGTGAATTACTTTTCGTTATAAAGTTTTAATATTATTACTATTATTTAAATAATATGTTGGAAGATGAGATTTGAAGTAATATTTCATAAACAAAGGGAATTTAAGTGTATGTATGGACAAGTTTTTTTAAAATATATTTTTTATATTTTTTAATTTTAATACATCTTTAAATTTATAACTATTTTTTAAAAAATATAAAAATACATTTTAAAACATTCTGGCCCTAAACTTCTCTTATATTTCTGACACAATTATCCAAAAACACAAAAGTTTTTCTTCTTACCTCTTTTGAGGGAGCAAATTAATTATTTTGATAAAATGGGCAAATTGATTTGTTAGTAATATTTAAATGAAAAAAAAGAAAGAAAAATCCTATAAATCCCAGCAGAACTAACCTGCACACAGTATAGGTCCAACCCGCCCGTCCATTAACCCGTAAAAATCACGGACGGAATATCCGCTGGACAAAAATAACAGCACGGCCGGTTGTTCTTCAGCTCTGTATTGTGCTCTGTAGAGCGATGGGCGCGTCAGAGTCGACTTTCTCCACCACTCGCGTAATCCCTTAAACTTACCTAAATTAATGTTTCTGTTCCTTTGTATCATTAAATTACTGTTATGCTTTTGATTTATGAGTATTCGCTTCTGTTTTGGTTGTTTTTTATGGGTAAAGAGATCGGACGACGTGATTACCACAGTATCGGAGAAGACGGAAATCGTAGATCCCATCCTAGAGCGGCTCAAATCCCTTAAAATTGTGAGGTTTATCGTTCGAGTTAATTTTTTTAGAAATGGGTTTTTTTTTTTTCGAATTTTGTCATCTGGGCTAATTTAGCTGTAAATTAGTTTAATTAGACGTAATTGTGGTTGTGAATTAATAGGCAACTCCGATATTGACTTCAGCACCTGCAGAGAGTAGCTTAACGGACATTTTAGTGAGGAAAGCATCTCCAAATTCAAGTAATACAACTTTCTCTGTTTTGATGTCTTGTTAAAGTTCAAAACTTGAAGATGTTACGCTTAAGGATATAGGGTGCGTGCCGCTAGGCACTCGCAGAAAGTGATTTGAAATCTGAATTTGCTGAACAAATAACGGGGGAATTTGTTACGTGATTGGTTTAGTTTGCAACCAATAATCATGTTCTTAATCATCTTTTGCTGCGAGATGATGGAATTTTCTGGAACTTTACGCATGAATGTCAATGCTAGTGAAGCTTATATATTTTGCATGGTTCTCCCATTTTCTTTTCCCAATCATCTTTGTTTTCCATGAATTGTTGAACGTTGTAACAGGAACAATCAACCCGAATGTCTTGCTTGAGCTCTTTTCCATGTATCGAGATTGGCAAGAGCAAAAAGCAATGGAAATTAGTAGAAGACAGGTATATGGGATTTAAGTGCACGTTTTTCCTTTCTCTCTGTTTATAGCATTTGTTCTATATGAGAACATTACTGGTTAAATGAGAAGATTTTCTTTTAAGACCTGCCTGAGTTGAATGGTTGAAGTTTTTGTTATAGGAAATTAGATTAAAATTTTGTTTGATCTTTCACATGTAACTAAGACTTTGAAGCTTCATGTCTTTTGTTTAAATTTGTCTTCAATATGATGTCTGTAAAACGTTTACTCCTTGGATAAGTCCTTATAACTTGGGGCAAAAACACATGCAGATTCTCACCATAGTAGCGTGTTGCTTGTTTGGGAATCCTTGCAGGAAGAGGTAGAAAATAAGATAGAAGTTGCTGATGCGTTGGCAGTTAAGCTGCTTCAACGTTTCAATTATTCCGCCTCTGCAATGAAGACAACTTCACACCATTTATTAGAAGGTATACTATACTGATGCATTTTCAATTGCACGCTCTGAATCCTGCCTTATGGAGATTGGCAGTATTTGAAAACTCCGGTAACATCTGAATGCACTCTAGGTGTAACATATGATGAGGAGGGGTGTCTTTTATAATGCATATCATCATAGGTTGGTGAAAATGTGAAATTAGACTTAGTGTGGGTAAATGCTCATCCTTGTCTTCTTTGTTGAAAATTATTGCAGTTGATGCATTACAAGTTGAACTCGGAGAGTTAAAGGGGAGACTGACTGAGGTTGTTAGTAACTGTGATGCATTGTGCAAAAGAATTATTGCAGAGGGACCAGAATCAGTTAGGTCATCTATCAAGCCTTTTACATTATCATCTGCAGATTTAGCTATTAAGCCGTCTACATCATCATCTACAGATTTAGGTAACCACAATTCATCGCCTTCTGCCCCGGCCAATACTGATGAACCAGAGTTATAGAAGGGACAATTAGGCAATTAGTTACATTCCTTGGAAAAGAAACACCAGCAATTGCACAGATCACAGGTGCCAAATCAAAATTTATTGACACGATTGTGACATGGTGGTTTAGATTGTTAGTTCACCCAGCAGTAGATTTCGATTCATGTCATCTTTTACTCTCTGAGTCTCTGCGTCTTCTGTGTAGTCGACTAAGCACAACTTTTCTTAACTTTCCGGTTGGACACAACTTTTCTTCTCTGCCGCCTGCAACACAACTTTTCAACCACCACAAAACCACCTTCTTCTCCCCCATTCTCCTCTTTGGAGAAGGAGAATGGGGGAGGTAATCCCTTTCTTTTTTTTTGCCATAGTCTTAAGTCATAGATCTGCGAATAAAGGAAGTAAGAAGAAAAAAAGGGGCAAATTTTCCCTCTCTGTCTCATCTCTGTACTTCGGCATCTCTTATCTCATCTGAAATCATCACTGCCACCACGATATTCAAGAAGTTATTGCAGGCCAGTCGGTGGAAGCTTGGAAGAGACGGACTTGGCTCGGGAGCTGAAAAAGATTGAATCGGGGGGAATTTTGGTGGCCTCTTGGTCCGGATATCTTATTCCCTTTGGCTTTTAGTTTGGTGGAGAGCTTTGTGGAGTGTAGTAGCAGCAGCCGCTGCCTCTCTATTGCTCCTTCGTCCACTGTTGCTAAACAAATTGGACAAATAGGGGAAAGTTAAGCTACACATGGCAAGAGGAGAGGCCAATCGGCTTTGGTGAAGACTGAAGTTTGGTGGACTGAGAAGGAGGTGGCGACGAAATCTTAGCGGATTGAGATGGAGACGGTGGCGGCGGACTAAGGATGGGGAGAAGAAAATTTAGGGCACTTTTTTTTTTTTTCGGGTTCTTTCATGCTAGAGGTACTTTGCTACGACTTTGATTGCAGGCTCTTCATTGATCACCAAGAAAGGCATGCGAAGAGAGTTAGGTACCTTTGAGTTCAGTTTCTGTCATCGTATGTAATTTGCGGTGCACTAGTCGAGACAGTCGCCTTAATTCGTAGTAGTAGTATTTTGTGTTTAAGTCCCGATTTATTCGAGTTATTGTGGACCCTCGTGGTTCTTTTCGTTGACCTTTGCGGTCGTTCTTGTGGACTCTCGTGGTCACTTTTTCTTCGTAGTTCAGTTTAATTATCACGAAGTTTATTTAGCCAGTTAGCTATGTACGGTTACTTTTGCAATACAATCTATCTATCGTTTTTAGGTAAAAAAAAAAAAAAAAAAACCCAGCAGTAGATTTCGATTTGTGTTCCCACAACTAGCAGTTCATTTCTCTCCTAATATTTGTACAAGAGGCGATGTATTGGAATTTAATACATAAAAGGACTCATAGTCATCTCCCCTCTGCCGTCTTTACCCCACCCCATTTTCTTTTCGGACCGCTTCCTGCGTGCAGGAAAAGTGACCTGAAATCTATTTGGATGAAATTGTTATGAAGATTGGGGTGTGCATGTATTGCTTTTTAAAATGTGTTTTTTAAAATAATATATTAAAAATATAAAAATATTTGAGTTAACGATTAAAATGGATACACGACTTTATTCAATACTCGAGTGCAAGCCCTGGAGGCCTTCTTCGTTTTAGTTCCCATTTGTTGTGAGACAGATCCTTGTCAGTAAATTGTCTCGTTTTGATGTGACAGTTCTCCATTCTCGGAAAGTGAAAACTCCGAACGCTTCAAAGAAGACCAATTTGACTATAATTTCGTAGAAGTTATCCGTAGCCCACCTTACTAAATGGTAAAAAATTATATAATATATTATATGAACATGTCTCATTTAAAAATAACATAAGTTATTAACTTCAGTGTTTTTCTAGGAGTCAATTCAAATAAAATATTGCAAAATAAAGCTGCCTTCACTGACCTTTAAGCCTTTAACCGAAACATAAAACCAATGTAATTAGCTTAGCAAGCGTGTAACAAGAAAGACTTAAAAAACTAGAATTGAATCAAATTGCTAAAAAACGAAAATAGCACCGTTCATTTAACAATGCATGAATCCTATTGTATCAAATCAAAATCAACATGAAGCAAGCAATCAAGGCTGCTGTTGAGCATCCATGTAACCAGCATCTACGAGAACCTTCTCCCTCCTAGCCAATTCAATGTCTTCATCGACCATCATCTTTACCAGCTGCTCAAACCCCACTTTAGGATTCCATCCCAACACTTTTCTTGCCTTACTCGAGTCACCGTTCAAGTTATCCACTTCAGCAGGCCTGAAGTACCTCTTGTCAATCACCACGTGATCCTTCCAATTCATCCCCACGTACCCAAACGCCACCTCCAAAAATTCCTCCACCGTGTGAGATTCCTCCGTCGCCACCACGTAATCGTCCGGCTTGTCCTGCTGTAGCATCATCCACATAGCCTCCACGTAGTCCCCAGCAAAACCCCAGTCCCTCGAGGCCTGCAAATTTCCCAGAAATAATTTGCTCTGCAATCCAATCTTGATTCTTCCCACGGCACGAGTGATCTTCCGGGTCACGAAATTCTCACCTCTCCGGGGGGATTCGTGGTTGAATAGGATCCCATTGCAGGCGAAGATGCCGTACGCTTCCCGGTAATTAACGGTGTACCAATGGGCGGCGCACTTTGATGCAGCGTAGGGGGATCTTGGGTGGAACGGAGACGTTTCAGATTGCGGGGGCGGGGTGGATCCGAACATCTCCGATGATCCGGCTTGGTAATACTTAATATTCGACCTGCCGGTGGTGGCGATATGAGAACGGACGGCTTCGAGAAGGCGTAGTGCGCCGGTGGCGACAACGTCGGCGGTGTAATCAGGGATCTCGAATGAAACAGCGACATGTGACTGGGCAGCGAGGTTGTAAACCTCGTCGGGATTGATAGTGTCAAGCCAGCGGCGGAGAGAAGAGGCGTCAGTGAGGTCCGCATAATGGAGCTTCATGCGGGCTTTATGGGCATTGTGGGGATCGATGTAGAGATGGTTGATTCGTTGGGTATTGAAATTGGATGATCGGCGGATAAGGCCGTGGACTTCGTAGCCTTTGTTGAGGAGGAATTCAGTGAGGTAGGAACCATCTTGACCGGTAATACCAGTGATAAGAGCTATTTTGCGGGCAGTGGATGAGGAAGTTGAAGGTGGAGGAGTTGTCGTTTCGACACCGTTGGTTGGTGTGGATCCGGATCTGGCAGGGGTGTTATTGTCGGTGGCCATTTTGATATTTTTGACAGATTATCAGCGATGTGATCGTTCTTTGGAGGGTGGTTTTGTTGGGGATTTGGAAGAAATGAAAATGGAAATGAAGGGAAATAATTAAAGACAAAAATGGTGGGGAGTTGTGAAAACTGCAAAGGCTATTGCCATGGGCGGCCATATGGGTCAGATAGTTTTTCCATTCAGGGCTAAGCCCAATCGAGTTTGATAGGTAGATATGGACTTTGTTGCAATAGTCATAAATTGCAAACTCAACAATTCAAATTTTATCAAAATTCAAATTGAAATGAAAAAAAGGCTAAAAGCCAATTCTGAAATGTATTCAATTAAATTGTAAGTTATTATTGACCATCAACTCAACCTTATTTGAATTAGTGCTCTTCAATATGTAGAAATAATGTAAGAGTTTGAGTGTTTTTGTGAGGCACACGGTGAAAAATTTTCAAATCATAAAAATTTTATACTTTTCATTTAAAAACTAATTAATATAAAAATTTTATATTTTTCATGTAGGAACTAATTAGATCATAACAACCCACCACATATCACGTACATATAGAATTATTGCTTTTCATGTGTGAACTAATTAGATCATTTAAAAAGTATATTTTTAAAAATTAAAAAAAAAAAGAACCATTTTTTAAGATGAAAAGAGTGTCTCTTGTAAAAATATTGAATAAAGAGATATTATACCTCGCGTTAATTGTGATTTGTATGTTCAATGTATAATTAACCTTGATGCATTATTAGCATTTTGGGCAATATTCTAAGTTCAAGTTCGTTTTTGTCTTTCTTCAAGAGGTATAGTGCATAATGAATGAACCCAATCCCAGGATTCCTAAGAAGTTTGGGTATGAATCGATTTAGTAGTGTCCAACAAGGGTTGCATGAAGAACTTTGCATATGTGGAGCAATTATACGCTTTTGATAAGAATATTTACGTGATGTTTAAATAACTTCTTATTAGTAAATATGTTATTTAATCAATAAGTATATTCATGATTAGCCAAGATAGTAATGGATGAAGTTACTTCAACCATTGAGCCTCGTGGCCAAAAAATATATAGACGTGATCAAATAGTTGCCGCTTGCATTACGAATAAAAAAACTATTAGTTACTTGTTTCAACTTTGTATGGTTGAAATGAGTAATGATACATATAGTAATTTTTTATAACGACTGATGTGATAAGTATGAAAAATTAAAATTTAATAATTACATTCTTTAAAAAATATAAAATAATGAAGAATAGTTTTGTCTTTTAATACTTGTCACACCAATTATTATTATTTTTTACTATGAATATCATTACTCGGTTGAAATAACATACCCTAATGTTTAGTAACTTTAGTTACATTTTGTGGTTAGTAGATAAGCAAGGGTTGAGCACAAAAGATAGGATACAATAATAATGGGGTATACTAGGTGATTGATGGAAGATGCGTACTGTATAAACAAGAGAAAGAAAATACAGATCATTTATTGTCCAACTGTGAGATTTAAACAAGGGTATGGCCTAGAATTTGATGTTTGATTACTAGAAGTTATGGTTAGAGTATTGAGCTTCGTTGGTGGGTACACAACATTGTTTAGGGCATTGTTTTCGAAGTTTATTACATGTTACTGCATTGTTTACTACCGTCTTATCATATTTGGATATCAAGGAATGATACCATTTTCAATGGTGTTAATCTTATTGTTGTAATTAGTTCTACACCATTGGATGTTAGAACTAATATAGCAAGTTGAAAAGGAGTTACAAAGAGCAAAATCTGCTGAGAAAATTGCATTGGAAATGAATAACATCCAATGCAAAAGAAACAAGGAAAAATATATTTGATTGAGCTGTAGATGGTAAGTGCAAAAGAAACAAGGAAATGAATAAGAGCGCGATGATGATGATGATGAAAAAGAAACCTTGTTCTATGTTGCTATTGTATAACAAATACGTTAGTCATATACTTAGTTTTAGTGTAGCAAGTTAATTAAATAAATATTTTTTTTATTTTTTTCCTACTATACGTAAATAAATTATCTCCTATAAATTATAAATTATTTTTTAATTGTTATAGTAAATGTATTAAATATTTTATTTGAAAAAAGTCTATTGAGACTAGAACTCATGTAAATCCTCATCCTCTTCTTCTTCTTCTTCTTTTTTTGATTTATATTTGCCAAAAAAGTATATTCACTATAAACAAATACTCATTCTGTATATAAAAAAAAAAGAGTCCACTTTAATTGAAATATAATTTTTTTTTAGTTATTAGGTACAAGTAAAATTCATTTAATATATGACTAAATGTATAATTTTATATTTTTATCTCTATTTTTTTAATTTTAAGTATACATAATTGTTATTAGTAAATATATTTTAAAATTTTAATTTAAAAGTGAATTTTTTTTGAGAATAAGATTTTTTAAAAAAAATAAACTATTTTTTTTAGAACGAATGAAATATTAAGGAATTATTTAGTAATTACTATGTAGTACTTTACCATTGAGTAAATTCATTACAAAATTTCAAATGTAGGTATATAGATCCTCTCCTCACAACCATAAAACCAAGAAAATCTTACAACAAAGTGACCGTCGCATTGCAATAAATAAATCCCCCCGAAGTTTCTTCCCCTTTGGGGCTTTTGGTCATCAACTCCAGAAGAGTACAAACGACGTGGCACAGTGGCCCCCACCCAAAGTCCAACTGAAATCATAGTAAGTGAATCCGACAATGAACCTCCGCGTCGGTACATGGCGAATATCCCGAGTTTTTAAGCAGTAAATGCCAAGATAAAACCTCTTCATATCAAACTCGCCCGTCGTTTGAGACGACACCACCGCGATGAGCTGTCACGCCGCTGCGCTCATCATCACCCCGTACCCCGACAAGAACCCCACTGACGTCTGCAAAATACGCTTTAACGGAAGCAAGGAACAAACAGACAAGCCCCAGCACCGCACGCACTCTCACACACACACACTACCGCTGCTGCTGCTGCTGTTGCTATAACATTGTAGTCGTAGTGATAGGGATGATCAACTTGCCCAAAATTAAAGAAACCAAAGTAACACCACAGCCGTTTGATAGTGTTCCTCTCTAGGGCGGAATTTTTCGGAGGCTAACAATAATGGTAAAGTTTGTATGCTACTGCGGAGTTAATTAATTGATTACTTGGAACGGAATTTCATTTTTGTTTTGAAATTTTTTTTGTAAGTACAAAAAATTGGAAAAGCTGAAGGAAGTGAAGAAATCAAAGAGAGTTCATTGGGCAACTGAAGCTAATCTTCGTCAGGTATATCCACATTTATGCTGTTGATAATTTTTGTTTTTGTTTTTGTTTTTGTAATTATCACCAAGGCTGAGGAATGAATTAGTTATTGTGAGATTTTTTTCTTCTTTTTTGGTGGGGGGAATTCTAAATTTGTTTCTACTGTTGTTTTAATCCCGTGAAATAAGCTTCATGCTAATCTGAGTGTATTTAATATATTTGCAAATTTGGCATGTAAGTATGGGATTAATATATGTCATACATTGTTTGGATTGTTAGCAATATTTTGTCAAGTATGTGTTTCTGCATGCATGTGGAAATTTTTGTACTTTGGAACAGTTTCTCATTTCTATTTGTGATTCAGTTGATTCTATAATTGTGAATAGGCCATTTCCTTCAACTTCCATAATTAATTTTCAGGGAAGAAGAGGAAAAGAAAAGGGTTCTTCAAAATTCCATATAAGGATAACATTTCCTTAAGATTTTCAATATACATAGAATGCCATTCCTAAATCTGAAGTTATTACAAAACAAAGGTTTTAAAAGCTTAGAGAACAGAGCCATCTTATATGTGCTAAGGATGAAAGAAGATCAAAAGTTTTAGTCTTTCAATTTGTAGTAGAAAATGAAAGCCTTGATTAAGCTTTGATATTTTTGAAGTGCTAATTAATTTCAATGTCAAAATTAAATGTGAAAATAATTAATCATTTTCGACTTTTCAAACCTAGGGTAAAATAGAATCTACGTAACTCGTATAAAAATTTATTCTTCATGCATGCATTAAACTTGAAAGAGAAAAAGAATATCTCAAACAGAAGCAAAGCGCTAGGATGTGTTGCTTCTCTTATTCGCAATAATCTACTGAGCTTGAAGCTCAAGGACCGTCGATATGTTTTTAGGCTTAGTTAGCATTTGCAGTCACCAAAAAAGTAGGAGCAAAAGAATGCCCTAAACTAAAGAACCGCAAACTATATGTTTTTGATTAAATAGTAGAAAAAGAAACTTTAGGATATCTGCCAAGCATTAGTATACGGTCTTAAAAGGAGGAATTTGTGCCTTTTGGGAAAGAACACTGGTAGCATTTCAGACTTTAGCAAATTACGCCATAGTAGAAGTTATAGAAGCAGGAAGGAGAGGCTGCTTCACATTTAATTGTATATTCCTCTTCTGGTAATTGTTAGACTTAGGGCATTGCAGTAGTTTAAGGAATATGGTTAATTCTTATAAACATCAACATCTGACATCCGTATCAGTAAGACAACAATGAGTTCAATAGCAGATTTAACTAGAAATCAGCCAAGAGAAAAATAACTTCCTGGTTTGTGGATTAAATTTAGAGAATGCAACTATAACTTAGCTACGTGCTATTGAGATTTAGTTCTCCAGTTCTAAGCTACAGATGTTCATTTATAGTGAGGCATGTATATTCCCATAGAGGACTTTACAATCTCTGCCCTTCTTTAAGGTAGAAAGGGTGTCAAGGATAGTGGGAATTCCTTCTGTAGGAATACCTTTTGGCCATATGGATAGTCTTGTTTTCGCATGAAACATGTTCCATGCTGTGTGATGCGTCTGCAAAAATTCTGCCCCAATATCATGGAGATATTTCACTTTGGTTTAAAACAGTAGGTTTATGCTTCTTGCTGTTATTGCATGCTTTTAGTTGGGGACTTCAATTTGAATTAATGTGCATTCCTCTGATGACGCTCTAACTAGTCATGCTTTGACTATATGCTTGTTTCTTCTCAGTTGTGTGCTTCTGCAGGGGACCTTGAGTTAGAATTTTTATGTTTTTCGGAACAGTTTTGCTTCCTCAAATACTGGGTCTCAGCCTCTAAGCCATTGAGATTAAGATCTTATGACTTACCATACCTAGTTTGACACAGTCAAGTTGTCTATCAAAATATGGTGAAGCTGTAATTACTTGACATGTATATGATTTTTAGTTCCGTTGGAACTCAGAATTTGATCATCTGAAGTTAAAAATGTTTGAGGCCCGTCAGACACATTATAAATTCGTTAATTATGGTGAATCGCTTAACGTAATTGCTTTGAACTTGTGTAATTTTACCATGTTGAGTTCCTAGTTATTTTATTCATTCTGAAGACCATCTGTGGTGCTCAAGTAAAATGTTTCCCAGTAACTCAAATACTCAAAGTTCTTCTCCTTGTGTTGTTATCTTAGTGGTAGAGTCTTTTAAAACTCATTATTTTCCTTTTTGAGGAAAATCTTTGTTCATGTTCGGTATTCATTCTATAGCTCCAGTACCCTTGTGTTGCCATGTCCCATTAATTTCTCTTGCTGTGTATTCTAGGGATCCTTCATGTGTGGGATTACTTTTAAATCAGAACTCCAAAGGCCTGCATGCGGAGGACATGTCTTGGCTTTCTTTTGAGTTTTTATTTGGTTTCTTTCAACTTGCTTGTGCAAGAAGTTAAATGGTTGCATTATGTACTCTTTATTTTTAACATGTCTAGAAACTATGTTTGGTGTGGTTGAGTATTGGGGTGCTTCATGTGAACTCAGTAGAGCTTCTATGGCCAAATGGTTGAATGCAGTAGAAGTTAAATGGTTGCATTATGTACTCTTTATATTTTACATGTCTAGAAACTACGTTTAGTGTGGTTGAGTATTGGGGTGCTTTGTGTGAACTCAGTAGAGCTTCTATGGCCAAATGGTTGAATGCAACTTTATTACTGCCTCCTTTTTCTGGCTCTTCATTATTTGAATTGTGGGTTTTTGTTTTCTGCTTTTTGGGTTGGGGGTGGGCAGTGGGTGTGTATGGGCTGTCTGTTTTCAAATAAAGTAAATTGTTTTGGCAGTTCTTATTCAGCTTGTTATATTTCTGTTTGACTAATTCATTTCTCCAATTCTCCCTATTCCTCACATGTTTATTCAAGGCTCCCATTTAATTCACACAGTTGGTTTCTTATATTGTCATTAAACAGTTGAAGATTTTTCAACCACAAGATTGTCCATCTAAAGTTGATCTTGGAGCTCCCTATGATCGTCAATCAAAGGTATCAAATTCAAAGATGGTGGTCTCTGATGGTTTCCTTACTTCTACAATGTGCCCATCGTCATCAATTGAGAAAGTTGTCCCATACATTCCTCTGATTCCATGGAGAACTCCTCCAGAAGTGAGCTTTATTAGAAATTAGTGCATTATTTCACCTTCTTAAATGTCAGTCTGATGATATTAGTTTACATATTTATGAAGCAGATTAATTTGAACTGCAAATGGCGCGTCGCTGCTGGTGAAGAAAGTGAAGAGGCAAAGGTTCAAATGCAACGTATAGTGAGAGAACTTAATGCACCCAGGTACAGTAATTTTCAGCTTGGTTCTATAATTCTATTACTGCTTATCAATCTTTTCTTGATCATATTGTTACACATTATGGACATAGCCCCTCGATCTCATTGGATATGGAAGATCAAAATTTTGACGATAGTAAAACACCAGTTATTCCTATCATTTCCATTGAAGAAGTGGAAAAAATGGACCTTCTATCTGATGAATCAGCAGCACTAGACATATGCTTCTACTCACAGCCGCAAAATTTACTCCAGAGTTCATCAACTTATGAATTTCTTGATATCTCTTGCTGCAATTCTCGACCTTCTCCAAAGCCATCTAACTGCGAACGGTTTAATCTAACAACATTGCAAGATCTTGGTGACCCAGCTGCTGCAACTGCAATCATGCAACTGAAGGAGCTTTGTAGTTTTATTGACAGAGAGTCGTTGAGAAAGCTTCTTAGCAACCCAAAAATGACTGAAAAACTTATTGAGGAATTGCGGCTGTCATCCAGCTCAACAAATGGAACATCTGGATGCAAACAGATTGAGCTGCCACTTCATCAGCCAAATTCCCACCCAAATTTTCTGATTAACAAATCTACATTCACTAGTTGTGTACCAGCCAATTTTGGAACTGAGGCCATCCATAGGCCACTGAAGTCGAAACAGTCATCAGCTCCCCTTAGTAAAACTATAGCAAATGCAACCCCTACAGAAACTGGAATAGCATCTGGGAAAAAACCATTTGAACAGCCACTTCACCTTTTGAACTCAACTCTTGCTTCATTGGCTCAGGAATCCACTAGTAAGAACATTCAGCAAAATAATGCAGAATACAAGGTTTTAACAAGGTCGGTTAACCAACAATCTACTGCTACTGGAAATATTCCATCATATCTTGGACCAAAGTTAGTGACTACATCCGTTTCATTGCCAAGCTCAACTTCTGATTTGCTCACTAAGAACTTCTCTAGTGAATTTTGTGAAATATCTGATAATGGGACTGCATCTGTTATGACATCTTCAGTTACCTTGTCAAGCTCAACTCCTTACCTTTTGGGGGAGAAATCCTTGCTTGCTGCGGAGCATCCATCGTTTGCTTTTGCATCTCCATTATCTAGTACGGGGGAGCCCTTGAGGGTGAACTTCCAGTCCAAAGAGCTTTTGTCTACTGCCTCTCAGGCATCTTCCTTCTTGTCGATGACAACATCAGTTTCTTCACCAAAAGATCTCAACTATTTGAGGTCCTTAATCAGGCAACATGGAGGAGCAAAATTCAGTAGGGATGCTGAGCTGTCTCAGTACCAAAGACCTCATTGCTCTTTGCAAACACAGAAGTCGGGTTTAAAGTATACGAAGCCTTGCAAGTTTCACAACAGTTCCAAGGGATGCCGAAATGGTTCCAGCTGCACTTTTTTGCATGACATGCCACCAGCACCATCGAGGTCTGATAGTGTATCGGTGGCCCCTGGCTCAAAGAGGATGAAACTAGGCGTGGAATATCTCGCGCGGAGGACATGAGTTACAGTGCTGCAGGAAATAGTTAACTTAAATTCTGTTAGTGCATGGGTTAGCTTACCTGTCTCCAAAGCTCGTTTGATTTGAATTGGCACTTAATTTATCCTGGTGTTTGAACTTTAAAGGGACATTTTTCAGGGTTGATGATATTTTCATGATAAACTGCCTTACTTTGACATCTTTCAAATGCAGTGCTAAGGTTTTGTATTTGTTTAGTTTTCCTCCTTAGTATGAACATTGCTGATAAGCGATTCGTGGTAGTTTGAAGAGGAATTCAATCTGCCACAACGCAAACGTGGTGCGGAACTTGCGCCGCATGTTTAATATTAACTGTTTTTCTAGTGAAAGTCTCATCAGACCCTCTCTTCGTTCTTCATCTTCTCAACCATTTTTCCAATGATCATTAGTTAAACTATAAACTAATCCAACTGGCTGATACCATTTTCAGATGCATGCCATTTTCACATTATGGGCGTGTTGGGTCAAACTATATAAATCCACCCTCGATATAAATAATATCAGGAAAAAAATCAGAAAGAGATTTTTTTTTTTTTTTTGGGGCGTGTTAATAATATGGTTCTTTAATCTTGAAACAATAGCATGTTGTCAAAGGCGCGCAGGCCAGACACTTTTTGGAGTAAGCAGTAATGTCCCAAAGATGTATGTCCAAAGAAATAAAGAGGGGAATATCGAACTCTCAAGATACATTGCTCGAGATTTGGATTCGTGGTATGCCCAATTGGTCTTTCACCATACCCGAATATCATTTGATTAGCCAGTTCTCTTGATGATGTGAACTCCACTGTCAGTATCCACAATGTCACTTATCTCCCCAACCTTCAGGGCGAATGTTGCTTGTTCAAAAGGTTTCTGCATCTGTCCCTTTCCAAATGGACCTGCATTTGATTCATAAGCAGGAAGGTCAAGTACCGAAGGGAGAAATTTCTGGTCCAACGCTAACTGGAAAAGATTATGCCACATTTGAGACCTTCAGATAGTAACGAAGGTAACATGAACAACGAGTTAAAAATTCTCACTACATAATATCATGATCTGAAGGCATACACAAACAAATCCAAGGATCAACTCACGGGCTAATGCACATATTAATATCATCATTTGCAGTAAAAAAAAACATAGAAATTGGTGCAGGATTTTGCAAATTATTCTGCACCGAAAAAGAATCTCAGACAAATATTCAGAAGTAGTCAATCATAATATTGAGCAACCAAAATCATAAGCAAGAAGGGCATGAAACACCCCCAGAGGAGTGGTTGAGCGGTAAGGCGATGCTGCTTCCATAGGAGAGAAAAAAATTCGAATCTCCCGATGCACATCAAGTTTGCCATAAGACCTTATAGTATCCGTGAATTTATATGCGATTGTGGGATAGGGCCTACCCACATAAGTCCTAGAGTTGGTGCTTGGACAGGGGCCCGAATGGTCGTTTAATGCGAAAGTCTCCGGGTCATAAAAAATAAATAAAGTCATAAAAAATAAATAAATAAATAAAGGCATGAAACTGAGCCTGGTGAAAACTACAGATTTTACAAATTGCATGTTTAAGTAGCACACCAGACCACTATCACAAATGTAATCCAACAAACAAATTCCCCTACCGTAGCACATTAACTTGCACATTCATCTGGAGCAGTTAATCAAAGAAAAAGCAGCAAATAACTAAATTTTAGAATGTCATCTATGCCAGGTAGCTCATATTAGCTTCGCATTCTACAATAGCAAAAGGCTAATGTCACCTTCCAAAATTGCATACGAGATACTCAACGGGAATTCGTATTTAGTAACAAATGAGTTCAAATAAATCCAACTGAAGCTGTTCTTCAACCACTTCTTCCAAAGGATGTGAAAAGACACAGTACTCTATCCATTTCCATTTCAGTTCTGTTGATTCGTTTAGGTAGATACAGAAACAGATTCACGAGGAGAAATATAATGAAGTCAGCAAATAAATTTTGACACCATTTTCAATTTCACATTTGTTGTTCCCCTTCATCTTTTCCCTCCAAAGCTATAGGCGTTAGAAAGACATTTAATCCGTCACAAGAACTTTTACACACTTCAAATAAGATCACCTGCAACCTGAGCCAGAATCCATTACAAACCTTTAAAATCCACAAAACAAATAGGGTAGTTATTCTTCCACGCAATTCTTAGGGCCACGATCCAGATAAAACTCTAAATTACTAATAAGAAAAAACAAAATAATTTCTCAAAAATTATATTTTAAAAAAAAAACACTATCGATTGTTCAATAAGAAGTGAAAGAAAACAGAATAATAACAACACTCACCAAGATCTCCACCGCGCTTGGCTGAGCTACAGTCAGAGCACCTAGCGGCGACGTCCTCGAACTTAGCTTCGCCGGAGACGATGCTTTCGCGGAGGGTCTCGAGCTGAGAAACGGCAGCTTCACGAGTGGTGTTGCTGATGACTTGGCCTTCAGGATCCTTCCAGGAGGCCTTGCGACGGGATCCCTGGTGCTTAATCAATATGTGTGAAGCCCTAACCTTATCGCGGGAAGATGAGGATGAGGACATTTTGGTCTTCTTCTTTGAATGCTTCTCCGAACGATCTGTTGATGATGGAATCGGAGCAGAATTCCCCTTCCTTTTCCGATCGGAATCTATTTTCGCAGCTTTTCAAAATTCAATTTATTTTATTTTTGGCTTTTGAGAAACGGAAAGGAGCGATTTGCAGACACAGTTTGCTTTTATCTCAGCTTTGACTATTTACGCACTCAAAGTTCAAAGCCGTGGCGGCTTTCAGTGGCAGTAATAAGTTCATGTAATTCAATTCAATTTTTTTTTTAATTTTAGAAAAATTTAATATGTTTTGAGGAAGAAAATTTCTAATTCTTATTTTTTAGCATTTGTTTTTCAAATTTCAATTTCTTTGATGATGTGTAAGTCACTAGTCCAACGTTATGAATTTTAAGGCACCCTTTGAGACTTTTTTCTTTTTTAAAATTCCACCTTAAATGTCTATGGGGATTCCCGGTTTTTATAAATAATTTAATTCTTGAAAAAAGTGTTTGAAAACTAAAAGTAAATGTCTTTTTTGAGAATTTTTTTTATTAGAATGTGTAAAAATTTTGTTAAATATTTTGAAAAGATAATGAAAAATGTATTGAAAGCAAAAGTTTAAGAGTTATAAGAGGTTTTGGGAGGAAGGCGAGGGAGGAATTTTGAATTTTAGATTTAAGTTTTGAACTGAAATAAAAAAGTATTTAAATATTTTATTTGTTCTATAGAATTTTTAACTTTTTGTGAATAAGTTTAATCCCAACATGGTCAATGTTTCTTTCCGAGGATTTATGGAGAAATAAAACTAGTTTTTCAAAAGCAAGTAAGTTTTATTGAGTTTTAATAATTAACAAATTAGACTCTTTCTTCTTTTTTTTTAACGCAACGAGAGCAAAAGAATTAGTCAATCAAATTTACTATCAATTTTTTTAAAAAAATCAACTGTGCTATCAACCAATGCATCAATTACTCTCTCTGAAAAAACATAAAAAACATATGAAGTTGCTCTAAGTGAATTGAAAAGGATTTCTTTCCAAACAATTTCGTCCCAACTCAACTTTAACAATTGGCATGCTTTGCTAAAGTTCTCTTCCTTTTTTACAATGTCATTGATCTTGGCATCAATGTGTTTCTGAATTCTTGTGGGACAAAGTTGTGCTGCATAGCCATTTAACTTTGCAGCCAGAGTTGACCTCTCAAGCTCTTCCTCAGGCTGAGTTTCCAATCTATCCATATGGTTGAGAGCCCTATTATCGCTCTCTACACGACTAAAAAAAACACGTCCGAGCCTCCCACTTCTCGAGCTCCAAAAGTGAAAGAAAGAAACTCTCTCTTTTTTTTTTTTTCCCCCCCCACACCACCACACACGGGGCGAAAAAAAAAGAGGATGAAGAAAGAATGGATTCCGTTTCAGCTCAAATTTCTGTAAATTGCAAATTCAAGGGATATGTCATTTCACTCTTTCAAATGCCTAATATTGTATTAGAAACCATAGCAAACAAGAGATGGAATGAGATACTTGTTATAGAAACCATTGCAAACAAACCAGTGCTCTACATTTTACATATACCCATTCCAATAAGCCCGTAAACTGTCGCGGATTTATGGACAACACTATGAAAAACTTCAATATTTGCTGACTGTTTTCATCATTTAGTCTCATTCGAGAAATAGTTATAACACAAGCAACATGTTTAACTCAGAGAGATTCACTAAGCACTAAGAGTAAGAAACAAAACTGAAAACCAGTCACGATTTGACCATAAAGATGCGAACTTATATATAAGTTGGAAGCTTTAGTTCTAGAAGAGATATGGGACAAAGAAAGTAGGATGTTCATCAGTCGGTTTATTTGAATTTCGGTTTATTTGTCCAGTTTTTTTGATTTGAAAATTATGAGAAATATAATTTTTTAACTTATTCAACAATTAAATAAGACTAAAATCACAATATTAAAAATTTTGTTTACTGTGTATATATGTATTGTAACCCAAGTAGTTTTATGAATAAATAAATAAATATATTATATATATGTACATTATTTGTATATAATTTATAAATTTGTGTTGTATATAATAAAATGTAAATTAAAAAGTTAAAATCACACATTGACAATTTTACAAATTATTTTAATTTTTAAAGTTTTATGCACACATATAATACATCAAATCTAAATTAACATCTTTTTGATATTTTATATATAGTATACAAGGGGGAAGGGGAATATGTTGTGATAATATCAATGGTAGAAATCTAACCTACGTCCTCCCACATGGACGCTTAAGACATTACTGCCGTGCTATTAACTCGTCCCCAACAAGGTCTTTGAAAACCGATGCGAACCCGCTGAAAATTGGGCGTGTTAGATCAAGGGCATTAATCCCAAAATGTAATTCAACAAATACCTTTTTAAGAAAATTTTTTTTAGAGTTTTGATACTCATGAAAAAATCATACTCTACCCCTCTGAAAAAACAGTTTGCTTTCTAATTTTTTTGTCCACTTTAAAATAAAATTATTTATACTAATAATAACTTTGTATGTAATATGTACGGTTCAGTATGAAAAGGTAATAACAGAAATGAAAATTTAGACACTTGAGAGCGCATGAAATGTTTGGTAATTTATACTCTACTATTTCAAAAAAAATAGTTTACTTTTAATTTAGTATTATTTTTTTAAAATCATATGTAATTAAACATATAATTTTATAATTTTTATTTTTAGTTATACATTATCATTATTAATAATGATAATATAAAAATTCACATAAAAAAATAACTTTTTTTTTACAAAGAATTTTTTTTTGAACTGAATGAAAATTTTTAAATTGAATTTTTTTTAGAAAAATAGTAATGAATAAAAAGTTATAGCAATCCATAAGTGAAGACGTAACCAAAAAAAAAAAAAAAGAATGGTTGAATACTACTTAGCACTTGGTGATTTTTTTTAATCAATTTTCTCAGATAAATAGTTACATGTCAAGGGCAGCTGTTGTATTATATTTTTATGTTAGTAAATACAACTGAATTTTGCCATAGTTGGACTTATTTTTTCGGGATAACATATTAAAATATTTTTCAATTTTAACAATACTTATAATTTGTAATTGATGAAAAAGATAAAAACTTCTTGATATAAAGTATATAATTTAAAATTCTAAAATAAATTTTTAAAAAGGCAAAAAATTAATAAAATTATTTACACTATATAAAAAAAATTTAACTAAAAAAAAATTAAAGATGAAAATTTAGTAAAATTTAAAGACAAAAATGACAAAAAATTAATATAGTTTAATTTTTTTATTAACTTTTTAAACGAAAAAATTTAATAAAATTATGTAAAATTTTGTTAAAAATTTTAATGCAAACAGACAAAAAATTATTATATGATAATTTGTTTATTAACTTTAATTTTTTTTATAAATACTTTGTTTTTTAACCTCAATTTTTTTGTCATTTTTGTCTCTAAATTTTATTAAATTTTTATCTTTAAATTTTATTTTTTTGTTAAAAAAATTTATTATATAGTGTAAATAATTTTATTAAATTTTTATTTTTATTTTTTATTTTTTTTGTCTTTTTAAAAATTTATTTTAGAATTTTAAACTATATGCTTTTTTCAACTTTAATTATCGACTGTTTGACTAACCGAATCACACACCATCAATTTTTTGACCTTTATATTACAAATTAAAAAATTTAGATATCATATTATTAAAATTAAAAGGCCGAGTCAAAATAATTACAAGCGCATAAATTCGAAATATTTTATTATATTATTCTTATTTCTTCACAATCATAATTCGCAAAGGACCAAATGATCCAACTCATTTTCAGATCCGGTAGAAATGGATTATCGGGTCCGGATCCTTACTGCATATAAGACCCTATAAACTTTCCCTCCCTTCTCGCCGCTCGCAGCCTCTCGTCTCTTTACGAAAACAGCTCCACTGGCACCACGACTTCACCATCTTCCGACGAACACCAGACAGTATATCTCCCTTAATCCGATAACTAGCAACTTTTCTTTTCTCTCTTTCTTTCTGTTCTGGGAAAAAAAATCTGACATTTTTTGTTTTTCTTTGCGATTATTTTCATCAATTTTTTCGAATAAATTGTGCTGGACTAGTATAAAGCGTGTGACTTGGAGGTTACGCTGGAATTGGAAGTTATATTCTACATTTGTGATTATGGTTTTGCATTCCTCACGGTTAATTGTTGTTTTGGTAATAATGTTTCTGTGATAGTAGGGTTTAGGGTTTTGGGGAAGGAGAGTTAAAAAGGCGCAGCTTTAGATATGAGTCGTAGCTTGGGCATACCAGTAAAGCTTCTTCATGAAGCTACGGGACACATAGTGACGGTTGAACTCAAGAGTGGGGAGCTCTACAGGGGAAGCATGGTTGAATGCGAAGACAATTGGAATTGCCAGCTCGAGAACATCACTTTCACTGCCAAGGTACACTCTCTATTTTTCTTTTTAAGTTGATGGTGCACTTTAATCCTATGTAGACGTTTCATGGTTTGGACTTTTCAAATTTCAGACCTTTAGAGCTCTGATGTTAGTAAATTAGGGTTGATCCTGTTTATTCTTAAAGATTTTTTTTTTTTCTAAATTTTGGACTGGAAACCTTGCTGGAGGAAAATACTTTAATAGCAGAACGATTTAGAAAATAATCAGTCATATTTATACTCATGAACAATGTGAGGATTGTGACTAAAATGCTATTATACGAAACAGTTATTGATTTGATATTATTGAGAGGATGACCTCTTTATATCCAAAAATGCTATCCTGTTTCGTTTTTTGTTGCCTTTTGCATTTTTTTTTGGTGAAGTTGGAAGTTGTGTCCTGACATCGGTCTTAATTCAGCATATTCTCCTCATAAGTGAAGTGTTGTCTAGTGTCAGTGACTTGGCTGAAAATTTACTTTTGAGTTTTACCTTGTAAACACAGGCAAAGGTTCTTTGGTTACATGCTCAGACTGCAATTGTTGAAATCGTTAGTGGTCTCTGTTATATCTGACAACTTGCTTCGCCTAAATTCTAACTACTTTTACCTTCATAAATCACCACAGAATTTTAAAACACTGTGAAAAGTGCAAATTCTGTGCAGGATATGGTTAACAGCTTGTGAAGTGTACAGTTCACACTCCCTTGAAGTGCCCTTTGTTGCAGCATTGAGACTAGATATCATAAGGAAATTGAGCCATTTCTAGCCTGATTTCCACCTTTTTTGGTACTAAATTGTTGCAAATAGTTTCGAGACTTAATTTTGAACTTCTTGTTATTTGAGAATTTTCTCTAGACGTCATCCAATGGCTTAAGATTTACACCATGAATGGGAAAGTGTTGTGCTTTCTGCGCAAAATTCACTTCATTTTTGTGCCACTGAATGCTTCTGAATTTTACACGTGCCTTGAGTACACGTCTATGAATATGTGAATTTTGGTTGGAGAACTTTGCTTCTCAAGCTAGTCAATGTTTATAAAGTCCATCTTAGATTTGAAGTACAGGCATAACTAAGGGCCTGCTTGGTTAGTGGGTTTCCCACTCGGCAATGATAATGAAACTAAAACATAATGCTTGCATGAGTATTGTGGAAATGAAAATTTTGAATTCAAATGCTGAAAGTAGTAAATATACCATTCCCCACCTATCCCTTGGGTTTCCCTCATTTCTAACTTCTAGCATATGGGTCAACCAATACACCCCTCACCTCTATCTTTTTTCTTTCTTCATCTATCTTATCCCTTGTCGCATTATTGGAATTAATCATTATTCCAAATTTTCAACCAAGCACCATTATTGACATTAGCATACCCATTAGCATTCCACACTACTATCATATTCATAGTTATTCCCATTCCATAGATTCATAGTAATCTGCATTGATACTACTGAAGCAATTCAAGGAGAACATAAAAGAAAGAAAACAGCAAGAAGAAGAAAAAAGTGCTCTGCCTTGGTGTGGCAAAATAGAATATCGAGGACATAAAATGTTGATAAAAACTAGAATATTGGTTAAATGAGCTTCCCTTTTGGGCCTTGTTTTATGTGAATGGTAGACACTACTTATTAAACTGTTCGGAGTTTTTCCTTATGGCCATGAGGATGAAAATGGTTTTTCTTCCCAATCTTCACAGTTCTCATATTATATTTCTAAACTTTATTCAATTTTTTTATAGGATGGGAGGGTCTCACAACTTGAGCATGTATTCATCCGTGGAAGCAAAGTGAGGTATTTACAATGTAATCAGAAAATGTTTTCTTGCTTCTCTAACTTCTTCTGAATTCTGATTCAAGAATAAAAATATATCAGGTTTATGGTGATACCAGATATGCTTAAGAATGCTCCAATGTTCAAACGCCTTGAAGCTAGAATTAAGGTACTTTTCTGTTTCACCTGTGTCCATTTGAGCTAATTTGTGCCTAAACGTTGCTATACTGATGTGTTTAATGTCACCTTTTCAGGGTAAGGGTTCAGCACTGGGTGTTGGGCGGGGCCGTGCTGTGGCCATGAGAGCTAGAGTAAGATCCATTTCCTGACTTTCATTGTTATATGGCATAGCAATTAGCATTCTTTTTTTTTCGTTTGAAAGTCAAGCTTTTCACAATATCATCTCATGTCATAGATGCATTTCTGGATGGCATCTTTATATAGGGATTTTGCACTTGTTAAGGCATGGAATATAAAGGGACTGAGAAGCCAGAACATTATGTTTTGTGAAAATTACATATTGATTACGTGATATAATGAAGAATGTTTGCCTGATAATAAGATCTTTGACTGCAGGCACAGGCTGCTGGTCGTGGAGCAGCACCTGGAAGAGGTATTGTGCCACCCGTAAGAAGGTGATCATTTTCGGTATGGTTTGTAATCTGTAGTGGGTTATGCATGGGTAATCATCAGACCCCTGAGGCAATTTGTTAAAGGGCAATATCTTCGGGTTTTCAGATTTTTTATTGTATGCTCTCTTGAAGATGGCTGGTACTGTTTAGACATGTATGATTTCCAATTTATAATTTTCGTTCAGATCGTCGTAAAATTTAAAGATTTGCATAAAATCTAATCTGCTTGTAGTATTATCCCGTAGACTAAGTATGGGGATGCATTTTCCACCAAGTCCGCAACTTCGCACTCCAAAGGAAATATCCAACATTTTCGTTTCCTTAATTTCTTGGCTTGGCCCAGAATGTCATGCTATCCGTTCTGCTAATGAGCTAGCGGGCTTTGGCTGGATTTATATTTTGCTAGCAGGATACCTTTTATCCAGAGTTTGAAAGATGTTCTGGACGATAACACGACAAGAAAAGGGGGGTTGGGGTGGCGAGAAGAAATAAAACTACAAGACCACGTGGACTTGGGGAATGTTGGTCCTCTTTCCTGGTTCAACTAAGGTAATAACAAAGATATAGCCATTGTATTGTGTGGTCTTAAATGAGTATGGGTATAAACAAACTAGAACGTTCGGTAAATAGTTCATGAATAAGTTCGATTGCATTCGTTTATGTCTGTTTGTTAAATTAAATGAATAGATTTTACTGTTCGTTTAATAAACGAACAGAATATAAATAGACATGTGTTTGGTTCATTTATGTTTACAAACAAACTCATTTAGTATTCATGAACAAGTTTGCTAATGTTCATATAAAGTTCGTTTATTGTTTGTTTATATTAAAATAATAATATAAATATACATAATAATATTAGTAATTATTCACGAACATGTTCGATTTAATATGTTAATAAATATGTTTACGAATAGTTCATAAACACTTATCGAACACTAATAAATGAATTCGAATACAAATATAAAAACTTAAATGAATATGAGTCGATCTCAAACAGTTTTAAAAATAAACGAACAGTTCACGAACGGTTTTCGTTCATTTATGTTTGACTTGTTTACACCCCTAAAATGAGACATAAAAAATATTGTGACCATCATCTCGTGTTCTTTCAAGAAGAAACTTTATCGAACAATAACAAAATCAATTGAAGGTTAATGGAATATTGGCTTTTAATGCTTAAAACTTTGATTCTGAATCAAAAAATATAAAATGAGGGAGATAGATACTACTCCCTGCATATTACTAATTTACTACTGCCCTGTTCTATTTTGGACCCCTATTTCCTCCTGTTTTCCTCTTCATATCGAGGCAAAGATTCATAACAATACAAAGAAGAAAATTGGAACCGTATTTTTTACGGTCTGAAATTGCAAGGAGTTTTAGTTAGTCTGCACCAGATTTGGTGGCTTTGATGATTGAACTAAGCCTGGTAAATGATCCTAGTAAGTTTGCGCAGCCGTACAATTTAGCGTCATGCTAAGAATACGAACTAAGCAACACGTCTTCTCAACCATTTAGATCAATGCCACAACCCTCAATCTATAACACAAACAGGAGTGTCTCCTCTTGTCCCTTACCATATATGTATGCATGAACAAGCATGGAGGAGACACCGTACGACCCACAGAAAAAGACCAGTAGCAATCTGCATCAAGCGCAGCTGGAAGCCTGGAAGATGCGGTACACCATTAGCTGGAAAAGGCCAAACGGATATTTTCTTTCGTTCAAGCACACTTCATGCTCTAAATTGAAATTCCCGAGAGATATACTGGCCGACGGTGTCACGGTGGTAACCTTGACTCTCCAAAGTGCGCCGAAAGTATAAAATTATTATGGTTTTTGTGAGTCCCAGGGTAAGCAAGGCCATTAAATGAGCCATGAGTCTTTAATATTGATGTTGACTTGGTAAACAAAAGTCAATTTCCAGATAATGGGCCACTTTTTGTGATTGGAAATCTGGAATGGGATTAAAGGAATAAAGACTTGAGCACCATTTGTCCATGCATCGTTCTTTTTCTCTTCCCTTCAAATATTGATAACATTTAATGCGCCCACCCCACCATGGCATTTTCTTGAAAATGATTTTTTCTACTAGAAATGCTCATTTGACCGAATGGAAGGATAAGAATTAGTGAAAAAAAATGGTGGGTTTTACAAAATCTCGGTTAAAAGATCGATTTCGTGTGTTCAAATTAAAGAAAGATTATTGCCCACATATATTCTTAGAGAAGAATTTATATTCAAATTTATAGCAATTACGTCTTAGTTGAGTGTTGAGAGGAAAATAATGGTTAACCGGTTTGACTATCAACATATTAAACATTTAGTCTAGAATTATTGTGAGTTAGAGGATGATTTGAGTGACTAAGGACACTTTGTTTTAATCAGTTTGTTTAGCATGTGCACTTTGTCTCCCCTAATTTGATTGGAATCAGTTGCTACTACTATATTAGTGTTAGCTCTTACGTCCAAAATCAGAAACTATGAGAATTCCCATGACTAATTTTGTGAACAAAATTAAACCATTTATGAACCCTTTGGAGGGTACTCTCCTTATGGTCCCAACTGGCATGTGCGAGTGAGGATATGTTTCCAACATGTCTTGATCAAATTATCAAATTATCAAAATTTTCCAATCAAAGAAGTGATGATTAATGCATAGATTAGCCTAACCTAAGGTTTAAAGTATCAAATATTGTCCAACAATGAATTTGGAAATGTTATATCATGATGAAATTCTCACTTTTTTCTGTACGGGAAAATGATTTGAAAAGCAGAACATGGATTGAAATGATATGCTATTAGATGTTGGAATAAAATTACGTACTTACAGGATATGCTTCCAATATGTCTTGATCAAATTATCAACATTTTCCAATCAAAGAAGTGATGATTAATGAATAGATTAGCCTAACCTAAGGTTTAAAGTATCAAATATTGTCCAACAATGAATTTGGAAATATTATATCATGATTAAATTCTCACTTTTTTTTCTGTACGGGAAAATTATTTGAAAAGCAAAACAAGCATTGAAATGATACGCTATTAGATGTTGGAATAAAATTAGGTACTTACATTAAATAAAATGATACAGTATTGAAGTACAGACGATAAAACAGAAATTTGTATTTTAGTTGAAACTCTGCTAATGTACTATTTTTTAAAACAATCATATTTTATTGGAATATATTTATGTTCTATTACCATAAGTCTATTCTATTTAACCAAACCCCACAATGTGGGGTGAGACTTCCATGTTAACTAAAAGATAAGAAAGACGATAAAAATTGTAAGACTTCCATATTAATCAAAAGGTAACGAAGACGATAAAAAAAAGTTGTCAAATGTAGGATTTGAAATCCTAATCTTTTCACTCTAACATATGTTGAGTAACTATTAAGACAAGCTCGGTGATATAATTGTACTATCGATTGTAGATATGTGTGTTCATACTTATCCATTGTCATTTCAATTTTCAAATTTTAGGCATGTCTACTAATACTACGTTACATATTACAAATTTAATGGTTGACATACAGTCAAATCAAAACTATTAGGGAAAATTATATTCCGTTTTACTTTGATAGCTCTTAGGGAGAGTCTACTTCAGTCTTACTTGGTATGTAGTTTACCAATGAAAACTATTAGTATAAACAAAAAATAGCATTAGTTCTTAACCTTAGTTGTGTTCTTTCCAATTTATACCTTGACAATTTTTAACCAGACTAATTATGTTCTAGTAATATGTAATTTTTTATTAAATCTTTTAATATTTTTAATAAAATTTTATTTGGTAACAAAAAATAGCGGTAAACATAAGAATACTGTGGATGCATAATTAATGTAGATAACAAAAACTTATAATTAAAAAATATCATCTCAAATACTATACAAGAATCTAGCAGTGACAACTATAAAAGGCTTTATATGTTTTGAAATCTCATGAACTGCATAAATTAGAAGATAATTAGAAAAAACAGTTTATAATATAAAAGGACAATTTATTCGTATATAACAAGATAAAAATAAATAATTATATATCAGTAAAAATAATGTTATATTGAATGTATGAAATATTTTTTTAATAATAAATAAAAAATGAAATTACATCCAATTAGTAACTCCCACCTTTCGTAAATAAAAGGATTTAATAAAAATTTGCAAATGGATGGAGAATTTTTTCTGGACAATAAGGTCAAAGAATTAAAAAATAAACACGTTGTCGTTTTATCAGTATTGGGCGGTGGGTACCTTAACATATGGGACCCTTTTTTAAAAAATATATATATATATATATATATATATATATATATATATATAAAGTATTTCGGATTGACAAAAAGGATTTCAACGTCAGACCTTGATTTAATTAGTTTTGGGAGAATTAATGAGCTCGTCCCCATGAGTTTTCTCGTTGAGTTTATGAGCTTAGATTTTTTTTTTTTTGGGGTAATATTGTAAAACTTAATATTCATGATATAAACATAAAACAAAATTTTTAAATAAATAATTTATTACAAATGATTAAATCATAAAGATTGTATACCTGATGCGAAAGATATAATTTTGAAAAAAGATTAAGAAACATCACTATTATTGTCAAAATTAGTTTCTCTCTCTTATCCATTTCTTTCTGTAACAGACAATTTGATGGTGAAGATTTTCTGATGCGGAAGACATAATTGAAAAAATATTGAAAAACACCACTACTACTATCAAAATTGATTTATGTCTTTTAACTTTTTTTTTCTATCATAGATGATTTGATGGAAAAAGTTTTTGTAACCAATTTATATATCTCTAACATTTAATTTGGTACATCCATCAAGTACTCAAATAAACGGTTGAAATTTATTCCACTATTAAATAGGTAATATGAGTTAATTAGAAAATTATAATTAAACCCAATAATTCGAGCCACATTCTAACAAATATTTATGACGGTAATGAATACGAACTCTCTATAATGTAGTTTAGGTTCGGTATAAATTGTATTTTTATTTTGTACTATTTTTTTGTTTGTGAGTCAAAAATTGTGAGATAAAAATAGTATAAAAAATATAAAAATAGAAAAAACATAATTAGAAACATAGTTCAGGTGTAGTTTTAAATTTTTAGTTGATTTGTGTAACATAAGCATTGTATGGCGGATTCACTTCATAAAAATTAGTCCATCATTATTTTATTTTATTTTTTTAAAAAAAGAGTCAATTCTTCACTTTTTTCCCTCCCTTTGTTCAACCAAAAAAAAAAAATGTTCATTGTTCAAATATATTTTTATAATATCTCTAATAAGTAACAACTTACAAAGCTATAATTAAAAAGTGAAGATATAAGTGAAAAATTATTGATCATTTATGGATAAAATATGTTGCATCTTATAAACTCTAGATTGTTGTATGTCTTGTTAAAACAAAGCCTTTTTTTTTTTTGTTAAAAACAGAAAGAGTATAATAACGAGCAATAAATTATTTTAGATTCAAGTATGTTAATTATATATCTCTAGGCAGAACAACTTAGCTTTTGCCCAAAATAAAAATATTTTTATCTTCATCACTTCTTAAAAATTTATTTTGTCACATTTTAGAAATTATCTAAATTTCAAAATTGAGATTATTTTAAAACCTTGCTGTGACCAACTCCTTCTTTAGGGTTGACCATTTCAAAAAATATCTTGATCAAAATGGTAACTTTCAACAAAAATTTTCTTGGAGAAAATGATCCATGAAGACAGATAAAAAAAAGTTAATTCATTGACCATCTCTTTTTCACATTATTGGTAGTTCCCATGGTTGAGGTTTATTCTTTCAATCATTGCAAACTGATCATTCAACTATAGTGTCGCAATCCACGCTTTCTTCCAAACATTGAGTTCTCAAAGTTTCAACTTTCAACCATCCATCGTGCTAGAATTCTTTGCGTGACAGGTTCAACTCCCAATAAAATTATTACAAATCCCCCATCATGATGAGCCTTTCCAGACTTCATTTTCTGCCACAAAAAAATGTGGACAAGAGCTAGCATATTCATCACCAATGATCAATGCACAGTTGTTCAGAGTTTTTGGCAGAGTAACATCATTTGATTGAGTACTTCACATATATATGAGCAAGGTAATTAAAAAGCATATAAATACACATATGAGAAATTTCGAATTTTCCAAGGTGCACACATTGAAACACCACCTATGAAAATATATATTCAAAAAAATAAAAACTGGAGTAAGGGAGAAAAATTAGTTTTGATCCTGTCAGGTGATCATTATATATGCCATGCATATATAATTAAGCTACCTATATATCTAAAATTAACCCAAACCACAATTGTTACCATCCTCAGTCCTCTTCTCCATAATTAAATCCTAATTGGTAAAACGCCCTCATGATCATCATCTGATCAAATGGAAAAAAGAGAGCAAAAAACTTCTTCATCACAGGGAATAGTGAGCCCCATCTCATGGTTGAAGCCAAACTCTTCTTCAGCTCTCTGAAGCAAGCTCTGGAATTCCGGGTTCGCCAGCCACGTTATGGGAATGATATATCTGCTCCTGTTTGCTCCAACATACACTACAAAATGGCCTTTTGGGACATCGTGAGGAAGGCCATTGTCATGATCATGATGATAACCATTCCTCCTTCCAAAACTCGAACACTTTTTGAGGATTTGTTTGAGGGCTGCCGTTTGAGTGTTAGTATTTTTTGTTGCTTTCTTTAGAGCCATTTGAAAAGAAGGTCGGTTTACAAAGAGAATGAATTGTGAGAAAAAGTGCTAGAGAGAAGGAAAGATGTGAAGGTGGTGGGGATGAACTGAAGGGGAAGGCTTGGAGCAGTATTTATGGAGGAGGAAGGCGAAACAAAGACATGTGGAGTGTGGGGGCGCAACAAGCCAATAAAAGCATAGATGTCTCTTAAGGGAAGTCTTGTACGAGGCGATGGAGCCTCATTCCCTCCACTGGTCCTTTGCCTTTCTTTTGTTGCCTCTCCTATTGACAAAATGGACCACCATTACTAGTGTGTGTCTGTGTGTGAATAGTCCTCCCTTGACTCTTCTTTAATAATTGAAGGAAGGGAAGGATTAGGATTAATCATTAACGTACATTTTACTACACTCATGCATTGGGTACGTACGTAAATTGTAAGGTCACACGAAATGGAACTGAAACCGTGTTACTACTTATGCTGGTTTGTGCACATAAGGCAATGAAAACTGAGCCTTGCGAGTTTTGGTATTCATCATCGTTTGTATTGACACTAGAAACTACAACCATCCTCAATTAGTTTCTAATTCTACAGTTTCTCCTCTACTAAATTACGTACTTACTGATTGTTGTACACTTGTAATACCCAAGGAGTCATGACTCCATGACGTATTTGCTCCTTTGGCCTCTTGCCAGAGCTATGAGTATGTTTAATTTACTAACAGAAGCAAGAAAATATCAACAAAACCAACGTCTTTCATGTAATTGAGTTGAATTAATGTGTATATTGATTGGAGGATGAGCAGTGGTCTGGCAGTATAGGGTTAGACGTTCAACACCAAAAGTCTATATTTCTTATCTCCCCAGCTATAGAAAAATTAGTTACCCCTTCCTTCTCCACCATTAAAAACTTACTTAGAACTAGCAGAAATAAGTCTATATATATTGCTGCGTTACATCGGTGGACAAGAACAGTATCGGGAAGTACCGCTTTTCCCGCTTTTGGAACCTCAATATTGACGGGCTTACTTGCTAAATGCCAATTGGCACAGACAATATGTTCAGTCGCTTCTCGTGAATTTTCTTAACCTTGTTGTGCAAAAATAGTGTATGCATTTGAAAGGCTGCCTGAATTATGATATATATCATGAGTGATACGGAAATAGATCGAGTAATCTGCTTCTTTATCCAATAAAAAGTCTTTCTAGTTTCCATGGTTCAATTTTGATTCCAAATTTTTTACAATAAATGGGATGAGTCTATAGTTTCCTATCCACGATTTTACTAGTTATTGGGGAATAAATTAAATGAAATAATATTTTATTGGCAGAGTGTATGTTGAGTCTCTTTCTGGTTCCAGTTGGAGTTACATATGGGATGTTCTTTCGTGGCATTACTATGATCGTGGCATGATTTTGGCAGATGAATGAATTAGTGAATGCATTCATGAACGAATTTATGAAGAATGCAAACGAATGAGTACCATTTTTGTCTGTTTCGGGATCATCTAATTTATTATCGTACGCACGAAACGAAACGACAGTATGGCAGTTTTGGCTTTTCTGTGCATTGAACGAAACAAATGATCCTGCATGCATGAATGTTTACGTTCATGATAATCCAGGGCATTTTCCTTTCGCTGTTTCCAGGATTCAAGGGCTTCTGTCTTTTGAGTTAAGAAGAAGCGACAATTCAAGAACAGGGCAAAGAAGCACCATTTTAGCTTCACATGCGTGGTAATATTTCACTTTTTCTTGTCCATTTTAAGATCAGGCAAGTGGAGCATTGTTATTAATTTCCTTATTTGGCACCTGAATTGTCTCTAATTGAACGTTAATATTTAATACTCAATATTCTCCATGCTTAACTATAAGTTAAAACACTTAATATTTAATACTCCCTCCCTCCTAAAAAAAAGAGTCAACTTTGAAAACTTTTTCTTGTTTCAAAAAAAGAGTTTACTTTTAAACCAAAATTTTAAAATATCCTTATTAATGATAATTATGTATACACAGTAAAAATAAAAATATAAAATTATACATTTAATGGTGCATTAAATGAGTTATACCTAATAACTAATAAAAAGTTATATTTTAACTAGAGTAAAATCTTTTTTTTGGGATAGAGGGAGTACTCAATATTTATCTATACAAGCCCTGGTTAAAGTTGCAAAAATAAGAGTATGAATCCCACTTGTAAATAGTCCAAGAAATATAACATGTATAAGAATTACTGAAAGTGCGAAAGAAACAAGAAGAATAACAACTAATTTATTGATTAAAATATTCCTGAAAAGTCGATAACTAAACTATAAGGATTTTGTGAAATCTTCTAAATATTGGCAAAGATTGAAAGAAACTAGAGTATGCAAAAATCGAAACTGGTAATTTCCATTAAATATTTTCAATGGTATTGTATATTGAACTTACATTTGAAAAAAGAAAAAGACTATCCACCTCAGGAGAGAGAGAGAAATAATAAAAACAAAAAAAAACTTCAGGTGTCCTCACCATTAAGCAATCCATATCTGGATTTGGGCCCCATTAATGGTGCTAATCTTATTCATAACATTTTGGTCGGCATAATGAAACAGCAGCATTCAAATCTAGGACAACAAAGAGGTGTTGCTCCTTGAACATGAGAAGATGATGATAAAAGCAGGGGAATAGATTAATGAATCAACTTGCATTGTGTCCTGAGTTAGTTATGGCTGTTTATCTTTTGTCCTATTTTCAAACATGGGGTCGAAGAAATACAAACTGCCTAGCCTCATAAGTTTAGATTTAAGATTCTAGAATTATCAATTCTAATGCTTCAATAATTTAAGAAATATGATGATTTGTTTATTTTGTTTTACACCGCGTGATAGCCCATCAAGATTTTAGTTCAATTATGTCAAGTTGTGAGAGAAATGAGTATGGTAAAAATACAACAAATCGGTATGGTTTGAAGCATTCTAATCAAGAAGAACAAGAACAGGTTCTACTTATGCATATTTAGCAACAAACTAAAAAGTATCATAATAAAATACGAAGTGCCAGTATCATTAACCATTCTAGTTATGAAGTTCGGCATTTGTTTCCATCACAATTTGTTCCTACGCCACGGCTCAAAATTTGTGCATACAAAGCAAGAAGGACCAGGTGGGAGAGTTTAGATGACTGTTTCTACATGAACAACCTCCCATGTGATGAGCTTGCTGAAACTTAAGCACCAGCGAGCCCTCCAAACATACGTTTTTATTAGACATGGATTCTTAGTACTAAAAATGAGCACCACGAGTACTTCTGGCTGTCCTGCTTAAGGATTTAAACAATAATAATACAAGTGTCATAATCTGCCATGTTCAGAGGCCTAGAAAGCTGCATTGCCATATTTAGTTAACAAGCAAACAGAGCATTAATGTTACCCTTACCCCCTGCATTGCATTGCCTAACACTTTGAACCAACAGGGTTCTTTATCTTTTGGCTGAAAAAGAAACGTGTGACGATTTTAACGAATTAAAAATTGTTCAGAGCCCTGGAGATGAGACTTATGCTATGTGAGGTAGGTCAACGAATTCATTCTTACTTAAATATCTTATATAAGTGTCTGAATATCATGTTTACCAACTCAAACAGACCGCAGAAACGTGGAGAAGAATGTGAATTAAGGGCATGTTGAAGGACATAGGTCCAAGTGCAGTAGTCATGAGGATTGGATAATGGATATTCCATGTTTTGTTGTGTGAATGCACGGATGGGTTTAACAGATTAAGGATAAGAGGCCTCAGCAGACAAGCCATCTGTTTGAGTGGGGAGATAAGGACCATGACTCCAATGAACGACATGGCACTTTCTAGTTATTAAAGATGATTGCGTGTGACACAGCAAGAATCCCACCAATTTAACCACACAAATTGTCTGGATCACATGAAGAACATTGTCACAAAACTGATGTTCTGAACTACCTACTTCTACCACTCAAAAACTCGAACTCATCAGTTCAATTTGTTCCCAACATTCAGGAAGCAAATCTGTTTCTGTTTCTCAAATATTCTTAGCAAGATCAAAAATCCTGCCGGGGATACTCATCAGATTCCTAATCAATAGATCATGTATAACTGTGCCGCTGTCTGTTACAGGCCATTAGAACTTGTCTTTGCTATATCTTATCGTATTAACAAACGGATGAGTTCTCACAATTTCAAGTCAACCTTGTCATCATAAGTTCGGAGTATCGAAGTCTTGTTAGGTAAATGCCACAAACCATACGATGTCTAATCACGGGTTGTGTGGTTTTGCTCTAACTATGTCCTTCAATTGACTATTGACTTTGAAAAAAAAAAAGATAAAAAAAAAACCTGACTTTGACGGAAAAAAACTATTGGTCTTGCGGCTCACACCAATGGCCACCAGTCGTCCATGTGGTAATTTTATTTTCAAACTTTTATCATTCCACAAATCCTATACCACTAGTGCATTGGCACTTGTTGTCTTGTTGAATCATTCCGCAATTGTCACTGGCTGAATTTATAGGCATTCATTGTCCTCATAATGTTGATTCAATGTTACAGCCCCAGTCAGGATTCAATGTTACAGCCCCCAATCAGGATTCAATGCTACAATGTCCATGCCCTTCAATTGACATCGATAAAAACAAATCATTGAATTTGCCTCAATGGCTACTTACTCATGTTACTATTTTGACGTCATCATGGGATTTGTCTCGATGAATATCTACATGTTTTTTTTTTTGATAGGTGATATTTTGACTTTGACAAAATCAATTGTTTTTTTACACTTTTCATAAGTGCGATTTTTGGAAAACAGGCGCACCACAATTGCCAAATGTGGGCGATTGATGATGTAAAATGTCTGCGATTGCCATTTTTTTTTAAAAAGTTCTTGCTATAACATTAATGATCAACTCTTCACGGCATACAATAATAGTTTGGTGGCTAGGTTATTCAACACTTGCGGCAGTAGTTTAGTTTGTTGCGCTATTTAACGTATGCAGTTTTTGAGATTATTATGTCCGGTGGGAGACGAAAGTTAGGAACCTCGCGTTCAGTTTCTTTCCTCAACTACTCTTTGCGGTACCCAGTCGAGCCAACCACCGTTGTTCGTTAGTAATTAGTATTAGTTTTAGTTTTTTTTTTTTTTGTCCCTCTCTAGAGAGTGTATTCTTACATGTTATACATGTTAAAGTATTTTTTACTTTGGATAGATATTTTTCCTATTTTTTTGGATTGTAATCTCCTTTTTCTTTGTGGGTTCAGTTCATTCCAATATTACGAAGTGCAATTAGTCATTTTATGACTATGTACTTTTACATTATGCAATGTTAATATATTATTATTTTTTGAAAAAAAAAAGACAAAATCAATTGACATGTATAAAAAGTCATTGAATTTACCTCAATGACCACTTACCCAGTTACTATTTTGACCTTATTGTTGGACTTGTTTCAATTGCCACTTACCTATTTGAGTTTTTACTATTTTGACTTTATCATTGGATTTGTCACAATACTCCTTAACTATTTGGGTTTTTTTTCTTTTTTTGGTTTTTTGGGTGGTATGCGATATTTTGACTTTGACAAAAACAATTGACATCAACAAAACAACTATTGAATTTGCCTCCCACTTATCCGATTACTATTTTTGACTTTATTATTAGATTTGTCTGAATGACCTATTTGTTTTTAAGTAGGAGGTGCTATTTTGAGTTTGACAAAAGAAAAAAAAAACCATTTGGTTTTATCCAATGGCCACCTGCCCCTCCCTATGGATATGACTTTAGTATTAGATTTGTCTGAATGACCTATTTGGGTTTTTTTTTTTTTTTTTTCTTTCGGTAGTAGGTGCCGTTTTGACTTTGTCTTTCTTTAGTGGTAAGTGCTGTTTTGACTTTGACTTTTTTTAGTAGTAAGGGCTATTTTGACTTTGACCCAAAAATAAAACCATTTGGTTTTTCCCAATAGCCACTCACCTGCCCCTCCCTGTGTGATAGGGTATTAGCCAATTAGGGTAGGCCTATTCCTTGCAGGGATTGGATCTCAGGTGTAGCTAACAACACCGTATCGTACAAGCAGGTGACTATTGGAGCAAATCTAAGGGTTATGTAAATTTGTAATAAGGTATGGCGGTTGAATAAGTAAACTCCCATTGGTTTGGTTAATGGTTCAAAACATCTCTCTTTCCAAAAAGTAGCGGGAATTCAATTATTCCTAAGAGTACTACAAAAGAAAGTTAACCATGAATTATCGATAAATCTTAAAGTGATTTCGTCCTAAGTTAATGCCCGAGCAGTTAACGGAGACAGACCGTAAATTCATTATACCTATGCTGGTTCAAATCCAGCTCGGCCCAACAATTCCAACTCGCCCAACAATTCGTCAGTCTATTAGATCAAATTCTCGATTTGTAATGATAAAAAAATAAAAAATAATAATAATAAAATTGGCTTTGACAAAAGGTCCCGTAATAAAGATGGTCATTGGAAGTTTCATTATCAAAAAGAGAGCATCACTTAATCTGGCAACCATATAATCTTATGTACAAGCAAATCAGGCATTATACTAACAATTTAACATGTCCTGTTAGATCTCCTAAAAAATACATAGCAGCTCCTAAATCAAACTGTCCACAGATAGTTGAGGGCTAGAATAGAAAAGTATAAAAGAGATCACTGGCTAAAATAGAACCGGTTAAAGGTGTCAATCATCCTAAAGAGCGAGTCAGTTCAAATACACAATGAATTTTACAGATGTGATTGATCGCCATCTAAAATAAGCATAACGGCTAATTGTTGACATTCACAATCTGGTACCTTGACTAACCAGAGGTTGGCTTGAAAGATTGAGGCAGCCCATCCATCATATTCAACTGCCTTCTCAGCTTAACAATGTGAGCTTGCACCTATCAGGTACGTAATATGTTAATAATTGTACACAGAAGCCTAAGAAGCCATCAACTTTAACAATTTGCATGTGAAAGAGAACTAGCTAAAAGAGAAGCTGGTTGGCAATCGGTAGAATACCAGATGATTTACACACAAAATAAAGTAGTACAAATCGCCAAAATAAAGTGTTGATAAATTGTAAAAGCAGAAAACACCAAAAGACCTCACCCGTTGACGAGCTCCAGCAAGTTTTAGTAGCTCATCTGCCTCTGAGAAATTCATGAACCACGGACTAAGTGAATGTGCTTTTGTGTCACCTCTCTCATTTTCATGCATATTCTCAGCTGGAACTGAGGAAAACAAGGCAGAAATGAATATTCTAAGCAGTTGTAAATGACCATATTTATTTACAAGAAGAAGCTATACCAGGAGGCAAATTGAGTGAGGGAGGGAGTCGGGGCACAATAACTGCAGGATGATTCTGCACACGGGCAAAAAAGTCTGCCGGAGGTTCAGGAAAAACAACCTCATTGTAAGTTTCAACCACGACAGGTTTTTTAATTGACTGTGGTCCACTATCATCTTCAGAGTACAACTTCAAATGGTGATACCTAGAAAGAAAGACAGGCGAATATGAAATATTTCAACTTGCGAACCACCATGGGAAATTAACAGAGAGAGAATCGAGAACTTACAAATCTAACTGCTTATCACAGATGTCATTGTGGAAGAAAAGGGAGATTGCAATTTCAAATTCACCCCAACCACATTCTGATAACTCAAAGGGCGGTGAATCAACAACTCTAACAGGGTTATTAAAGCTGGGATGCAATTGAAACACAACTCGCTTAATCACAACACCAAGATTCTCATTGGTTGCCCCACGCACGTAAACTGTCCACTTATGCGACTGAGTTCTAATTTACAGAAAAATCATTCAAAAACACTTAAACCGTCAGCAACAAAGCTAGAAAACCAAAGAAATAATAATAATAATATGTAATAGTAAAAACACTGAAGACGATTTCACTTACTCGCTGGCTTTTTTACCAAGCCAAAATGCTATTGTTCCATAAACAATAGGGACACAAATTTCAACATCTTTGATTCTCTTCACTGCAATCTGTTAAAAAAGCCACAAAGCTACTTAACACAAACAATATTTGAAGAAAAAATTAACTTAACCAAAATCCCAAAGGCCAAGCAGCCAACTGGAACTGGAAAAATTTCAACTTTACTAATACAACGATCACATAACAAAGCTTTGAGCTTTACTGAAACTCAAACATTAGAATTCCAACCCCCAAAAAGAAAACAAAATCAAACATAAGCTCTGGCTAGAGTAAAGAGCAGCAAAATGAACCCACTTAAGGAAAAACGCACCTAATTATCACCAAAGAAAAACATTCATAAATTGTAAACAACAAATAAATTTAGAAAGGTTTTTTTATGGTTTACCTTCTTTTCAGAATCCTCAGAAGGCCTAGTAATTTTGATGCGTTGCAATTGCAACTTCGGTGTTGACTCATTGCCATCAGACTGAGCTTCCCCCTGCAAATTTTCAGGCATTCCTATTTTTTTAAAATCCAAGAATGTCCCAATTAATTAGTTTTTGCTGAAGGTTTAACGAATTTAGGGTTAGGGTTTTGAAGGGAATTCAGAAACGGTGTGTTTGTTCGTTGGTTGTTGGTTTAGGTGGGAAGGCGCTTGTTGGGTAAGATGTCAATTCTATTTTGGTTACACCTTAAGTTGCAGTAACTAATGTCCTTTTTTTACCGGTTTTGAGTTTTGATCAAAGCCGAGGAACGATTCTGACTTTTGTATTTATTTTGCTGAAATCATTTCCATGATTTTGTGTAATAAACTTTGATGTTTTGCTAATCCATTACTAACTCTTCTTTAATATATCTCTGGCCATGTTTGATCCTGTTAATAATGAACGGACCCTAATAATCCAGCTAAATCATACCGCATCACCATGACAGCAAGAAGGCCTACATTATTCATTATTCCAGCAGCAGCCCATGAAGAGTTATAAGGTAGATAAATATCTTCTGGTCAAAGTACAAGGAAGAAAGTGGCATTTGACTTTCAGAATTTTTATTTTTTTTTCAAAATGATAGTTATATTACAAAGCCAAATTGGCAAAATGTACATAGCCTAAAAGGCTAAAAGAGCTCTATGATGTTGGTTGAAACCTAACCCATGAAGACAAGCACCTCCGCGAAGGAGGAGTACGTCCGACGGAATCGAAAAAAATAACAATACTAATTAAAATAAAAAATAACATCTCCAGAGGATGACAAAAGCCTTCGAAGAGGACATTATACCCTATAACGTAAGAATAATACTAATCTAATTAAATGCGATCGACTAAGGCAGCTTGCTTCACTAGGTACCTCAAATGACGTGTGAGATGAGAGAAACTGAATGCACGCTAATAATCCTTAGCTCACGTCCGATAGCGCTACCAGGTAGAGCCGTGAATTGGAAACCGAAAAGAAGAATTTCCCGAGAATCAATAGTTTGAGCTATTTCATCAAATGTAAATGCAAGTGATTTTGGTAATGTGAGTTGGGCGACTAACTTTCCAAAAAGCCTCTTTTCTCTTGGTTCGGTTTGCTTTACTCGCTGAACTGACCTTTTCTTACAGGTATTCGGAAGGTGAGCTTTGAAAGAAAGATTGGAATTGAGATTATATTTCGGGACAAAAGTTACTGCTAGAGGTTGAAGCCCCAACTTTTAGTAAGGCTATGCCCAACGATCTATGACTTAGTCGATGCTTGACTAGCCAAGCAGACAAACGACCCTGCATTTTTTTTATCTCTTCCCTCATTTTTTTTGTATTATTTGTATTGTACAAGTATTTCACATTTACGATGAAATTTCCCTAACTCACATCCGATGCCTCTCGAGCCGATTCCATAAAATTACATTCGTTGCATAACTTGACATTCATCCTACTACAGTTGAGTGTTGATTAAGCGGCCAGTCAAACTACGACCGCATATATGGAGAATGCCGCAACCCAAGTCATATAATATGACATGCGCTAGTATTTGCATACTTTACTTATGCACTGGCATTTGCATACTTTACTTTTTGACTGCTCAAGGCATTCAAATTCGCGCAGATTGGTAAGGTGCGCATAAATTGTGATTCAAAGTGCGTTTTACGTTTAAAATTAATTATTATAAAATAAAAAATATATTAAAAAGCGTAAAAATGTATTTTCCAGAGTTCATCCATATATACCCTAATCTGCTCTACAATCATGCACAAGATGAGCGAATGTGAAGATTTGCATAAGATGTGTTTTGACAGTTCGTGGTTTGTTGAAATTTTATATCACTAATGAAAATGCATTCACCATCACTAGGTGCAAAAGGCAAGAACAGAAGATATCAGGAAAGACATCATACAGCACATGGTGTGAACTGTCAAACTCAAGTATCCAGAGGAACAACATTTCACGACAACTTCTACATTTCATTATTGACAATTATGCAATCAAGCTAAGGTGAATTCGAGTAAATGAGAACGGCTTTGCACCAATACCAAAGTAACTTCTCTAGATCTTTTAGAAGGGAGACAACAGAAAACAAAAGCAATACAGGTGCATAGCAATGTTAAATTGGAGAGGAGAAGAAGCCATAGCAGAATTCATCTGCAGCTGTCATTAACGTCCACCAAATGTTTGGCAGAGGCAAGGGTCATGTCAAAAAAGAGGAGATCCAGTGAGATATTAAGTAATCAAGCCAAGTTAGATGTTGGAAGCGCTCAGTGCCATAACCTTGCATTGCTCATTCATGGCAAGGAGTTGGGCCTCTTTCTTGTCAAGTAGAACGCTTAACTTGACGTTCTCTTCCATAAGTTTCTGAACCTCAGCCTCTTTCTGCATCTTCTCCGTCTCCAGTTGACTAGTTTTTGCTACCAACCTGCTCCATCAAGATTTAACAACCCATCATTACAATCATGGAAATTGCCCTACTGGCATCATGTCCCACAAAACATCCACTTAGTTCCCTTTAAATTTCAATCTATACCATCGGTGACCAAATAAGATGGAGTATCAGTAAATATCATACTACATCTAAATCTTCTGATGGACACTAGGAATCATAAACTGGGCACTTAAAGATACTAAAAAGAAATAAAGAAAGTCTACTCAGCCAATTAATTTGATAAACCTTCTATGGTTAAAGGAAAAGAAAATGTACTGACCGTTCAAAAAGCCTCTCAATTGTCTGAAATTGCTTCTCAGATGAAAGAAGTGTCTCTCTTACACTAATAAGACTACTGACATAGGTTTTCAGGGATTCAAAATCTCTCTTAACACGAGCAAGCTCTAGCTCATTTTCTGCAGCTCTTTGCCTCTGTCGAGAAGTTTCCCCAACCAACTCTTCAACCCTTTGTCGCATCTCACTCAGAATGCAGTTTGTTCCCATAGCAAAATTTTCCATCTCCTCTAACTTTACAGACATGTTCTCAATTTGAACAGCCTTTCTTTTTATCTCTTCCTGCCCTACAGTTACCTTCTCCTTCTCCAAAGCAGTTTCAGATTCTGCCACTATAGCCCTTTTGACAAGGCATTCCATGACATCTGTCACCATTTGTACACCTTTCAGTACTTCACCAATGTAAGCCCCATCTTGTTCATCAAGAAATCCATTCTGACTACCAAGTTTCATCCAAGTTTCCTCCTCTAAATCTTCAAAGGGAGATAGATCCACATTCCTTGACCACCCAGATAATGGTATACCATTTTTGTCCACTAGTCCAACTCCATCTGACTGCTTTATGCCACATGAAGTATGAGCCAGATGAGGAACAGCCATGATTCTTGCTTTGGATTTCAAGTATGTTAACATAGCTGCAGTCGTTTTAACTCTTCGCCATAGAACGTTTAACTCCTTCTTTGTATCTTCTTCTGACCTTTGTACACATGCCTTTACTTCTAAAATTTTTGCTTCCAATGCATCCACCTGAGAATCATTTTTCTCCATTTCCTGCTTCCAGTCAAGTTGTGTTTGGCCTAACTGAGACCTGAAACGTGTGAGGTAGATATCTTCCTCTGCCATCACCTTCAAAAACTAATCATGCCAAATTAGAAATTTAATCCTTGTTGAAGTGCAGAAAAACAGCAAATGATGTTTAAGAATTTTCAGGAAGTCGTAGCCGAAATTTCAAGGGGAAATCATATCCCGAAATAATCATCAGTGAACTCTTTTTAAGTTTCCAAAGTCCGTGAGTACTGAGGTGAAAAATCGTTGAGATGACTCTAATCACAACCCTCTCACTAAGATCTTTGGCTAGATGAATTCAATAACATGACATTTCGGCCATATTTCAACAATGAAAAGCAAAGTAGCTTCAGAAGTCATATAATGTGAGCATAACAGAAAAGAATCTTCGTGACACCAGCAACATTTTAGAAGTAAATTTTCATCTCTGACAGGTAGAGAAAGAGACAAACTACTGGGCAGTTGTTACATGAGCATAATTTGTCCCCAACTAAATTCTAGGCCCCGTGAACCAAACAAAAGCCCGAGAAATTTCCAAAGGGATTACCATGCTTTTTCACGTGTGATAAACAACATCAACTGAAACAAAAGGAAACTGCCCAAAGGAACAAAGGAAGACACTTGGGCATGCGCTTAGGATACAATAGTCTAAAATTGATCAGCTGCTACCTGATACACCTCCACCCAATAAAATATAACAGAGCACAGTTTCAGTTTATCAGAGGCAGAGAGTACATTTATAACGAGGCATATGTATGCGAGCTGTTTAGTCAGTAACTTTAAAATTGAAATTTAATTTAACATACCCATCAAAAATTTCATTCTAGCATATGCAAGAATTTCATTCAGCACTAAAGTAAGGAAAATCTAAACCTCAGTCACCAAAACGCGCACTTAAACAGATCAATCGACCTAACTTTTCATAAAAATTAACAAACCAATCAATTGCTATAGCTCAAAAGTCAAATTAACATAATCCCATCACGAAAAATCCCAACTTTAACAGAGAAAAACGACAGCATTACCATAAAACGAAACCAAAATCATCCATCAAGCCAAAAAAGAAAAACCACCCCAGATTAACCTGATCCCAAGCCTACTTTTTGGAAAAGGCTACTTTCCCAAACGCATAAAAGGGGATAAAAACAACTCAGAAAAAGGAAAAAAAGACATCCAAATAAAATGTAGAATCGCGCACCTTTTGATTTTGGGGGAAATATTTGGAGCTTGTAAATGGGTTGAACGGAAGAGGGACGACGAGGACGAAGATGATGACGAGGGTCCAACACGCGCTGGCTGAAGAAAGGCTTTGAAGGAAGAAAAAACTTAAAAGGAATTTGGCAGAGGGCCAAAGCCAAGTGCTGGTGCGCTTCTTGTCGTTGGCTTGCCGTTTGCCTTTGCCACTTTTACCTTTAACTCTTTTTTGTTTCTTTTTTGGGAAATTGTATAAAAATGGAGTAATTAATCATGTAACTTAAATTAATGCCAACATATTTGATATTCTGATGACCATATCAGCGACAACATTTCGTCCCTGTAAGTTTTGCTAATTTCTTCTATGTCACACATTAAGGTCAGATTATTCAATTTTAATATAATGTGTAAATTTTATGGTTCTTTTATGACATATATTGGTAAATAAATCTATTTTAGCAAAATTACAACTCATTTTAATTTCAAACAAAAAATTGTATGCAACTATTAATGCAGCATTTTTTTCTTTTCTTGGTACAATTTCAAATTTTAATTTGTTTGATATGAATTTGGCCAAAACAGAATTAAACCAATTTATAGGACAAAAGTGTCATAACCACAAGTTTGAGCATATTTGGTAGATAATCATTTGGCACTAACATAATTTTCGACAGCTATGATTTGAGGTGACTTTCCTTGCCATTTTGCCCGCCAATTATTGCAGTGCCAAACCAACCTTGACTGCTTTAACGCGGTTGTTCAGAATTTGTTGCAGCAGTATATGCTATCACTACCAGGGTCGCTTGTTCACAATGCCATGCCATCTTGTAGGCAGCATGCTAACTAGAGAGAATGATGTACAATGTATGCTTTATAAATGGCAAATTAGGCCTGATCAATCCGAGTATGCAGGCAGAATTGCAATATCAAGCCATCTTCTTGGATGGATATTTGATGATTTGTCATTTTTCTGCCATTCTTATCCATTGGTTGCCATTTTTTTTGTTCCATTGAAGTTGGCAGATTCTACGCATAAAAAAGAGTTTATTCCCTGGCAGATAAAATGAGTTCATCTTTCCCTTTTAAGCAAGGAGAATAGACTTCGTTCAATGATGAGGAATAAAGATCCTTAACCATTCTTACAGTATCCAGTTCCCTAATCCCTTTTTAGATTCTCACTCTTGGTACTTCCTTAATGTGAAGTCTTGTATTTCCTGTTACATTTGCTAGATTAATCTGTTCTCTGATGCACTTTCTTGAGCCACATAATATCAGAAATCCCTTGCATTTTCCAGATTAATATCCGTTTTATCTTTTTCTCCTCATTTTATGATCTGTTGGGCTGCGAAACATAATTTTGACATACAACACCATGTTAGAGTTTGCCATACGTAAAATAGCTTAATAAACTGCAAAAATGTAGCTTATTTCTCAGCCATTAGACCTATTTTTGTTTACACTTACATGAGCTGAACTCATATTTTTTACATGTTGCAGCAGGAGGAACTACAAGACTGGCATGATGTTCTAACTGAAAGATTGTACGTTTGGAGAGAAAGTGAGTAGGCCGGAAAGAAGACCAACAATGAAGGCACTGTTGTATGTTGTTGGTTCAGCTTGCATAGAATTGTTCCGGGAGTCAATGTAGGTCTCATTAAGAAATGGTCCTCCCACAAGTGCTCCAACTGCTATGTTTGGATTTGGTGCTGTTGAATTAAGCCACTTGAACCCATCCTTACAACCTGTATTGGCATCCACAGGAATGGATGCTCCCCTATGGTGTACATATTGAGGGTAGTCATTGCCATATCCAACAAGGTAACTTATCTTCATTGGATTGTTCCCCAAAACATAATTTACCTGAAGTCATATATAGTACATACTGAGAGGTATTGAAGAGAGTGGCAAGATTTGGGGCTTAGTCATTTTGTCCAAGAAATCACATACCTGTGAAAGTGCAAAGTTCCGCAAGTCCATTGGCTCATATTCGTCGCCGTTGCAATACAAAGTAGGAGCATTGGACCAGAACATGTAATCACTATAAAGAACTGCAAGAAATGCAGAGGCCACAGAGTACTGCAAAGTGTTCGACATACTCATCCAGATAAGGCCACCTGGTTACAAAGAGAAGTTTCATCATGTTAATGATTTGAAGACAAATTAAGTACTGATTTTTCAGTTCACCACTGGGTTTCATTAATTATTTTGAGGTCTGCCTGACATCTTTATGAAGATCATTATTTGCTGGCTTTCTTTTGATCAATTCACTGTGTCATTTCTTGTATTGCTGAAACAATCTAAAGTCCAAGAAGAATTATAATCTCCAATTTGTGCTACAATTTGGAGAAAGGATGCTACCTTTTGTCCTTTCAAATGTTGCCATTGGGGAATCTGGAAGAAGTTCACACATAAAAGCCTCAGCAGTTTTCCTGTACTTCTGAACGCCAAGATCTTCCGCATCAGGGATATCTGCGGAACCAAAGAAACTCACCCTTGATAGTAGAACCTAATTGACACATGAAAATCTAATGAATCATCGAAGTAAGGCAAAACACATACACTCACGGAGCATAGAAGACTAGTAGAAATTTAAAACCTAACAATACTATTTAAGAAGCATCAAATTATGTATGCCACCAACCTGAATACCAGGCAACTTGTTATCCCAGGAAAACCAAGTTGGATTTCCCCAATTAGCAAAAGAATTTCCGTTTGAAACAGTGGCATATGTGAGGTATGACTGGTCTCCAGTAGCATGATAAAGCCAAGCTGCCGCCCACAAGAGTTCATCACCATATCCAGATGATTTATAATAATTCTGCACCCCGGGGACGCTCACGCTGTAAGAAGCTCGGTAAGTATCTGCAAAACTGAATAATTCTTGGGCGTGTTTAAGCAGCAACTGAGAGTACGTGGCATTGACAGACTTGAATACTAAAGATGCAGATGCTAGAGCTGCTGAAGTTTCTGCTGCAACCTCTGTTCCAGGAAACGATATGTTCACTTGAGTGAGTGGCCGGGCTTCTGTCATGGTTTCAGGTCTCTCCCAGCAGTTGTGATCCACCTCAGGGTCACCCACCTTTTATCACAATTCAGGGCACAACATTCAGAGAGTTAGTGTTCCGTTCAGGGGCAATGCAATACTCATATCAAATGAGAAAAAAAAGTCCAAAATCCATTCTCTAATGGCTTGAGCTATAAAAACATATTCTCTTTTAATATAAAAATACACTAAAATCAGAACTCAATGACTAACCTGAATGTACAGCACATTTTCTGAAGGATGTGCATTGATGAGATAATCCGTGATCCACCTTAGGGAATCTTGAGCATATTCCAGCTGCTTAACCTGTTGCATATGGTGTCCATACTCCAAAATGGCCCATGACAACATTGTTGCAGTAAATGCCATTGGAAATCCAAATTTCATGTTATCCCCTGCATCATACATTCCTTTTGATAAATCCAGATTTTCTTCGCTTCCATCTTCTAAACCTGAATCTCCCCTCCAGGTAATCCTGTCATTCACCAACCTTCCAGCTGCATGCATTCAAGAATAAAATCTCTCAACATTAGCTTACTATAAAATTACACAAGAAGATGGGTTAAAGAAAAATAGAGCTTATACATTTTTGAACATCAAAGAACTGCATAGCAACGCCTAGAGCATGAGCATATTTATCATCAACTGTGGCCGGCGGTCGGAGAAGATGGTGACGATGATGATGTGCATACTTTGATTTCCTGTACCAATCCCATAAAGTAACTCCAGCCCCAATTGCCACAAGAGCTGCCATAATAGAAACAAGCAGATACCATCCCCATCCCCTACATCTGGTTGATGATTTAGTTGGTGAATCTGGTGATTTTTCTTCCATTCTTCCAATCTTCCAAGTGGCTCACTTGGAACGTTTCTTTAAGTGTCTCATATATATAATCCTGGACTGACAATGGTCCAGAACAAAAGGATAGTAATGATCGCATAAATCCATGGCTCAGTACGAAACAGTGGCATTTTGTTACCAGTTTCCCAATAATTGATGCACCCCTGAATAGACTATGCCATTTGTAAAACGAGGATTTTTTCACTTCAGTCCTGGTTCTTTGCCTATTAGTTCTATATATTTTGGCACCACACCTACGAGTCACCTGGCTTGTCTCTAGTTACAGGTTTAGTGGCTGTTGGTTAGTTATATTCTCTCATTTGGAAACAAAATTATTCCATATCTCGTCCCCTCCATTATCTGAACCCTTTTGTATCGCCAGGGATTTCATACCATGCCACTACCTCGAAGTTAACTCTAAAGGAGCTAAAAACCAACATAGTATAGTGTCTTCGTAGAAAATATGGATAATATTAGTATATGTTACATGCAAACAAGAAATATGTGATCTTAACGCTTTGAAAATGATGGAATGCCAATAGTAAAATCATATAATGAAATCCGGAATAAGATATTTTGTCCCATTTATAATGTATTAATAGTGTATTACATTTTAAAATAAAGTTATTTTTCACGTGAGAAGTAAAACGATATCATTTTAAAGTGTAATATGTAAATAGAATAGAAAATTTCATTTCCAAGACTTATATGATACTCTTTCATCAATGATATAGGTAATTGATACTTAGGGGACGCCTAGCAAAGGGGAATGGAATGGAGAAATGGAAATTAATTACCCCATATTGGGGTTTCCTCGTACCCCCCAATATTGGAGGGTATGGAAGCTAGGGAATGGAATTGATTTTTTTAATTCATATTATAACTAATTAATACTAACTAATTAATTAATTAATATTCATTATTATAATTAATATAAATTAAATTATTATTAAAAGTGATAATTAATTAATTAATTAAGATTAATTTAATTAATCATTCATTTACTTAATATTATAAATTAAATAATTAATTAATCTCATTTATTAATAGTAATTATTATAATTAATATTAATTAATTAATTGATAATATTAAATTAATTATTAATTATTACGAACTGATTAATTAACTACTACTAACTAATTAATTAATATTAGGTATTATAATTAATACTAATTAATTAATTATTATTAATTATTATTAAGTAATAATAAATTAACTAATTAAGATTAATTTAACTAATTATTCATTTATTTAATATTATACTTAATAATTAATTAATCTCATTTACTAATATTAATTATTATAATTAATATTAATTAATTACTTAAGATTAATTTAATCAATAATATTTTTATTAATAATTAATTAATTTAATATTATAATAAATAAATAACTAACTAATTAATTAATACTAATTATTACAATTAATTTATAATCATTTTTATTCCCCAACACAAACCAACCACTATTATTAGTAATCATTCCCATCCCCCAACACAAACAATCAGCAAAATTATAATATAAGACCTCACTATTATTCTCTATTACTATCATTTCCATTACTTTTTTCATTCCTAATACAAGCCAATCGCCCCCTTACTATTATTGGGACATAGTCTTTGATGGACATAATTATATTCTATTGCAAAGATTCCCTCTTCAAAACTTTTTGGTGTTTTGGCATGCTTATGCATTTAGTTTGACTATAGATGGCCTGCTTTTGAAAATTTTCCTTTTGACAAGCGTAGAGATTCAAAACAATTTGACACCTTGAAATTCACCATTTATATTTATTAATGGGATTATAAATTTTAACGCTAACAAAAAAAAAAATCTTTTTGATTACTTAAGGTAGTGTTACAAATATCCAAATTGAATTTTATAGTTTATGTGTATAATTTGAAAATATTATAAAATATACATTATAAATGAGTTAGAGTAAGAAAAAAAATTTAGAATAAATTATACTTACGAGTTACCTCTCATGAAATTTAGTTTTATTACCAATTACCTATTGAGATTTAAAAATATTATAATTTTTGTGTTTGATCATCTAAAACTTAGTTTTTCACTATTAACAAAAATAAAATCTAATGAATTTGTAGTATCATACTGTTTTTAGTTAAGTTGAATGCATATATTTTTCAAATAAATATCTTTAATTAATTTATTATTTATTTTCAAAACACTTCTTGCTTTATATTTTTTCCTATGATTTTAGTTATTTCATAAATTATATAATTAAAAACTGACTTTTAGATTGTCTTAAGGGAGAACCGCAATATTTTCAAATATCAATGGACAATTGATAATAAAGTCATCCCTCAAGCAAGTAGATATAATTTACCCTCAAATTTAATTAAATATAATTCAAAATTTTTTATAATTCTAAGCCAATTCTAATTCCTAAGAAAAATCCAAATTCATCCCCCGCCCATGAGGGTAGCATGATGCTTTTGTGAGTATCCTAATGGTCCATTTCCTAACTAGGCTTTTGAGATTTCTCTTATGTAATACCTACACAAATTGTGTATATTATCTCAAAATATCAATCCATAGTTAGGGTAGAAAAAGCAAATCTTATAATAGTCCCCCTAGATATTTTTAAGGCTTAATGAAACTAAGCTCCTTGTAGTTAAGGATAATTAGCACTTTGCCCTCTTGAGTTTTGCCATCAATTACGGTTGCTTGTGACTTCAGTGACATTTACTGGGATCTTCCCTATCCTAGCGGACAAGGACAAAAGAAAAGTGGAAGAGAATCGCAGAAAGTCTTAAACTTTTTCGTGCAGATGAGCGGCGGAGGCGGAGGAGGAAGTGGAGGGAGGGAAGGAGATTGGGAGTGCAGCGGTTGCGGGAATCGGAATTATGCATTTAGATGCTTTTGCAACCGCTGCAAGCAGCCTCGACTTCTGGTCGATATTAAAACCCCTGCCGATTCCAAATGGCTCCCCCGCATCGGCGATTGGATCTGCACCGGTATTTCCTGAGTTTAATTAAGTATTCCCGTAGCCGAACCCATTTGTTATGTTGATGAATAATCCATACTGAATTCTTGGATGCTCATGAAGTTTGTTGGGATTTTTCTTTTTTAATATGAAAAGTACTTGGGGATAAATATCAAAACTTCAGCCTCTAATTAGATTTAATTGGAGAAAAATGTAGCTCCTTTCGTTATATTTCTTCGTGATTTAGATTTTATTCTGAACCTTTGATACACCTTTAACTGCTCTAGTGGTATCTATATTCGCATTGAGTGGCTCATGCTTATCAGAAAAGTTGTTGGTGTGAGGTTCATTGCATATTTCTGTGACAAAATGTCAACCTTCAGTGGGGGTGGGTGGATTCCAGAGCTTACCCAAAGGTGTAAAAGTGGAGGGAGGGAAGGGGAGTGTCTCTCCACAGTATGTGGAATTGATCTGAGCCTCAGTTTGTGTTGATGGGTTTTTTTTTTCCTATTGAATATTTGGTTAATGGGGGCTTTGGGTGTCACGGACAAGTTAAAAGGAAGTTGTTGAACTGGTTTAATTGACTGCCATTGGTCGGTAACTTTGGTTTCTTCCTTGCTTTCTCGTTAAAAAGATTTGATTGTGACTTGATAAATTATGCAATCTGATTTTATACGGTGATCTTTTCTACTGGATTTGACTTTGTTCATTAATTGAAGTTACCAAATCATTATCTAGTTCTTCCTTCTTTCTTGTAAGGTCTTTAGCTAAGCTTCAATATTCGGTTAGTCGAGTTCTTAGTTTTCATGTTTTTGTGTGTGTAATTTTGTATGGATGGCGGGGTGGCGTGCATTTCTTGGATTATTTCCACTTCTTGGCTGCATTATGGGTGCGTGTGTATGGCAATGGATCTATAGGTTGCACTAACAACAATTATGCATCAAGAGAAAAGTGCAAAAAATGTGGGCAACCAAAGGAGGTAGCAGCAATGCCAGCTATTGCCATCCCTGGGGCTTCTCTCCCAACTTATCCAAATTATTTTGCCAGGGCACAAGCAGGACTGGAGCAGAAGGTGAACTTGGGATTATTAGGGAATGCTGGTCTTCAACAGTTGCTTCCTCTCAGCTCTGGCTGGTCTTCCGGCGGGGCTGATTTATTTGGTCTACAACCACCATCTGCTTGGCCTGTGGGTGGGACCAACACTTCCGGGGTTATGCATGGTAGCCAAGCAAATCAAATAGTTACTGCTCCAAAAGGTTGGCGGAATGGTGACTGGATTTGCACTTGTGGCTTCCACAACTATTCTTCTCGTGCACAGGTACAACCAATGTACACACATTTTCACAAATTGAATACATTTTCTGAATATTGCTGATAGATTATGTGCCTGAATCGGATGCAATTAAAAATGGTCATTCAGTGCAAGAAATGCAATGCTCCAATGCCAGCTGCTGTACCTTCTTCCTTTGTCAGTACAACACTAGCAGGTTTGTAGATGTGCATTGTCCCTTCTACAAATGTACCTTCTTCTGCATTTACAGCATCATTCTGCGATGAAATTTTGCCAAGTTTTGTGGTTTACTGGCATTTTGCCATAGTCCCATATTTTGAGCCTACCTCATCTCTATTTTTTTTTTCTCTCTCTCTCTTATGGAAGCTCTTGGAACAAAACGACTAGCTTCTGAAGAACTTGTTCATGAATTGGATAACAAGAGACTTAATGCTGGACAGGTTATAAATCAATTCTGATATGTTGTGTCAATCTGACTTATTGATACTTTAAAATATTTCTCATCCTGTCATTTGTTCCTGATTATCTGAATTTACAGACGTATGGGCTGCAGCAAACTTTCTCTGGACAAGAATCTGTTTTGGGTTCTGTTGCCAGTCTGCCAGCTAACAAGTACTCAAATTTTCCTAGTGGAAGTTCAGCTTTGTCTCCAAACTTGCACTTTAATCTCCAGATGCTACCCCCTGCACCAACGCTTCTTGGCAAAGGGTGATGTATTGATGACATTCTTCTCTTTTTTTTTCTTCTTTGCCCAACATCCCCCATCCCCCCTTTCTCCCTCTCTTCTTCTTTCAATTTGGTGACTATTGTCAAATGGATTATAGAATTAGATGTGCAAAAGATTGTGTTTTGGTGTTCTGATGTGTAAATATTCATTTGGGAGGTTACTTTTAGCTTCAAGATCATATCTTACCTTACTAAATTACGGTCCGCCCATTGCTTCAATATCATATCTTACCTTATCATATTAAGGTCTGTTTCTCATAATTTCTATCGAACTGTGATACTCAGTACGACCTGTGATGACTAGAAAGGAATCAGTTTTAGCTTTTTCTTTGCGTTGAGATTTTCTGAAGAATTCAGATTCTGTTTATCCACCAATTGCATTTAAGCATGTGCTGATGCATGAAGCTTAAAGATGTGGTATTGTTGTACAGTCGTTTTTTTTAATTAAGAAAAAAAAACTCTGTTTCTAGCAGGGCAAAACAATGGCGAGATGGGGATTGGATGTGCACTAATTGCAACAATCACAATTATGCATCTCGATCAGAGTGTAACAGGTCAGTTCATGTGGAATTCCTCAGTATTCTAGATCTCCCTTTTACAGTAATTTTAGAATTTGCAAATGAACAACCATCCCCTTCCCCCTTCCTGGTTCTAATTACATTCAAGAAGAAGATATAAGTAAAAGGAAAACATGAAAAAAGTGGAAACATCCTGGATTCTTCTACACAAATGGGCTGATTTCTTTTGAGTTTGTTGGATTTACAGGTGCAAGACACACAGGGAGGTACTTGTTCAGCCAGTTAGTGTTGCATAATCTAGAGTGGTGAAGGGGCTGGACTTTTGGGGTTTCTCCTGATGTTTTTTTGGCTCCTATATGTAATAAACTAGTGTTTCTGACATACAAAAAATAGTGATTATATCAGTCAATAATCTTGTATGAGTAGCTGAAAGTAAATAAATCATGAGTGTAATTGTTATTCATTTTGGATAGAGTGAGTTTATTGATTGTAACTTGTAAGAGGTTAAGACAAAGTACTGAGCCAGAACGAAGGTGTAGATTTTCTGCAATCTTTTTCAGAATGTACCAACTGTTCTAAAACATGGTCATACTGCATTCAGCATTCACTATTTTTCATCTCTATGCCATGATTAGGCCCTGGATAACATGAAATATGGAATATTTCTGGAGTGCGAAAGATTCCCATGAAAGAACTTTTCCTTCTCCACTCCCTTGAATGGTAGACAACAATTCATCTGCAAAAGCCACAAACTGGATCCTAAACTAGCTAAAAGTTGCTCATGAACCTTTGAATGCGGAGGTAGGGGACAAGGGAGGAGAATCCAGCTGGTAAAGATTGAGTGCTGGTCCAACAAAGCGAAACACAATCCAACCCCCAATAACGATGAAGATGGAAGCATAAGCAAACTTGTTGAGCCAGAACAAAAGGCCTTTCTCTCCCGTGTACAGCTCCACTGCCTTCTCGGTAAGTGTCATGGATTCCCAGTTCTTCTTGGGAGCTGGAGTCTTCACTTTCCTGGGCTGCCCATCAACCATATCATCATCCTGCCGTTGCTTTCTCCTCTTTCTTGAACCTCTTCTGAACCGAATCTCCACCGTGTCCGGTGGCGTTATGGGAGGTGGAATTGGTGCAGATGCACTTCCATCATTGTTGATGGTTTCAGCATTACCACTGTCGCCGCTACTACTGCTTCTAATGGGACCGAGGGTGAGAGATTGAACATGCTGATGGTGGGATGGTGAGACCGAGAGGGAAATTGGCGCTGGGATTGCACCGAAAGGTCTTGGCAAGGATAGCATGGCCGGGTTCATTACTGGTTCTTCAGAGCCACTGGATGGATTTTCTTATCCTTTCTTTTCTCTCTATAAACAGCACAATTGGCACATATGATAATGGAACTTTCTTTAAATAAATAGCAATTCATCATCATAATTTAAAAAAAAAAAAAAAAGCAAAAGCAAGTTTTTTTCAATGATACAAGTTAACTTAACACAACATTAACCATCTTAGGAAATTAATTTAAAAATCTAGTTCTAGTTACCATCATTTTGTAGATGAATTTTTTACCTAGTGTATATAATTCCATTTATAATTTAGGAGAAAATATTTCATATCTATAGTGCAACCATAAACAAATGGGGAAGACAGGAAAAAAAAATATTATATTACATTCTAAACAAAAATTTATGTGATAGGTTTATTGCGTTAAAATTAACGACAGAGCAAATATACGGAATGTTTTTTCCATATTTAGGAAGTAATCCAAATCATATTACCACATCAAATTTCAGGATGAGCAACTTCAAACTTAGGTAGCAAGCAAAATAATTACAAAGTTTCCCATTTCGTGAATGATAACACTAATTTGTTTATTCCATCTCAAACGTGTTGTATACATTTAATTATAAATTAAATACGTTAATATCTTATAATATACACACACATATATATATAATAAAACTAAACTCTTTTTCTAAAATAGATTGATTACTTTCTATTTTTTCAAATCAATTACTACCTTTGTTTCAGAAAAAAAGAGTTAACTTTTGATTTATTACTAACTTTTTTTAATTTGCAAGATACAACACAATTAATACACAATTAAATATATAATTTGACATATTTATTCTTATGTTTTAATTTGAATTATGCATTATTATCATTAATAAAAATAATATAATAATTTCATCTCAATAGTAAACTTTTTTTTTATGAAAATAAAATTTTTTGCAAACTGAACTCTTTCTTTTGGACCGACTGGAGTATTATCTTAGAATACTTAATTTTATCTTTTAATAAAATTTTATGTTTACAGTTCACCTCACTCATCACTTACTCCATTGATATTTGAATTAAATTTCGATTGAAACAAAAAAAGTTATCACTTAATAACATCTCCATTGATATCGACGAGAAGTTAATCTGATAAATCTAGTTCACAATTATTATTACTTATTTTACATAATCATTAATATCAAATACCAAAAGGAAAATAAAAAATTACTTTCCCCACTCATAAATTGTACTATTTTGTTTACAAACTACAAATAATACGTGACCGTTTTAATCTTTTAAATCTATTATACATAATAAATGAGATTTCTACCAATTTATACAATTTAATAATATATATACATAGTAATAATATTATGAGTGACTTTTTATAATAAAAAAATTAATATTAAAATTAAAATTATTTATTATGTCAAATTTATAAAGGTGGGAATAAGTTATGCCAAATTTATAAACCGGCGGATGAAGGTAGTTGGATAATCACCTCGCCGGTCCCTTTCTCATTAATCATATTTCCAAATAAACCCCTGAAATTCCCTATATTTTATAAATATTCCGAAATTCGCTAGTGCTAGTACAATTTGGTACTCCAGCACAAACAAACAGGATAACTCCGCCGTAAATTTTAGTGTCCACATCTGCACCTGAAAATTCCAGTTTCTGTCCAAAATACCACCGGGAAAAAACACGGTGAAATTTCTGAATCGGTGATTCGCCGAGTTGAATCAGTATTGCAATGGCCAACCACCACCAACAGCGAACTAGGAAGGACGATCCTTTTTTGCTTAACTATAACGCGAACGACCTCCGCATCGCCTCCGAATTCCTATCCAATTGGCTCCCTTTCCTCTCCCGTGGCCTTTGCCATCGCTGCACACGGACGCTCTCCGAACGCATTCAATCGCTGGATGCCGGCGGTACGGTTATATCTTTATTTTTTTAATGTATGCAAAAAATTATGCTTGTGATTGCTTTTTTTTCTTTGCTGGAAATATGATTTTTTTTTTTTTTTAATTCTCATGTTTCTGTTTGGAAAGTTGTTATTTTGCTAAGTAATATCGAATTCCTCTCTCTTTTCTTAAGTTTTGTTTCCAAGTTGGAATAATTGTAAAATTACTTTCTTTTGTTTTAGGAGGATAAATTCCGTTGTGGTGTCTATTGTTATGTGTGATGATTTTATTTTATTTTTTTTAAATGGGTGAACCTTATATTCTTGGAAAAATCGTGAAAGTAAATTGAAAATTTGTTGAAGAGAAGCCAGAGCTTCAGATTAGAGAAAGTGACCGGACCTCTAAGATTAGATACACAAAAAAAATGTGGTAATCTCTCAGATTTAAGATCAAAATAGATGTGGGGTTACAGGGCAAGTACTGAGAGCGTTGAAAAAGATTTCAGGGAACGGACTAGAAATCTGCCTTTTATGTGGTTAGTGTTCTGCTTTTATCTATAATCACTGAAGCTAGAAGACAAGAAAAAGTGAATCTAGAGTGTTTGCATTCAGTTTAATGCCATTGTAGTGAATGTTATTTGCGGCATTTATTCTGTAGAGGAAAGAAGAATGTTGAGTATGTCAATTTAGCATTTGGGGAGTAATGCCTACTTAGAAACTATATCATTCTTTTGATGTTGCTGTTCTTGCTTTTTTTTATTTTATTTTTTTATTTGATGAGTTTTAACTGGATTCTCTGATTTTATGATTGCAGATGCTGCTGATGGTGTAGAAACCTTGAAACAAGAAGAGAACTTGGTTGTTTCAACTCTGAGAAGTATGGACACTAATGGATGTGATGAGATTCGAGACAACTGTGACACTCACTCCCTTGGAAGTTGGAAGGATGATACTGATGTGAATGATACTGCTGACACCAATTCTTCAGGGTCTTGGAAAGATGGGGAAAATGGTTCGTCAGAGCCTGTTGCTGAGATGGAGTCTGAGGCCTCTACTAGTGAAACATTGGGCTCATATCCTGCACCTTTTGAAGTCCCCAGGGTGAAAATGTCATGGGCTGATATGGCTCAGGAAGATGAGCTTGAGGCTGAGGAAGAGAATGAAGTCACAAGTAGGCTGGTGGGCTGTGAGAATGGTACTGCCGAGGAGGGAATCGCAGTGAAGGAAGTTAAGCCAAAGACACAATTGACAAGAGATCAAAGAGAGTACATTCGTTTTACTAATGTGAAAAGGAAGAAGGATTTTATATGTTTGGAGAGAATTAAAGGCAAAATTGTTAACATCCTTGCTGGCCTTGAGCTACATACTGGTGTCTTTAGTGCTGCTGAGCAGAAGCGGATAGTTGATTTCGTGGACATGCTTCAGGAGAGGGGAAAGAAAGGTGAATTGAAAGGTAAGTAATTTTTTGTCATACAACCTTATCCATATAAACTCTGTTCTATTCCTAGGCAGTTAGTTGTTTAGTAGGTTTTCTGTCGATTAATCAAATTATTGAACAAAATATGCAGCAGTTAGTTGTTTTATTTGTTTATCTGTGCATTCATATTTTTCTGGTTTGGAGACCACCATCATTTTAGGCTAGCATGCAAAAGGATTATTTACATAACAAGGTTGTGAATTTGGGATTTGGCTTTTTGTTTCTCACTGGAGTTCATATTTGGTAATTTGTTTCACTGTAGATCTTTTATTTTAAAATCAATGCTGGAATAGGCTTGCTTATGATGGATGGCTTGTGTACTTCACCATCTTTAGGCATGTTGGACATTTTAATATATAGAATTGAAGTAAGCATCAATTTTATGCATGATGCAAGATGGATAGAGTGATAATATCTTGCAATAATACCCAGTCTAGCTCAATCATGATTTCTGTAAGAGTTTCTACATGTGTCAAGGAGCTGATTGCCTGAAAGTTTATTTTAGGACGCACTTTTACTGCACCTCAGAAATGGATGAGGGGCAAAGGTCGAGTGACTATCCAATTTGGATGCTGTTACAATTATTCCACGGTAATTTCATCTTTTTCTCTTCATGTAGTGTCCTCCCATATATATTATGCTTGGTAATATTGGGAAGCTTACAACTCGGTCTTTTCCTCGTGACAGGATAAAAATGGTAATTCCCCTGGTATCCTGAAGAAAGAACTTGTGGAACCTATACCTCAACTTTTTAAGGTCATGATTAAAAGGCTGATTAGGTGGCATGTCCTCCCGCCATCTTGTGTTCCTGACAGCTGCATTGTCAATATCTATGATGTGGGTGATTGCATACCGCCACACATTGACAGTCATGATTTTATTCGTCCATTCTGTACTGTGTCATTCCTTAGTGAGTGCAATATTTTATTTGGTTCAGAATTGAAAATTGTTGGTGCAGGCGAGTTTTCTGGTTCTACAGCTATCCCCTTGCCGGTTGGGTAAGTATTATATGCCTTTTTCCTTATCTTTCATATTAGTGACTAATGCATTTGGTGCCTGTGATCAACTGCAAGTGTTTGGAAATGTATCATCTGCTGTTGTCTTTTTAACTGATGTGTTTTTTTGCTGTAATGTTTCTCTAGATCTGTTCTTGTATTAAATGGTAATGGAGCTGATGTAGCTAAGCATTGTGTGCCTGCTGTTCCCACGAGAAGGTACAGATTCAAGCTTTAGATCATCTATTTTACTCTTTCCATGATTGTAGGAGTTGCTGACACGTTTTGTATTTGTTTCATTTGCTAGGATTTCAATTACATTCAGGAAAATGGATGAATCAAAATGTCCTATTGGATATGTTCCTGAACCTGATCTGCAAGGGCTTCAGCCACTAACTTTTGGAGTTGATAGGACAAAGAAAATGAATTCTCCAAAATTCGGGGGACATGGGAAAAGGCAGGTTGTTAAAAGAGAGGATAGAGGGGAAAACATTGCCAAAGTAAAAGGCTCAGAGCCGCACCTTTTGTATCGAGGTCGACAAGGCCCTATGAATAGGCAGAAGATCAGGTTGCATTTGGATAGTTAAGGGGTATGTCTAAGTTGGTGTTGAATCGTGTATGGAGTAATTTGTGATATCATGAATGAAAGGGAAGCTGTTGGTTGTTATTATGTTCTCCTCATTACTTGGAGGTTTCAGCATTGTGCTTCATTGAAGGAGAATGCAGGCGACAGGTAGATGGTTGATTATTGATCTGTGTGTGTAGATTTCTACTGCTTTGGCAGGTAAGTTCTGCGCAGGTTACAAAAATAAGGCTTATTTGGTTTCTTGAGACAGGATCCAGTTTAAGTTAATCATCGCAAAGAAGTGGTTTAGTGGGTTGTGAAGATTTAATCAGGTAAATAATTTTTCAGGCTTGAGGTTCAAAGCCAATGTGATGTTGTGATATTTGGTTGTGCCTGGTGTGATGGCAAATATAATAAATCAATCAGCTGCAAAAAAGTTGAGCTTTGAGGTTGGATTTGACTGGTTGATGGGGTCATGAGTTTTAAGCGCAATGAAGCTATCGGGTTGATTGGCATTTTTTTTTCAATTTGATCTCATAATGCAATTCGTACAACGGAATACTACCAGTTAGTTGTTTACCTTGTGCATCTCGATCCAACTTGGGTTGGACTTTAATGTTATTGCTGTTCATATTAACATCTTACTATTCTTCCCTTAGTCTATTTTTTTTTTTGGCAGTGTTGTGATTACATACTTTTGATTGGTTCTTCTGTTTTAAGCTCTTATAATAGTGACCAATTTCATGGATTTGAGAAATGAAGGAAGCGTGAGCTCTCTTCCTCCCTCCCCAACATCAATCTTCCGAAGCCCAGAACAGCTTTATAAACAGCATTTGTACATGTTTCCCTTTTATCGGTAGAATAGCATTTCTACCAGGATATACGATGGTATGGCTTCCAAGTCTCTGAAATTCAAGTCTATCTATCCACTCTTTATGGCAGGTAAACAGAGCCATTTATTCTGGTTTTGACCAAAACACGAGAGAGTAAAAAGATACACGAAGCATAGAATTCTATTACTAGGAAGAGGACGCATTTGCAACCAATCCGATACCTCGTTGATTATGCACATGTTGTACTGCTCACAGTTGAATGCCTCTGCTTGTTTGTGTGGTCCTGGTCCAAGCACAGAATGCACAGATTTGGGTCCTATGTGTTACAACTTACAACCCTGAGTAATAGTGAGGAGTGCATTAAAAAGGGTCCACCTACGATACTACCTAGTGAGGACTGAAGTGAATACTGAGGAAAGTATCAGTGGGACTAACTTAAAAAACAGAACATTTTCAGAGTCGTCCATACTCAAATGTCTAATAGGCCATGGCATATATGCATTTGTACGTGGGAACATCCATTCTTGGTAAGTTTGCTTCCTTCACGCATATCAAGTAATGCCATAAATTTGGTAACTTGGGGTTTGGTTTCCACTTCCGTAACTCCACAATTTATTACTCCTTACCACAATACACAAACAGTGAAGTAATGTTTGTAGCTACAGTTTTCTCTATTTAGTTTGTGAGCCTCCTCCAAGAAATTAATGAGTAAGAAAGCCAAAAATGAAAATGAGAACTACCATGTGTGTGACTGTGTCTATGGGGAGAAAAGGAGAGAGAGAGAGAGAGAGAGAGAGAGAGAGAGAGAGAGATAGAGAGAGGGAAATCTGAGAATGATGATGAGGGTAAATCTTCTTTGGAGATATGGGAGAGAACACAACAACATCAAGAAGATGCATTATTATTACCCGAAAGAACTGGCAGAGAGTAGAGGGCTACAGTAGTGAAGGGTTTCCAAATTGCACCCTAGGTACTTTGGTTAGGTTACCACTCATGTTATACATTATGAGGTAAGCAGACAAAGATTTTTGGATTATGTTGAGATAGAGGACAGGGGCTTTCATTAGATTTACTGGCAAATCAAACTCTAAAGAAAAAAATGACTATGATTTTGATCAAGAAACGATAGAACTGAAAGAATAAGCACCCGCATTTTTGCGTGTGCTCATCAGCCATCAGAGAAGGGATAGAATGAATGAGAAGATAATACTGCTACTAGTACTAATGAAAATGCATGAGAAGGGATAAGTAGTCATGATGATGGTAGTGTCAATATCAAACAAATAATGCAATCTCAAAAGGTGAACCCAAAGACAAAAGGCAAAGGTTCTGCAATGGTCAGAATTTTAGGAGAAAATGAAGGGACGAGACTGTTGAGGCAGAATAATTCTATTTAGTTTGTGCATGAACAGTGGTTTTGAATGAATAGTTCGCACAGAATAATTCTATTTAGTTTGTGCAGAATTATTCTATCAAGGAGAAAGAAAGACTGAATCTGAATGAATAGTTCTATTTAGTTTGTGCGTGAACAGTGGTTTTGAAGGCAACAAAACTCCCAATCAACAACAATCTTTCCCTTCGGATACTGTATGTGAAAAACAGCTCCCTTAATTATTCTCTGCTACTCCTGAGTTGCATTTATGCATTGCATGGCTATGATCTTCGTAATAGATTGAAGCTAAAGCTCCCCATTAGTAGCAAATTGAATTGAACCCCAATTGATTTTGTTTATTAATTTAGGATAAGGACTCACCTTAGTTGCATTTATTCTGGAGCAAAAATTGCATGTTGGTGATTAAACACTAGGATAGGGCCCGGACGTAAGAGCAAAATGGGATGTATTTTAGTAAATGGATGATATTCATACACTTCAAACATCATCAATGTAAGTGGCGAAAGACCAAATTTCCTGACTACACAGAATCACGTAAATTCCAATACCACGGCTGCTGATACTGTCTTAATTCCATCCAAAGACATTCTTTCGCGCCAAGGAAAGCAACTTGAATCAGACCAACCTGCGACAACAAAATTTTAATACAACCAACTCATTGCAAAAGCTAACAATGCCGCCACGCCGACGTTATTGATATTTTTTAATCTCCTCTAAGGATTGATAAAGGAATAATGTCCGGATTCACTTATTGAGTGAATTTTGAATCATGGATTGCGATCATATGACAGTCACACCATTTCATTAAAAGAAAACCCAAAATCCCATTTCTCCAAGAAAGAAAAAGTTATATATATCATTAGGGTGATTGAACAAAAACCCAAAACTAGCTTTATTTTTTAGGTGAATTGTGTATAACATCAGAATCCCAGGTGAGATATTCATCCAAAAAATAGAACTGTACAGCCAGAATGCTGTTTAAACATCAAGAGAAAATCTGCAAAGTGGGCTGATCTCAGTAGTGCAGTAGGACCTAAACTTTGGCAGTACAAACCCTAGCTATATATTTTATTAGTAGTATTCAGTGTGGCTGCAGAGATGAGGATATATAGCAGCAGGAGCATAATGGAGTGGTATTTAGACCAAGAAAGTTGGGATTTGGAAGATAGGAATGCGGCGTTGGAAAAGAACCCGTGAAAATGATGGAGCTTTTGATGATCTTCGAATCAAAATTTGATCATCATATCCTCCATCCAAATTGAAATGCAAGTTCCAGTTGTACTACTATGAACACTATTTGTACCTTTTTCTCTTCTTTACGTACCATGGCAAGAAACAGAAAGAACATATATAGCCTCCCTACAGCTACTGCACTACGAAATGCTTTGCATTTATTTTGGGAACGCGTGCTACTACCCATCCATAGCAGAAAAAAGACTCCAGATCGATGTGATTCTGTTCTGTCTGGCCACCATCATCCACCCTTCTTCATGTATTTTTCCAGCATACTTAAATTATATTGTGATAATCAATCAAACCCTTTCACTGGTCTTTTGTTTAGTTTATACAAAGATTGTCTCTCCTATCATCTTTTGTCTTTGAATAACGTTTTCAAATATATTTCTATAATTTTTAATATTCTTAAAATAATTTCTAACTCTCAACTTTCATAGTAAAAAATGTAAAAGTACGTTTTAAAATACAATTCATATGCTATTTTATTGAAAAATAATTTCCAGATTTTGTGAAGCCAAAACAATTTTGAATGAAAATGAAAGGCACAATGATATACCTCTGTTTAAAAAAAAAAGAAAAAGGAAACATGTATAGACACACTAGACTAAGGCATGTGTGAGCAACTCCACCGTCACATTAAGGCCTCCCAATCAATAACAGCAATGAGAATAAATTTATATTAAGAAAATGGTATTCGTAGCCCCTTTTGTTACTTCCACACATAGCCCCAGTGCATTAAAGATTAAAATTACTTGTCAGAAGAATATCATTCAGTACTGATGCAAATTTCATAATTCCGGGTTGAAATTGTTATCCCTTCTCCCAATTCGTGAGTTTGATATAATACTCCATTGTATAAATTCACAAACATTAATAATACATGCCAGATTAGGAACATGAATATTCAACTCAAAAATTAAAAAAGAAAATAAGGAACAAAAAATGAGGAAGATATCTTCAAATCTTGCATATAGTTAGTCTCTACTGCAAGTTTCCGATATTGAAAATCTCATAATCAATCATGGTCCTTTCTATTAGAGTACAAGAATAGCAGTTATTCATGACTATTTTCACCACCATATGGCTTCTCTACTTCTTTCTACATTGCACAATTTATATTACTTCTGGTTCCAAAAAAGGTAAGGCTTTCTTTAGTCCAATATTTACAGTTTTCAGCCCAAAGAACCCTTAGGGTAAGGCAACTACTACTAGTACAAGGATGAGTTTGAAGTGAAGCTTTAACTTCAAGGACCTGATATGATATCCCACTAAAAGGAAATAAAAAAAACTCTAAAGTAATTAAATTACTACTAGAAAGGCATTTTATGTAGAAGCACTCATTCATTCTTTCATTCTTCAGAAGCTCCCCACTTTTAATAATGAGACTAACTTGATATATGCCTTTTCATCCAAGCAAACTTCCTCTGAGATCCTCTCTTTCTAGTCCCTCTTTTGTCCCTTCCTTGTTGTTATCCTCTTTGCTCTGTCAACTTCAGTCCTTCTCCCTCAGATATCTCTGATATCCTCTCTTTATCACCTCCATGTGCCCCTCCCTCTCCTCCCTTTTTATACTTGTCTCATTCTCAACTTCTATTGCATTCCCTTCTCACCAACCTAGCCATCACCTTTTCTTATCTGTTTCTCACTCTCTTATTTGCTGTTTTGTTTGCTTCTCTTTGTATTCTTCTTTAGTTTCAACCTATCATATGGAACCACAACAACAACAACCGAATCATCACCACCACCAACAACAAAACCAGCTGCCAAACGATGATGGTGGCAGTGGTAAAAGCGGCTTAATGTGCAGGCAAAGCAGTACCAGGTGGACTCCCACCACTGAACAAATAAGAATCTTGAAGGATCTTTATTACAACAATGGAGTTAGGTCTCCTAGTGCTGATCAGATTCAGAAAATCTCAGCTAAATTGAGGCAGTACGGAAAGATTGAAGGCAAGAATGTCTTTTACTGGTTTCAGAACCATAAAGCCCGTGAAAGGCAGAAAAAAAGGCTTACCAGTGACATACCCATGCAAAGATCTGGTCCTTGGAGACCTGAAGAATCTTTCTACACAGCCAAGTATCCTAACATCACTACTGGTAATTTCTCAACTTCAATTCCTCTTGTTCTGCTTCTTCTGCTTCTTCCCTTGCATTTCCTGATCATTATAGTGATGCACATCTTATGTGTTCTTTTTTCAAATTCTTGCATTTTCATTTCCATTTTTCACGGAATAACTGAGTTTTTTGAATGTTCCTTTCAGGCGCTCCCTCTTCATCAACTTCTGTACCTGGAATGAATGCTGCAGCTAGTCAGGTGGGAAACTATGCCTATGGATCTTTGGCTATGGAGAAAAATTTCAGGGTGAGTCTTAGAATTGGTTTCATCTACTATGGTGAAATTAGGTCCGTAAACACACAAACACGCTGCTATCAGCGGATTCGGCACCGATATTGTACCAAGATACAAACTTTTTAAGTATGAAAGAAACAAAAAAATTAAAAAAATCCCTGGTAAGCCTTAAAATCTTTAAGAGAATTTCTCATGAATTTTGAACCAAGGATGAAAAAAAAAATAGAAAAGGAATGTTTGTCAAGCCATATATGATTGCACTTTCTCATTGAAATAATTGGTTCTAATACGTAAGACCCAATAAATTAATAGCATGCACTTTTTGATTATCCAAAAAGTTCTAAAAGATGCATGAACTTTTCGCTGATATGTGAGCGCCGGTTTTGTATTCTTGCCTTGTTATATATTGACGTTTTTTTCCACATCGTGGGAATATTTCTCTCACCTTTTTCCAAGGAAAGGAAAAAAGAAACAATTTTTCAGTCTTAATCTGGTGGTCTCTGGCCACAGGATTGTTCCATATCAACCGGTTTCAATGGCGGTAACGGACATATGACCAACAATTTCTCGTGGGCTGGGGCTGGGGCTGATCCTACCTACCCTTCACCATATCCGTTCCTGGATAAGAAAGCTGCAGCTTATGTTGAAGAGGAGCAAGAAGAAGAACAGGCCCCAGAAATAGAAACCCTCCCACTCTTCCCCATGCATGGTGAAGATATATCTGACTTCAGCAGCAGGAATACCCAACAGCCAAATTGCTACTATCCCACCAACTGGTGCCAGTACTCTAATGGCAACATGGCTTGTTCTCGAGCATCCCTTGAACTCAGCCTCAACTCCTACGGAGGCAGCAGGTCTAACAATTCCCCCTAAAACTGGATGCCCCTTTCCAATGCCCACTTCCCTGAATACTACATAGCATGCTAAAAGCACCTAGTTATGATGCCCACTATCAGCTTCTTTAACAACGCTGTACAACCCTTCAAGATCACCACATTTAATTACTATATAAATGTCTGTCTTTCACTTCATGTGCCAAGAAGTGTTAAAACTTTCCTTGTTAAGTTTAACATTCCCCGAGAACTATTCAGCTTCTGCCCAGAATCAACCAATAAAATATTGCGTCATGTGAAGTTCGAGGCCTACAATCATAATGAGGTGATTTGTTTGCCTAATTATTCCTTAGCTATATTGATTAGTGCTACATTCTGTAAATTCACACAAAAATTAGTACTGTACGGCTCTGAGTGGCTTTAGGGGGGCCATGGCATTACACTCGACGACAGAGATTTGGCTAGAGAGCCCCTATCGGAAATTGGTTGATGTTGAAGCTTAATAGGATGGGGTAGTCCCTAAACCGAGCAACATTTTGATATCGGGAACGTGGAAGGAAAGGAAGCAGCCATGGCAGCAGCACTACACAAAGTTTATGTTATCGAAATCCTACGCAATTGGGTAGTAGAATCGAATACGCAATCGAGCGTAATATGATCAAATAGGTAGGATGAGGTGATAGAAAATTTTAGAAAAATTAAAAATATATAATTTATAAATTATTTTTAAAAAATTTATATGTACAAATTTTATAATTTAATGATATTATTTTTATTTTTTATAATTATTTTAATATTTTAATTATTATCGTAATAAAAATTTATTTATTATTATTAAAAATTAATAAAAATATAATTAAATTAAATAAATTAGGTATATAATGATAAATCTTAATTTCAAAAGAATGGACCAAGACTGATAATGAACAAAAAAGAGAATGGACCAAGACTGATAATGAACAAACAAGTGAGATTAGAAGAAAGGAGGATGGAGTGGAGTGGATTCGCACTTCAAGATTTGCTTTACTTACTAGGGAATAACGATATAACTTTCTAACTTTAGTTGTAATTTAACTAATAAGAAATTCATAAATTTTTAGTTTTAGAGTTTCAGAGTTTTTATTTACTCTGGTTATAACTACACTACTTAAACTAAATTAGGTAACTCCTTAAATATGTTTAGATAAAGTTAAAAAATAACCTTTCTATTAAGACTTTTGCATAAAAAAAAATTAGAACTTTAATTTACTTGTTAAATTTAAATCAATGTTAATAAATATAAGTAATCAGTTGATTATTATATTATTTTTATATAATTTACATTAATAAAATCTTTCTATCATTTCAAGAAAAAAATAATCATCAATATTCTTGGAAAATACAAAAAGGTTCTTTACTTTAAGAAAAAACAGTATAAGAAAGCTAAGAAAGAAAGACAGAAAGAATGAAGGAGGCTTAGTACAAAATGAGTGGGTCGGGGGAGTTCTTTTTTCTTGACATTTATGTGCGGCCGTTATTTTTGAAAGAAGAAAAAGTGAATATGTTTCGAACTCCGCGCCCTCCCCCTGCCCCTGCCCCTGCTTGTTTATCTTCATTGTAAATATCGCAAATTATTTGGTTGTCCCCTCAGAGTCTGTTCCTGAGCTGCCCCTTTCCAAGGCCTTTTTCATTCAAAGATTAAAACAGACAAAAAACTGTCCTTTTCCTTTCGTAAATGCCCATTTGGGGGAAAATTCTTCAATTTAATACCATTTGTTGGAATGAATTGTTGTTAATCCCCTCAAAAGCATTCATAGCACCTGCTTTACTACTCTTTAGTTTGATCTGGTACTCAAAAAGAGCCATTTCCACACCACGAGAATAGATACACAAAAGCCCACTTTCACTTCCACACAAAAATCACATCAAAAATGCAAGAGAGCACGAATTTATCCCTTCATGTTCTTGGATGGATATAACTAAAACGGAACTTTTCCAATTGTATTTTTCCTTCCTTTTTCCCTTTTTTTTTTTTTTTTTTTTTTTGCGGTTGGGTCCATTGTGATTCATCAAGAACAAATTGTGGTATCCGTGGCCCAAGATCAAGCAATTTAGCCTAATAAAAATCATTTGCAAGAGGTGTAAATCCATTTAACTGACATTCGGATCATCGATGGGGACGGTCCAGATCAGTATTGTTATGGCCATATAGAGTCATTCACTCAAATGGAGTACTCACTCCCTCATCTTACCCGTATCGTACTTCAGTACTAGTTCCACTTTTGGCCCACTGTTCTTAACAGCTACGAAATTGAAAAAGTCACAATCAACAAGATTTGGGAGGATGCTTTACCACATTTGGTTGGAGAATTATTCACACTTTTTGGCACTTGATGACCAAAATGTCATCTAGGGCACTGAGACACTAGTGTGGGAAAGAGAGAGTGAACCAAAGAGGCAAAAAAGGGGGAAAGCTTCTTCCTTTTGCAAATGGATACATGGAGATTTAATTGTAGATCCAAGATGATCTTCAACACTTTCTGAAGCTTCCAGCACGTAATGTCCCATATGGTAAAATGAGGCAACAAGTGCATCACCCTTCATCTTTGTAAGGGCTCCTTCACAAGTTGGCCAGTTATTTATTTTGATCAGAACATTCTATTTCACGCTCTGATGAACCTTTTCTGTTAGTTCCACATGCCTACTGATCAATTGCCCAGCATTTAACTATCCTTTGTGTATTCACAGTCTTTTCAACTCTTAGGCAATGCAGACACTTCAGAAAAAGATTCTACAATTCTACAGCAACAGACAGCAATAAGGCAGCCTTTCGAAGAACGTGTTAGTTAGCTGAACATTGAGCAAGCAAAGATGCCATTTTCATCCAAGAAATTTGTAAACTCTCACAAGCTGCAGGTTTTACTTTAACAGAACTTTTAAAATAAAAACAGAGAGTGAGCTCTTATGGGAGATAGAACTAAAGATTATGGCAAGTTCATTTCTTGTTCCCACAGAACATCTATAACCTGTGACTGTGAGCTCTTGATTAGGGTTCAATGACTTTCTTCTCAAAAAAATGAGAAGAAAAGTCAGATTCGAAAAACAAACATACCCTAACAAAGAGTAACTAATATTTTGTTTCAACAATCACAATCAGCTGCATAATCAGAATCAAATATTATCTGGAGTGGCCAAAAGCGCGTGCGGACGCAGAAAATCATACCGCAACACAGAACACGATCAACGCTTAAAACAGCCATATACAATTGCCTTCCTCAATCTGAAAAACTCCTATATGATCAGTGCCAACGTCCAGCAGCCAATATCTAAACAACCAAAAGAGCTATCTTTCAATAAATCTATCTTACAGCACCATACCCCAATCTACTTGCACAATTTTTATATTTCATAGCATAAATGAGTCCCAACAGAAGTTGATAGAGTTTGTCATTTTCCACCAAGGCTCATTAAATTGATATATATTAAAAAAAACAAAAAAACTGCCCGAATGATTAAGAATGCCCATTTAACAATTTTATAACCATCATGAAAAATCAAAGTAACTGTGAAATTGTATAAGTCTGCAAAAGAGAGTATATGATAATAACAAAGTTTTCGGAGAAGAATTTCAAAAAATTCAAAAAGACAAGTTTTACCCGATGCCCAAGCCGCCTCCATCAGAAATCTCCTGATAGTGTCCATACAGGTATGGTGGAGAAGCAACTTCAAAGTGAGGGATAACAATAATTTGTGCTAACATACAACATAGAGGGAACAACCAAGAATTACACTGATGGTATAAACGTACAAGATCCAGTTCATAATATAGTGCTCCTGGGGAAAAAATAATTATAATAATCAAAGGAACTTATCAAAGTTTCTAGCTTTACAAATAACTGTTTTCAGATTTCAAACACCTGAAAGAAGAAATTGAGGGAAGTACCAGGGAAACTTCCTACTTTCTTCCAACATACGCGGCCAATTTTGACAAATCTGGAATCCAAAATGATAACTCAGAAGAACCTGTAGCAAACATTAAACTTCCAGGAGCCCATTTTATAACAGGCGGTTCAGTTTCAGTACTCTTCCAATTGGCAACCTAATAGACACAACAAAATAAGAGCAAAGTATTAAGCACACACTGTGAGTCTAAGCAACTAACTTGAGCAAAGTGTCTAAAGGGAAATACCGTCAATATCATGCTGACACTTCAGAAACAACATAACAACTTCAAAAACTAGCCAATCAACCTAGTTTACTGTATTATTCATCATGAAAAATTCCTAAATTTTCATTATCTACCTGCTCAACAATGAAAAATGGAATCCTTTTGTATTTAGCTTAAATAGGTGCTCTTTGATCCTTACAATTATGATAAGTGTTCAACCCACATCTATTGCTAGTGAGCCAAGATCACAAATTTTTTCCTCCACCAAGGTCAATTGAGCATATGAAAATAGAAATCATGAAATGCAGAAGCAGTTATGAACAATTACTGTTGCAGGTGGCCATTGTGGGTCTAACTTTTTTTTTTTTTGGTAACTAGAGGGGCATAAAGCCAAGACCTCCTAGTTACAATCCCACCCACCTTACACCAAACCCAAACACTCCCCCGCACCCGCGCCCAATCGTGGGTCTAATTTACCTAGGGCCCAGAATGGAAATTAATGCAGCCTAATTGTGGGCCAAGATGTAAGACTTGATTATGCAATTAAAATATGCATATGCACTCAAAAAGATATATTTACAAATAAAGGAGTGATTAGCTATAAATCATACTTCTTTGCCACTTCGAACACTCCAGGCAAAAACACTGCCATTCCCAGAACCTGCCAAACAGTAGAAACCAATTAAGCAAAATCAGCTTCAAACCTCTAATATGTAAAGGATGACTATTCTTCTACATATAACCTTCACAGTGAACTTCAAAAAGATGTACCACACCATGTCATGAGAAAGTTTGCACAGCAAGGCTCAAGAAGTTCTTTACATTCTTCAATGCCAATATTAACAGGAACATGCTTCAAACATCACCCACTATGGGCACAGTGACAGAAGGAATACTTTAACAGGCATCACTAGAAACCAACTTTACATAAAAAAATCAACTTGACTCCAACTTCAGAGATACAGTGTAGGAGGACATTACCAAGATTAAGCACCATGCACAATAACTCCTATAAGAACATGCCTAAGAGAAGCCCAACGTAAAATGTCAGTTTTCAAATACAAGTTTCAGATGTAAAACAGTAAGTGCAGAGTTCATAAAAGGGGAAAAGATCTATTATGACCCAATGTGCCTAAGTGACAATGAAACCTTGTCGCATCAAAGAACATTAAGTGTAAGGTGCATAAAGGGAGAAACAAAAGCACCTGTTATGCCTAGATACATTTCAATTAGCATTGTCACATTCAAAAAGTATTCCAAGTAGGATTGTCATGAGGAAAAGGTGAATAAGTGTGAAATTTCATTCCGTCAGACAACATAGTAGTAGCATTACCTGAGATAACAAACATTCCTTCTGGACTGAAAGATGCCTCCAGTGTTGAGACACGTGAAGCAGGCTTAACAGTGTATGTTGATAACTGAAACAAAAGTAATACAACATGTCCGAGGTAAATATTTTCTTCTTGAAGCCAGAAAAGTTTAGATGGTGTATAGAGAAGGTCAGAACCAATCCCAAAAGCTGGAGGTTAACTCACAAGCGTGCCACGGAATGAATCTAACACGTGAATATGACCATCCGAAGTTGTCAAAAGCATCAATCTTCCATCATTACTAAATTTGACTACATTAGCATCAGACATATCTCCTCCAACAGAAAATATCTCAAAAGGCCCCTTCAAAGGATAATTTCTGAAAATTCAGTGCAATTGTAAACCTAGTATACTTCAACGAGACATCACACTGTTTCACATAATAAATTCCAACCTTTTCATATTTGCGAGCATCAAACATTCTTATATATCCTCCATAAGCAATGGTAAAAACAAGCCCTTGATCATCATAAGTGATAGCTGGTCTTCCCTGAACACGTAGAAGACCCTAAAAATTATAACAAATAAGCCAGTTAGAATATTTAGGAATGGATAAAAAAAAAAAAACTATCCAAAATGGGAATTAGATTCCCCAAGGTCTATACCTGGCATTTCTCGGCTCTTTGGTCCCAAAGCAACACAGTACGATCTAAAGATCCAGATATAAAACAATCATTCCGAGAGCACAAGCTAAGAGATACAACCCTGATATATCACAAGAAGAAATTTTTAACTGCATTTTGTAGGCAATGTTTATACATTCACGGTAATCAGAGGACAAAATAATGATCAGAGCAATCATGGTACCTATCATGATGTCCCTTGAAGTATCGTAAATACTTATTATCATGCAATGAAAGGAGTCGCAAAGATTCTGCATCCATTAAACAAGTTACTTTAGTGATCCTAGTTGCCAAGTTCCTATTCACTCCAAACATGTTGTTTCAGATTACCTACCATCCCAACCATTCTTAGAGGAGTATATAACAGTTGTGGGATGAGAAGTAAAGCAAACTAGGTCAACCCCATACTTCTTGCTGTTGATAGTCTTCAAACATCTGGTGGTAACATTTAAGACTGTTAGCACTTCAAAACTAAGAGCAAAACCAGAAAAACAAGAATAATGGCACACTTCCCAACCTCAAATTGCTGTTCTTTGTGCTTGTGGAATCTAGAGTTGAACACCAGTTGTCAAGGAAAATAAATGCACTATAGAAGGAGGACAAAGCTAGATGCTTACGTGGCATTGGCAACATCATAGAGCCGTATAGATTCGTCATCACTAGCAGTCACCAGATAAGTGCACGTTTTATGGAAATCCATTGAACTTATTCTGCCGTTCTGCACAATGCAAATATCAGCACTAAAACTTAATGCCAAAACATAGAAACCAAAAAGAAGTCAGCAACCGCCCAATTCTCCATGCCCGCAGCAAAACACAGTCACAAATACATATAATGCATCAACGACCATGCATGATGATTGTCAATCCTTACACTTTTAAGTGATGCTCTCTTCCTCAATCGTAATGTTTTAGCAGCAACAATCCATTGACTTGTTATAATTTTCATTTTAGAAAAGGATTATCAAGCAATTTGGCAGAAGCTTTGAGAACTCCTGTACTGCCAGAGCAATGATCAGGAAATTTGAACTTAAACTTTGGTTACTTTATGCTGTTGTTATCGTTATGTTGCACCCAGGGCTATACTTTTCTTCTACTTAGCTACCAAAGGAAATTCCAGCTCGATTTCACTCCAAATTTGACAAAACCATATATTAAAATGTTCTTTAAGTAAGCGGATCACTAAATTTTAGCAACATAAAACAAAATATAACCAACTGAGAATTTCCGTAAGCAAATTTATGCAACAAAATCCTAAACCACCCATTCAACGCACAAATGAATAAATGTAATTCCTGGTAAATTCTCCTTTTCCTTCCAGTGATTATATCAAGTTATTCACAAAATGAGTACAGAAAACACGTACATAATCGCGAAAGGCCACGCCGACTTCCATACTCTGTAAAATTTCTTCAGTCACTTCCAGCGAAACCTTTACCTCTTTCTCCGGTTGTACTCCTGGAAAATTATATTAAATCAACTTAAATTTTTACCAAATTAGTAGCGAATTTAAAAAGTTCGAATCGCGAAGGCTGAATCAACCTTACCTGCCATTTTAATTTTCAAGAAATTTCATAAAAAAAAAATTAAGGATTATTCCGTGTTCTTCGGCCTTCAGCTCATGTTCGTGTTAACGTCCAGGAGATGGTTATACAGTTGTTAGCTTCCAGCAGACCGATGAATTTCAACCAATGGATTTATGGGCCTGTACACTGGATCTTGGCCTCTTGGGTTGGTATTTCATCCAGGTCAACATTCGGTGAGTCTGGTCCTATTGGTTTTGTTTTTTAAACGGGCCTAATTCTATAGTCGATATATAACTCGGCTCTCCTTTAAGTTTTCATAATTGTACGTACGCCGCTATAGTTTTGCGATTAGAACAATCTCTCCCAACAAATTTTAAATCTATTATTGATATCATTGTTTATTGACACTATGCCATGTCATGATACAAATTCTATAGAAAGGTATCTTATATTCTTGGTATATCACACTATTCTAAAAAAATAGTTCACTTTCAAAAAAAAAAATCTATTTTTGAACCAAATTTTGAAAATATATTTACTAACACTTCTTTCGTCCCAAAAAAAAAGAGTTCACTTTGATTTGTGTACAATTTTTTATTGGTTATTAGTAACAATACATTTAATGCACTAACTAAATGTATAATTTTACGTATTTATCCTTACCTTTTAATCATGAGTATACACCATTATTATTAATGAGGGTATTTTAGAAATTTAGTTTAAAAGTTAACTCCTTTTTTTTGGGATTGGGGGAGTAATAATTATACATACCCATAGTTAAAAAGTATGAATAAAAATATAAAATTATAAATTTAGTAGTGCATTTAATTGTATTGTGTCTAATAAGTAATTAAAAATTGTATATAACTAAAAGTAGACTCTTTTCAAGCATATATAATATTTGATACCTTTTCTTTTTTTTGGTCATTTTCAAAACAATGGAAAAATGAATAGAAATATTCTCAAACCCCTTAAAATAAATAGTTTGTTAAACTTTGATTTTACTTGTTGGTTTGTAAGTGAGACCTCCATGTGACATGCTTAAACTGTGTTTTTATCAAGCTTTGATGCTTTTTTTTTATACTCTCTTGTCGTATTTAAAATTTTGCTTTCAAAATGATTGTGTATGATCATAATTAAAATATAAAATTATATATTTAATTATACATTAAATATACTTCGTATCATGCATAATAATTAAAAAAAATTGTATTGGAGACTTGCGAAGGAGGAATATTATTAACATATTTGAATTTCATTAACTAACTCATTTTGTTAACAAGGGAACACGTAGCCGCTATTCAAGGGTGGGCACTGGATAATCCCGTTCCTGTGAAATGGCTCGCAAACCCTCACAGGAGAAGTAAACCGCACTACGGCACTAGGCAAGCCCTGTGGGACGGGCTCAACTAAGAAGATGTCAGTAGAGGAATTTGAACTCGTCCCGGGCCTTGTACACACCGCTCGTCACACTATGAGAGTTGACCATACCCGAAGTCATTACCTTAACTGCAATAAGGGGGATGCCGAAGGCAAGTCTAGTGACTGGAGTAAAATCGTAACAAGATAGCCGTACTGGAAGGTGCGGCTGAATCACCTCCTTTTCAGGGAAAGCTAATGCTTGTTGGGTATTTTGGCAGAATCATAAAATGGGTTATTGTTATAGCCGGCCTCTGTAAATTAAAAATGGAATTCATCATTTGTTTTTTCCTTTTCTTTCACTCGGATTTCTTTCATTTCATCGATTTTGTTCGGATCCTCTTTTTTTCTTCTTCCGAAAAAAAGGAGAGAAGAAGGATCTTTTTCGGTGGATCCCTCTTGTTCATATTTAATTCCAACCTAACGATTATGCGTTTACCCGCCCCAGTAATTTTGCTACTCCTAAATGGGCTACTAACTCCTTTCTCGATGATAGGTTGTGTCTATTTTATTTAATCACATTTGTTGATTGACGAATTGCTTTTTGTGCCAACTCATAATACAATATAAACGAGTCTCACAGACATTGATTCGGTTACAACATACAATCATGAGGGCATTAGGGTGGATTAACATGTGAATACAGCATATGTACTATGACCTTTGTGGTGCTCTATCATCATCATACCTTCACCTAATCGAATAAGTATATTACCAAGATGTTTAAGAGACAACTATCACAAATTTATTCTCTTAAATCATTAACATTTGATTTAAATTCTTGGCAAGTTGGTTCAAACTTCAAAATCCAAAATATTATAAGCCATTACTTGGAAAAAAACAAAGAATTAATTTGATTTAAAGTAAGATCGGATCAAATATAAAGGGGGCGAAAAAACACCAAACAAGAAAATATTACTACTTGAATCAACATCACCCAAATTCATCACCACTTCATTTTGCAGGGGAAGCATTCCAAGAAGAAAAAAAAAACTAAAATTTCTAGAGAAACTTTTTCATTCACATCGATTTACAACTATATGTATCCATCAATTAAATTAGGCAAACACCTTGCGCACTCTCAAACAAACCAAAAAAAACAAATGAACAGAAAAAAAATAAAGAAAAGAAACCCATTATCAGGAAAGAACTGTGGAACAAATGAATCCCTGATAAATTACATAACTGGCAGAGGTCTAACCACGTCACCGTCGTCATCAACCGAGCAGCTCGCGGTGGAGCTGCGGTTGTCCTCGGCGATTGCCGTCCTCTTTATAAACTCTATGCAGTCCGCAACGGCTTCGCTACGGTGAGGCTCGTACACGTTATAATAAGCGGACTTCTGGGCAGTTTCCGTCGAGTACTTCCTTTCATGGGCAGCAGTAGCGGCTTTGGACAGCGCAGACAGCATAATCAAGCGGAAAACGGCTTCCCGGAAACGATCAAGCATTGACATAGGAGTCAAGCGGTTGCTCTTTCGAGTCCACCGGCTGCCTTTCATCCTGGGCATACAAAAAGGGCTCCTCATTATTATTATGACGATGATTGAAGTGGTAGGAATTAACGTTGAATTTTGAATGCGAGAATCTTTTAGCGAAGCACAACGTAGTATTATTACAGTATTGATAGTATTAAATAGTGGTTCTCTTAGTTGGACGGTCTGAAGATGACAAGTTCGTGTGAGGGTGGGGAGGAGTGGCTGGTTGGCTGCGTATATGTGGCTTGTTCGACTCGACAACATGCAAAGCCAGAACAATGTGCTTTATTTTATAGCACCGAACTTGGTTAGTTCCAGTCCGCAAATGCCACCTCAAGAAGAATCTTGCTGTTGCAAGTTAGGCTTTATTTTTTAAAATTTTTGGGACTAGCCAAATCAAAACCCTTTATTTATAAATTTATATTTAAAAAAAGCAGTTCGGTACATAAAAATTCTCGTATGTGTAGGATGTGGAAAAAAAATCAGACTATTAAAACTTAGACACATGTAATTTTGTCTTATATTTTGATAAAAAGAAAAAAAAAGGAGAAAATTCGACACATAAAATCTCTAACATGCATAGGGTGCGAAAAAGAATCAGATCATTAAAATTTGAAATAAGTAATCTTATCTTATATTTTTATAAAAATAAATTTATAAATTTAGTGTTAAACAAATTTATTATAGTTATTGCAATTTAGACTTTTTATGATATGGTAAGATAATTTGAATTGATGATAGGTGTGGTGTGGAGTCGTAGTCTCCTTTTCCATTTTGTCCCTGTTATATTTGGATTAGCTTGACTAATTTAATTGGAAGGTATATGCTTTAGTTGAATAGTCATGTTCAACTGATTTGTCAAGAAAGCAATTTGTTATCATTCCAAAATAGGGATTTTAGTGAATAATATAAGGCTCACAATGGACTATTTTGTTTAGCGTAAAGGATTTTCTATACGACTTGTGTTATTTTCATGACATCACTCTTTTGAGATGTGAATAAAAACATAAAATTTTCATAGTTTAATCATAGACGGATAGATAACTTTTAGACACACAACCACCAAGGATCTGGTAAAGTCACACTTCGTGTAGTGGTAAAACATGTCCAAAAACATCAAATTTTCATACATTGATCATCAATCAATGCCTTAGATTGAACCTTCAACAAAGACCAAATTTAAGGTTTATAATTGTGTTACCGTTTGAATCATATGCTCTTTTCCATGTCTCAAAATTTTGAAATTGAGGAAGTTAATAAACAAACGGACAAAACTCATAATTACAAAGTAATTTGGGTGGATTTGAATCCTCTTCGTGGTTTTGTCACTTTTAAATCAGCCCGAATTCACGGAAAATTAATCAACTTAAATCCATGCAGAATTTGTGCGCGTCATTTCAATATCATTCAGCCCTTGACTGGCTACAACTCCCAACCCTTTCCCCTCAACTCCCAACCCTTTCAAGGGATTGTTCTACAAAAAAGAAATTTGAGACTAATACATTAAAGAAAATGATGGCCATTTCTGGTCTAAAAGTCAACAGTTTCCAAAATCATGTTACTCAAACTCATCAAAAATTCTGGTCTTTGTAAAGCAGAATGGCAACCATTGCCGCCAAATAAGTCCGTGGTTCTTGTCTATGCATTGACCCCGCGAAATATGGAGCCGAACCCAGCAACGAAATGTGTAGCATGTGCCTCGTAATCAAATTTAGGTGCCGCTTGGTATAAATGGTGGGTTTAAAAATGGAATGGATTTATGGAATAGAAAAGTTTGGAATAGAATTGAATGATAATAATTATGTTGTTTGGTATTATTTTGTAATGGAATGGAATAGATTTTATATTAAAATTAAAATTTAATATTAATAATAATAAATTTATAAATAAATTTTATATTAAAATTTTATATTAAAATTATAATAAAAATATTAGTATTTTATATTATATGATATTTAATAAATTATATTTTGTTCAAAAAATAGTCAAAGTGCATGTCATTTTGTAGAGAAAAATATTTTCTATAATTTAGTGAAATTTGTTTTTTTTTTAAAAAAAAAAATGGGTAAAATGGGGGTTGCAAACCTTTGGGGGGTTTGCAACCCTTACATGTGGCGCATTGGGCCCATTGGCGCCGACAGTACGCTACCGCCGCCAAAATTTTTTTTTTTTTTGTTTTGCTCCAAAACTACGTCGTTTTGAAGCCTTTTTAAAACCCTTCTGCAGGGGTTTTGCCAAAAGGAGGGAGGGGGCTGGGTTTAACGTAAACCCAGCCCCAAAGGATTACACAAATCCAATCCTATGTACCAAACATCAATAAATTGTCAAAACCAATCCAAACCAATCCAAACCAATCCAAACCCATCCAAACTCATCATACCAAACACCCCCTTAGTGATGCATGTTATGCCAATTGCCAAGTTTGTAGTAAATTGTTTGGGTAAAAAATATTAAAAGTCACTAAACTTTTGAAATTGTATATTTTTGCTCATTTAGTTAATAAAATTACGCGAATAGCTATTTAACTCGTAAATTTAGCAACTCATAGCCATTCCGTTCCATGTTATAAGACTCGGACCGGCATTTAACCTGACTAAAAGTCTAATGACCGGTCAAGTCACTCATTAACCCAGTTGGGTTTTTTTTTTTCTTCTTCTTCTCTTCTCTTCTCTTCCCTTCTTTTATCTTGTTTCTTCTTTGAAAATATACAATTGATAACTTGAATAAGCATTTTTTACAGAAACTTTTTTAAATGTCGAAATTATGATCCTATCAAAATTAAGACCAGTAGGATATGTGTTGTTCATTATTTTTTTATTATTTTACTTAAGATATGTTTGGAGTGTGATATATTTCAAGAAAGTTGTATTGGAATATGTAAAAATTTTGGTGGGTATTTTTTTATAGAAAAAGTATTTTAAAGAGAAAAATGAGAGAGATGATTTTTTAAAATTATGTGAGAGGAATTTGAGTGGGAAAATTTAAATTTTGAAATAAAAATACATTTAGAGTGTGATGTTTTTATTTGAAAAAAATAGCCTACTTTTTCTATTTGCAAATAGAAATGCCTTGTCCAAACATACCCTTAGATGGCATTTCTATATCAATTTTTATGAGTGTGGATTTTGGATTTTAGATTTTATTATGCTATTATGACAATATCAATTGTTTGGTTGGTTATAAGTTAATATTTTATATTTTCTCTATATTTTGATATTATTTTTATTTTTTATTAATTTTATAATTGACTCACTGGTTGAACCATTTAACAGTCATAACTATGAGAATGATGATTTCAAGTGTTTTTAAAATGACAAAATGGTTATTTTCCTCTCACATTCAAATATAAGCTTCTTTAAATAATTTTAATATAAAATAGTGTATTAAAATATTTTTAAAAAGTATTGTATTCATTATCCCAACAAAATAGAATTTATTAAAACACTTACCCATATTTCAGAATGCAAAAATGACCATTTTGCCCTTATCCATTTGGCTTTTAACGGGTAAAAGTAACAGAATGGGCACAGTTACTAAATTTACAAGTTAAATGATTACTCGTGAAATTTTGTTATATGAATGAACAAAAAATAAACAATTTAAAAAATTTAGTGGCCTCTTTTACCATGTGCCTCGTAATCAAATTTAGTGATGCATGTTATGCCAAGTTTGTAGTAAATTGTTTAGACCAAGCATATAATTAATAAAGGAAAAAAAAATATGAAAAACTATAAGCCGACTTGATTAGGATAAGCCAAGTTAGCCAATGGCTGGTGCCCTGCAGTTGGTAAAATTTCGTCTTCAAGTGTAAAGCTTTCACATGTTTACATGTGGCAAATACATTTGTTCTCTTCTGATGTTGTCCCATGTTTGATATATAAGGAGTTAGTAGTATACTTTGACGAACATACATAGGTACATGCCTTAAATACATCTTTGAGTTTTGAACCACAAGCTTATTTTATTCAACCGACTTACCGACCAAATCATATAAATCTGTTGGTGAATGTGACATTATATATGTCTGTGTTCCCATCTTGATTTGCTTCATTCAATAAACGACAATCGAATACATGCAAACTAATGTTGAACTCAAAATGCAAAGGACGACCCTCTTGAGCTTTGCCCATTTAGAACTAATTGAACAATGATATGTATAAAATTTGAGTATAAGGCATATGTAAAAAATATTAAACAGAAACAATTGGGCAGAAAATTTGTTGCTCTCTAGAGTTCATTTAAAAAATATTGGGGAAACAAAAAAGAATGAAAAATTATTCATACAATAACTAAGGTGAAATCAAGAAAATTTTGCATCGTAGTTTACAAAGATTAAAAATGACCTTATTTCATGTCATTCGCAAACAAAAAGGTGAGCTAGCCGACGTAGTAATACTTAGGCCCTTGGGGATCCGGCCATACTCTTTTGGTGTCTCTTTTTCTTTGAAAAGAAAAGCCCAAACACAGGAATCAAAGGCTTTTTCTTGCTCTTCTTTTCTACAATATTTGAAGGGCTGGACATGGACTCCATCTGGTCATCTTTGTTTATTATGACTCGAGTTAGTAATGGAGGACTGGCAAACTTGACAGACCTCTTCTTTTCCAACGTCTCAAATGACCCTTGTTGAGTCTGTGGATTCGCTTCAACTTTTGTGGATGAATTTTCAATGAACTTGAGTTCTTCAATCCCATTGTCAATCGGAGGTGGTTTGTGATGATGGGTTAATTCCCTGGAACTCTTCAGTTGTTGCAGCTCCTTCTTTGTTTGTTCGAGCTCTAATTTCAGAGATTGAAGGTAATGAACCATAAGGTTTCCTTCTTCCTTGGATTTTTCTAGGCTTTGTTTTGTCTCTTCAAGTTCAGCTGTCACTGTTCCCATTTTTGATCGGCGGTGTTCTTCACTACTGCCCTTCGTTTGCATCTGATCGATAATCACAAACAACAAACAAATAATTAAAATCATAATGACCACTTGAGATCGATAATAAAAACAAATTAATAATTAAAACACATCGCATAAAATTGAAATTTCACATTAAAAAATTCACGAAAGTAGAATACATAAAAAAATGTACACATATAGAGAGCTTTTGAATTTGTTAAAGTTCATTGCTCATGTTCGTAGAAATCTGTTAAAATTCCATTTTGCACAAAACTTGATCTAAAAGGATAGTGGTAACATTGCATGAAACTTAGAGCATTGCCAACTACAGCATGATAAAACAAGAGAAACCTCTTTGAGCTTGTTGGCATATATTTCCCCAGCAAGAACCTTTTCTCCAAACAGAGACACTGCTTCTTTAACAGAACGAAAAGGTTGTCGCATGTCAATTTCCACCCGTCCCCTCACCACGACCCCTCCTTCATTCTCCATGTTCCTCCTTCGCAGCCCGGCAATTTTCCTTTATCGCATGAATCCCGGTCCTAGTATTGACTTGAATTTAAGATAAAAAAGGACCATGATGAAACATACGACATGTAATGTGGCTATGTATATAATGGAGATACAGGAGAGTATTCAGGAGCTGTTGGTTGGTTATAATGGCGGCGGTGGTGGTTGTGGTAGTGGTGGGACGATGAGTTTCCTATGATACGATTAATTGATAAAATTGTTACCTAAAGTAAGTTGCATAAAATGATAAGATTTGGTGATAAAAAGTTTAGTAAAACCATTTCTTCGCGTCCACTTCACTAGACATATTTGTTAATTGACGCTGATGTATAAGTTAGTTGCAACCATCTTTGCTATTTTCCTGTGATCAAACGAGGCAAATACCATTGCAAAAAGTGGACTTCTTAGAGAAAGAGAGCGAGCAAGTTTACTGGAAGTGGACCTCCATGGTCCCAGTTCCGCCGCTTGATTTGGACCTGCCGCCAATCCCATGGACCCCAGTTCTGAACTCTCTACTTCTGTGTCATCTCTGTAAGTCGTCCATATACATACTGTATTGAATGCGTACGTACATGTCAAAGAGGATAAGGCAAATCAGGCATTTTCCATTTTTCTTTCCTTTGTTTTTTAATTTTTACAATGGACCATGTAAATCTAATCGCTTGGTTCTTTTAAAGGTATAGGAAAGGGAATGTGAATGTTAATAATGGAGAATGATAGTAAGTTATTTTATTATAAGTATACTGTTTGATTTGTATTAGAGAATAAGTATAATTACTAATTTTAATTATAAATTAAATATAATAATTAGTATTAATTAATTAGTTAATTATTTATTATAATATTAAATTAATTAATTATTAATAAAATATTATTGATTAAATTAATTTTAAGTAATTAATTAATAATAATTAATATTAATGAAATAAGTAATTAATTTATTAAATTACAATATTAAATAAATGAATAATTAATTTAATTAATTTTAATTAATATTAATAAGATAATTATAAATTAATTTATATTAATTAATTAATTTATATTATTATATTAATTTATTATTAATTATAATAATTAATTAATTAAATTAATTTATGATTACCCGTTGGGCGGATTCCTCATACCTCCATTGGGGTAATCAAACCCCCCAACCAATCGGAGGTATTAACTTTCAACTTTCAAGTATTAATTTGTGCGGAATTTGGGAATAAGTAGGACAACGCCGAGCGGCGGTGGGAGTTACTTCCTTGCCTCAAGACGCCACCGTTTCGTCTTTCAGTTAATTCAGTTAATTACAGTTACATTGTACTCGTTTGGCTACTGAAGTTGCAGTAAATTAAGTTCTGGTTTTATATTTTTATTAAGTTATTGGGCTATGGCGTGACACTCCATTCCTGCGTGCGTTTGTTGGGCTAGTCTAGTCTAGACCTCTATGGGCTAAAGCAGATCCACAGAGAATCCGCACGTGTTTGACCTTTGACGGCGTACATCAGTTTTAAATAGAGGTGAATCAATCGGAACTATAGATAACAGTTTTAAAAATCGTAATGTGAATCGAGTTTGACAGTTTGATTTCAATTTCTCACAATACGAAACCATAATCGGAATTGACAGATCGATTTCAGTTAGAAACTGTGTAATTTTTTTTTAAAATATATATATATCTAAATAAGATGTAAATTTAAATAAAAAATATTTTTTCCTCACTTGTATTTTTAATTTTAAGTACAAATTCTCTTTTTTTCTAAATCTTTTTTTTTACAATCTTTAAATTTAAGTTATATTGAAACAAATTATTAAAATATAAATAAAATATACGCTTTTCTCACTTTAATTTTTAATTATAAGTGCAAATTATGTATATATTTTTTAAAGTTTAAGTAATATTTTATCTTTAACTTTTAAACCTAATTTATATTCTTTTATAACAAAATTTACAACCTTCAAAAAGTATAAATAAATATACTATTTTCTCATTTTTATTTTTAATTCTAAGTGTAAATTATATATACACACAAACATTTTTTTAAATACAAGTTATATTATTTTTATAATTTTTAAATTTAAATTATTTTTCAATATCTAAAGTGAAATCATAACTAAAACTAAAACCAAATTGAAACCAGAATAGGCACCTTCTTAGTTCGGTTTCATATTGAAAAGAATCGAGAACCCGTAATTTTAAAATCATAACCAACAATGTTGAAACTGTGATCAGGTTTAGTTTCAAATAAGTTATATCTTTGACAAAACTTTTGTCGTATGCTAGCTTTATCCAATCAACATTTAATAAAAGTTTTGGTAAATTTTTGTTTGGAGATCACTAACATTTTTTATTACTAGTATTATCTAGCCATGCAAGGCGTTGTTTTCGCTGTGGTATGTTGTTATTTCTTATATGAAAAAACATATTTTGAAAGCATAAAATAACTTAGGATCCGTTTGGACAAGTGCATTTCTATTTGCAAATGAAAAAAGTTGTATTGGAATGTGTGAAAATTTTAGTGGGTATTTTTTGATAAAAAAAGTATTTTTAAGGGAAAAATAAGAAATTTTTTTTAAAAAAAATTATGTGAGAGGAATTTGAGTTGGGAAATTTGAATTCTGAATTTTGAAATAAAAATGTGTTTGAATAATTTGTTTTTGTTTGAAAATTTTCTTATTTGCAAATGAGATTTTGCTTTCCAAACAAACCCTTAATGTTTTTGTGCATATAATTTGATACAATTTAAAAATATACTAGTTTTTGGTTATCATGCTAGGCGGGGGTACCATAATACATAAAAAATATAATATGTTATTTTATTATATAAAATGTTATATGTAATTGAAGAAAAATTCACTAAAAGAATAATGGGGCGTTTGGTTAATGGGTTTGGCAAGGAATTGGATAGGTTTACTATCAAAAGGGGTGTTTGTTTTGTGGGAATGGATTCAGCAAAATCCTTCAAGAAGACTTTAATCAAAACCCCATTTTACCTTTTTTAAATTTTTTTTTTTAAAACAAATTTTACTAATTTATAGAAAATATTTTTCTCTACAAATTGACATGCACTTTGACTATTTTTTGAACAAGATATAATTTGTTAAATATCATATAATGTAAAATACTATTTTTATTATAATTTTAATATAAAATTTATTCCATTCCATTACAAAATAATACCAAATAATATAATTATTATCATTCCATTCTATTCCAAACCTTTCTATTCCACAAATCCATTCAATTCCTAAACCCACCATTTATACCAAGCGCCCCCTAAGTTTCATCTCTTTGAAAATTTAAATTGTAATTTAATATAATTTAAGATATACTATTAAATATACAATTACAACTCTAAAAATATTAATTAAAGTTGTTATTGAAACCATAGAATTATTATTTTTTATTAAGTTTTGAAAAATATATTAGTTTCTATCAACAAGTTAAAAGTAAAAAAATGAAAAAATTAATAAAAGCTTACACAACTAAAGTGAGAGTAAGGAAACAAATGAAAATAAGCGAACTGTATTGAAATTGTATAAATCAAAATAGAAGTGATGGAGAACCATATTAAAAAATTATTAATTTTTTAATCTAAATTTAAATGAATTGTCTTCAATTTATTTTTTAAAATAAAAGAGATAAAAAAAATTTTAAGTCCATTCAAAGTATTCACAAGAACAAATGGAAACAATCTCAAATTTTTAATCCAAAAAAAAAAGAAGTAAAATACAATTATATTTCTATTTTAAATATTAAAAAATATTAAAAAATTTATCAAAATTTACAGTACATTATTAGGATTCCTTTCTAAAACCAAAAGTTAATTTTGTAACCTATACCTATTAAATATTTTTACACAATTAATAATTCTCATAGTCAGATTTATTAATTAATTTTGAAAATTAGAGAAAATTTTGATAAAATAATTAATATTTTATAATCACAAAATATTAGAGCAATATTATAATTATATGTTAATAGATAACTGTTCATTTGAAATAGAGATAATAAATATAAATATATTTATATATGAATTAAAATTGGTTAGAAATTTAATATAACTCTTATATTACTATCTAATATCTAATAAAACTTTTATATTATTAATTTTCATAGCAATTAATTCTCATACCACTCTTGTATTACAATATTTATAATTAATTAAATGAGTAAACAAAGTCACTATAATTTGTCAGTATTTGTATTATTACTTAAAAAAAAATTCCCTTAATCAAATAACCAATAAATGGTGAAATGAAATCAGTAATTTTGAATCAATTTTTTTTTTTACAAAATCATCCACCGTCAGTACTCCTATCACTCAACCACGAATATGGAATTCGAAATAAGAGACAAGTTTTATTTTCTGAATGGTAGAAAATATGCCCATTACAATTATGAAATCTGTGCAGAAAGCATGAATGCCACCATTGATCTTATGCATCAAAGCATTTGCGCATCTATAAAAGCTATTTGAATAAATTTTTTGTTTCGAGGTATAAACGATTAAAAAATCATGTTTCATTCAACTTTTCACTCACTAGTTCCAATTTCAAATAAAAAACTCAAGTTGTCAAATGTCACCACCATCTCTAGATTCTAAGGAAAGATTGAGGGGGCGTCTGACTTGGGTGGAGTAATAGAAATGATAATAACAAATAATAAAAATGGGATCTTTCATTATAATTTTGTCGATTAGTTTGTACTGGGGAATGAAAATAATTATTCATAATGATTGTTAGTTTGTGCTAGAGAATGAAAATAATTATAAATTAATTGTAATAATTAGTATTAATCAATTAGTTATTATTAGTTATTTATTTATTATAATATTAAATTAATTAATTATTAATAAAAATATTATTGATTAAATTAATCTTAAGTAATTAATTAATTATAATAATTAATATTAGTAAATGAGATCAATTAATTATTAATTATAATATTAAATTACAATATTAAGTAAATAAATAATTAATTAAATTAATCTTAATTAGTTAATTTATTATTAGTTAATAATAAATTAATTTATATTAATTATAATAATTTATATTAACTAATTAATTATTATTAGTTAATTAATTAGTATTAATTATAATAACTAATATTAATTAATTAGTTAGTATTAGTTAATTAATTAGTTAGTAATAATTAGTAATTAATTAATATTATCAATTAATTATTTATAAATTAATTAATATTAATTATACATTAATTATAATAATTACTATTAATAAATAATATTAATAAAATATTAAGTAGCTATTTAATTTATAATATTAAGTAAATAAATGATTAATTAAATTAATCTTAATTAATTAATTAATTATTACTTTTAATAATAATAAATTAATTTATATTAATTATAATAATTAATTAGTATTAGTTAATTAATTAGTTATAATATTAATTGAAAAAATTCATTCTATTCCCCAGCTTCCATACCCCCCCAATATTGGGGGTATGAGGAAACCCCAATATGGGATAATCAATTTCTATTTTTTCATTCCATTCCCCCCAACCAAGTAGGGGAAATAGAATGATTTCCATTCTCTCCATTCTATTCCCCCCAACCAGGCACCCCTGATATCATGTAAGAACAACATCTAAAAACGCATTTTGTATTTTTCAAAATAATAATTATGAGATAAAATATACATTAAAAATTGAGAAAATATTTTTTAAAAGTGTAAAAATGCATTTTGTATATTTCAAAATACTAATTGTGAAATAAGAAATGCATTAAAATTTGAAAAAGTATTTTAAAAAATATAAAAACGCATTATGAAAGATCGTTCATATAGGTCATTAGATTTCATGAAATAGTGAACGCGAAATATAAAGAATTTCAATTTAGAGTTTACATGATAACATTCTTTTTGTGTTATATATTGATTTTGGTTGTATAATGGGTTTTGCAGGGTTTTTACCACAGTTATTATACTCAGACCGATCATTGACTCGGCTGAGATTTCAGGTCAATTGTTCAACAGGTGGGTCAATTATAAAATTAATAAAAATAAAAATAATATCAAAATATAGAGAAAATATAAAATATTAATTTACAAGCAACCAAACAATTGATATTGTCATAATAGCATAATAAAATCCAAAATCCACCTCATAATAATTGATATCAAAACGTCATCTAAGTAAAATAATAAGAAAAACAATGAACAACAAACATCAGACTGGTCTAAATATAATAATAAAAGTTTCAACACAAACAATACACATCCTACTTGCTCCTCCTACATATTCCATACACATTATACTTGTTCCTCCTAAATCATTTTAATTAACCAACTAACGCAATTAAAATAAATTACTACCATTAAAAACAATTAAAAAAAAACAAATTGAATTTTGTTAGAAATAGTTAGAAAAATTGATCACACATAAAACACACACACACACACATATATTATGTGAGTAATAATATTCAACAATCATGGAATATAAATAAGATCTACGTCTACAATCATTTTCCTTACAGAATCCTGACGTATGTACGTACCATGTAATGTGAATTTTGTTCAATTACAATGGTAGCCTTCATTATTTAATTTGTTTGTGAAATTCTTTTTCCTCCCTCTCGCATAATTTTTCTAGCAAATTTGATTAATCTATAAAATAATGTATTTAAAATGCCATTTTCATATTTTTGAACTTAAATCTTCTGAATGACATAATATTTCTTTTATTCCATGTGTGAAGTATAATTAATAATGATCATAATTGTAGATTTGCCTCTTTTTTTTTTTTGAGCTTCCAATTATTTGATAAATATTCTTCCAATTATTTTTTGAGCTTCCTTCGTAAAATTACAAATTCTTAAAAATATTTCGCTTCTTAAAAATATTTTGCTTTCTCCACATATAGCCTCCTCAAACTTCTCCTTTAATTAGGTAAAGTTGATTTTATTTACATCAAAACTGAAATTCCATGACAAATACTTATTGGATGTTATTTCTTATATGAATAAAAAGTTGTTTCTTATATGAATAAAAAGTTGGTCTCTTCATTATTCGTGTGTGTGTGTGATTTTTTTTAATCAAATTCTCAGACCCGTCTAGGGGCCTGTTCAACGGGCCGATCCAAGTTTGATAACTCTCGTTTTGACCTAAAATTTTGTAGAATATAGTGAGAAATTTAGATGACAAACCCAAACTTCATATTTTTTTAAAGTACGCATGTGAAATTTATGCAAGGAAAACCAGTAGTGTATACACTTCAGTAAGAATACATAACCATGTTTTCTATTAATACAAAGTTATTTTAGTTATAAAATAAAATACATTTAACGTATCATTAAGTATTTTTTTATCTTTATTTTTTTAATAATATACCATAGATAGTAATTATTAATAAAGATAATCAAAAAACTTTTTTTAAGGTAATTTTTTTGAAATTGAATATTTTTTTAAAACACAGGGAGTATAAGAGTGTATGAAATTAAAATAATTCTATTAAATCTTAAACGTAGTTCATGTTTTATGAAATAAAAGTTTAGTCAGATGTAAAAATAGTTTTAACAAATATTGAACAAAAAAATATTTTAATTTAAACCGCATATGAATTGTAATTTTAAAATATATTTTTATAAAATGTAATGAGAGTTGACGGACTTTGTTTTCCATGAGATAGTTTCGCATGAAGCGTAATTTTGTCAGTTTCGGACCACAGCAGCAGCAAGGAGGAGGAAAGAGAAAAAAGAAAAAAGAAAAAAGAAAAAAAGAAAGCGGTTCTCTAAATATATACCCAAAGGCCAACGCACAGGCCCGACGAAGCAGAGCGATGCCCTTCCGCACAGAGGGAAAACCACCACCGACCGGAGCACCGTCGTCGTGCTTCCTCTTCTTCCCAAATTCCTCTCGTCGCTGATCGCAAGAATTTCTATCAAATTAACCTAATCTAATTATTCGTTTTCTCCCGTCCAAAAAACCCTCCACCACCGCCAAACACTCTCTTAAACCCCTCTATTCCTCAGTCCCCAATGTACAGTTTAATTTTCCCTTGCAGAGTCGAGGTCCAAGATTCAGACCTTTAAACTTAGCCAGGCGAGAAATAATTTATTTAACTTCAGAATGAGTCCCGTTCAGAATTTCGAGCAGCATTCTCGGCACCTTGTTGAGCCCGACCTCCGTAAGTCTCTTCTTTAATTTGATTTATGTTTGATTATGATGCGTTTTTGTTTCTTGAATGTCAATTATTTTTTTAAATTTGTTTTTTTCTCCCCTTGGTGAACAGCAATTCAAAATAGGTTGCAGATGGTAATGGAGGTACGGGACAGTCTGGAGATAACACATACAGGAGAGTATTTGAATTTCTTAAAATGCTATTTTCGTGCCTTTTCTGTGATTTTATATCACATTACGAAGCCGCAATTAGTAGATAATCCGGAGCATAAGCTTCGGAATATAGTGGTAGAAATTCTGAACCGTTTGCCTCATAGTGAGGTTTTAAGACCGTTTGTTCAGGAGCTTCTGAAAGTGGCAATGCATGTTCTAAGCACTGATAATGAAGAGAATGGCTTAATTTGTATTCGCATAATATTTGACTTGCTTAGGAATTTTAGGCCCACCTTAGAGGCTGAAGTACAGCCATTTTTAGATTTTGTTTGCAAAATTTATCAGAATTTTAGGGTTACAGTGAGTTACTTTTTTGAGAGCGGGGCAGTGGCAGCTCCCCCGCCTGTGACATCAGGTTCGCTGGGGTCTGGGTTGATTGGGGATGATATCAAACCAATGGAGGTGTCTGATCAAGTGGGCCCCTCAGGTGGTCATGTTGCTCCGGGGCAACTCAATCCCAGTACTAGGTCGTTTAAGGTTGTGACGGAGAGTCCTTTGGTGGTGATGTTTCTGTTTCAGTTGTACAGCAGGCTTGTTCAGACTAATATTCCTCATTTATTGCCTCTAATGGTGGCTGCAATATCAGTACCAGGGCCTGAGAAGGTTCCTTCTCATTTAAAAAATCACTTCACTGAGCTTAAAGGTGCACAGGTTAAGGTATGCACTACTTGCATTAGACATCATGTTCTTGGATTAAAATTTGATGTCTCACTTTTTCGTGTTCCTTTCACTCTTCTACATGTTTGAAAATATGGAAAGGAGGGGGGGAGGATGTTGTGAAATTCTGTAATTTCCTAGAAGAAAGTTGGGCCACTGTGGTGATTGGATGTAGAAAAGAGTGGTTCTACGGTATCTGCTTTTTTGTTTAAGTACACTTCCTTCTATAGCAGATCCAAATGAGTCAACAGTTCTTGCTATGTGCTTTCAGTGTATCATGTCAATTGTCTATTTTCCTTTCTCCATTGCTTGGTTTGCCAGTTGTTCCTTCCGAGACCTTTAAGTTATACTAGTATTAAGACTTTGCGATGGCTGGCCAGCTTTTGCGGATGAAAAAATCTTTATCTGTTTTATACTTTGTTGCTCTGTTATTTTGTTAATAGATTATCTATTGCCTAGAATTTATTTGTGCACATTCTTTTGCCTCATATCAAATGCAAATCGTTCATTCTCCTTGGGTATGTGGTGTCTATGTGTATACTGGTGTGGTTGTGACGATTTTAATTAGGAATTTGGTTGATTGTTAGATGAAAGGGTTATGATATGTTAAATTATGTTTTGATTTTGATTAGAGTTGGATGGGTCCCTCTTATTGTTAATCCAGCTACATTTAACCGCATTGATATTGTTTCTATGTTTAAGTTTTTGTTTTTGTTTTGTTTTCCCCCCCTTACCTTCCAATGTTTTTGGATTTAATTGTCAGTTGTGCCTGACTAGTTCATTTCTTGTTCCTCCAGACAGTTTCTTTCTTGACTTACCTGCTAAAAAGCTTTGCTGATTATATAAGACCACACGAAGAAAGCATCTGCAAAAGTATTGTTAACCTGCTTGTCACATGTTCTGACTCTGTTTCTATACGAAAGGTGAATGCTTTTTCCATATATTCTATAGTCTCAACTTTTTCTTTTAATAATTTTTTATGTATGTTAACCAGAACAATATTGTGGGCTGCAGGAATTGCTGGTTGCACTCAAACATGTTTTGGGAACTGATTTTAAGCGGGGTTTATTTCCTCTTATTGACACCCTGTTGGAGGAGAGGTAAAGTATTACTCCTCAGTTGATATGCCTTGAAAATCTTCTCCTTCTGTCTGGTTATTGTGTTTGCATATTTTCAGAAGCAAAAAATGTGACGTTGGTCCATTTGCTTAGCATCAGTTCCTTAACTCTATGCTAAAATTGTTTACCCTATCGAGTTGTTGTGCATGTATATTTATCTCAGGACCATAGTAGACGTGACCTTGTATTTTAAACTGTCCTGGATGATTAATATATGGGATCTGTTCCTTGTATAGTTCATAGTTTCTTTATCTGCTGTTTCTTTGAATCCTGTTAAAGCGGGTATCTGAAAGCTACTTAGAAATATCCACAATTTAGTTGATAAATCGTAATTGGGCGGTTGAATTTGGACTTTCAGGGAGATGTTAATGTTTATGACTTGTGATAGTGTTTTGTAGATCTAATGAGCATCAATTGAGGAAGTAGCTTCTCTTGTTTCATTTCCATGCACTTTGGCCATGATTAAGCATTGGGTTGTAGGTGCATTATTCTTTCTGTACATTTTTATTGATCCCTCATCCCCTGATCTGAGACTTTCTGTTTCACTAAAGAGGATTGTTTTTACTTTTTCAAACTAATTGATGTAGTTACTTCTTATGCTTGCATTGGGCCCATGATGGTTTACACAATAATATTTTTCTCGTTTTACTCAGTATCATCATCATCATCATTATCGTTTTATCATCATCATCATCATTATCGTTTTATCATCATCATCATCATGATGTCAATGTGTGCGCATTTTTGAAGTGTTGTTTTATTGTTTGAAAGTCATCCTTGACCAGACCTATAATTTCAATGAACTGTATCAGGGTCCTTGTTGGAACTGGTAGAGCATGCTTTGAGAGTCTGAGGCCATTGGCCTACAGTTTACTGGCAGAGATAGTTCATCATGTTCGGACAGATCTTTCTTTGCCTCAGGTATGATAAGATTAATATATTGCATGTCTTTCCATGATATTCAGGAGCTTCAGTTAGTATGTCTACCAGGTTGATTTATGCTGGCCTTTTTTGACTTTTTACTATAGAAGATAGGATGTTTTATCTTGCAAATTTCCTTTCGTTCATTGAGGATCATGATTTCTTTCCTTTTCTTCTGATTACTGCACAATTATTCTGGTGCCGGCGTGATTTTGGTCACACTTATTAATGGAATAATTTCTGTAAGGGTGTTGTTTATATTATTTGTAGCCTTCGCATTAAATTTATTTAACAAATCATGAGTTCTATGAGCTTTGGATCTTTGTATGAGGTTATCATACTTACCAGTATGCATGTAGTATGAATTGCCTACTATGTGTCCCTAAAATGTGGATATTTTTTCATCTATTGATCTATTTACTGGTGATGCAGTTGTCAAGGATCATTTACTTGTTCTCCAGTAACATGCATGATGCGTCATTGTCACTCAGCATTCACACTACATGTGCTCGGTTAATGTTGAATCTGGTAAAAAATTTTGTGACTGTTAAAACTTTTTGTTACTAAATATTACTGCAAGTTTGAAGATATGGAGGTTATTCTTTGTTAATCTAGTCTTATTACTGTGGTGTGACGATTTTGATTTTTTCCTTGGATGTTATTGTAGGTAGAGCCAATTTTTGAGAAAGGCGTTGATCAGCCATCAATGGATGAAGCGCGGATTTTATTGGTAGAAGCTTAGTGTTTCTTTGGTTTCTATGTCACATATCTCACATAGCTCTTCTTTATTTCAAGTAGGTGTTCTTGAACATATCTTTCATTATATTTCTCTTATGTTTAGGGTCGAATTTTGGACGCATTTGTTGGCAAATTTAACACTTTCAAGCGCACTATTCCTCAGGTATTCAAACTTTTCAGATGCTTTTTGATATTTCTCGTTCACTTTAATAATTTCTAGCGGGGGAAGTGTGGACTTGGAGAACTGATCAGTTTCTTATTTTTCTGATGGAATCTATTATTGTTCTTTTTCCCCTCTTGGTGCTGCAGTTTGTGTAGATTTTTACACAGTTGGTTTGTTTGATACTGTCTAATGACAATTTTTCATGTTATAGTGTTCTCTGAAAAATTCGTGTTGTATGTTAAGATCTAGAATTTTTGCTATAACATTATGGAGATGTCAAACTTTGCAATGGTTTGCAATGTACTTCCTTCTATGAATCTACACAGTTTAGTCTAAGGGGCTTTGGATCCTTTCACTCCTGAAAGATGCTATTATCATATAAACCTCCATTTTAGAGCTTTAGAAACCACCTCATTCCCAATATATCTCCAGCACTCTCTTCACACGAATCAATGCTTGGGCAACTGTTTGGTTCTATAAAACCTTACTGTACTCGTAATATTCAACTAGCAGAACCATCCATTCCCCTCTATTTCTCCTGATAGTGGAAATCCATTTTTATCCAGAATGGTGATTAAGATTATGCATAGCATCATGTGGATGGAATCATTTATAGTCTTGAGAAAAGGTGTAAATGCTATCTTTTCCATGTTAAATATTTTTAACGTTGCCGGTTCCAAGTCTGGATAAAGAAGGGTTGGGGTAGGTTGACAGCCAGTTTAAAAATTGTCAAACCTAATGATATGGATCATACTTTAAATTGTGTAAAGGCTAGAAAGCTATCCGCTTTATGGAGCTCATCATAGGGTCCAATTGAGGCATTTGGGCAAGGAAAGTTGCATCTCTATGAGGGCTTGGGTGTAGAGTGAAATGTGCAATAGCCCTTATATACTAATAGGAGGGATAAGAAGGAAAAACATAAGAAGAATAAGACTCATATAATTGATAGTTAAAATATTGGTATTTTGACAAGTAAAGCTATAGAAGTAATGGATACTATGAGCAGGAGACACATAAATATTATGTGTCTTCAAGTAACAAAATGGATAGGTGAGAAAGCCAAGGTTTTAGATACTTAAAGCTATAAAACTTTGTTATTGTGGAAAAGATAGAATTAGAAATAAAGTAGGATTCAACATTCATCAAGCAAGTAGCTAGAGTAGTTAGAAAAGGAGATGAATTGGTTCTTAAGATTATTGTAGGAAATGAACTTATAAAAATCGTTAGCATATATGCACCTCAAACAAGGTTAGATGAATCTTTTAAAATTAAATTTTGGGAAGACATAGAAGCTTTAGTCTGGACAATCTATGGAAAAATTGTCATAGGTGGAGATTTAAATGGGCATGCCAGGGAAGGCAATAAGGAGTGTGATAGGATTCATAGGGGTTATGGTTATGAGTTGTGAAATAATGAAGGTAAAGCAATTTTAGATTTTGCAGTAGCTTATGATTTGGTTATATGTGATACCATTTTAAAAACAGAGAGGAACACTTAATTACATTTAAAAGTGGTTTTAATAAGCTAGAAATTGATTATTTCATAACTAGAAACTTGCAGAAACCATGATAGAAAATTATGTAAAGATTATGAGGTAATACTTGGAGAGAGTCTCACTACTCAACATAAATTACTCCCTCTGTCCAAAAAAAAGAGTCCACTTTGAAAACTTTTTCTTGTCCCAAAACAGAGTCTACTTTTAAATCAAATTTCTAAAATATCCTTACTAATAATAATTATGTATATTCAAAATTAAAAAGTAAGAATAAATATGTAAAATTATACATTTAGTGATGCATTAAATAGGTTGTACTTAATAACTAATAAAAAGTTGTATCTTAACCAAAGTGGACTCTGATGCATTAAAGTAGTAGTTTTTACTATAAGATTTAATAATAAAAAATTAAAAAACAAGTTATGAATACACATAGGATTAAGTTGTGGAACTTAAAAAATAAGAACAAAAGAGATATTTTATAGAAGTCTTATTGGAAACCATTAACTGGAATGTGGAAGAGGAAGCAGATAGTACATAGGAAAAAGAAACTAATCAAAATGAAAGGAATTGCAAAAAGAGTGTTGGAAGAGTCAAAAGGCTGTACATGGAATAAATAATCATGGTGATAGAATCAAAAAAATTTAAGAATAAGTAAAAGTAAAAAGAGCTAGTAACAAAACTTTATGTGCTTGTAGAAATGATGAAAATATTGAAAGATACAAGATTGTTAAGAATGAAGTGAGAAAAAAGACGAAGGCTTCGAGGATCTTTATAGAAGATTAAGGAAGTAGAAAAAGATGTATATAAGTAAATTAGGGAAAAGACGAAAGATTTAACACGAGTTAAGTGTATAAAACACGAAAATGAAAATGTTTTGATTGGTGACAAACTCATAAAAGATCAATGGGAAGAATATTTTTATGACCTATTTATTGAATTAAATGGGAATGAATTAACATTAGGTGAGCTAAAACAATTTGAACTGAAAAGAAATTTTACATATTATTGCAAAATTCAGCCTTTGGAGATAGAAAAAACATTACAATCAATGAAAAATGGTAAAGTGATGGATCGTCACCATATTCTCTTTGAGGCATATTTGTGTCTTGGAAAATTTGGTATCATATAACTTACGAATCTATTTAATTTAATTATAAAAACTAAGAAAATGCCTGATCAATAAAGAAAAAGTTGATTGGTAACTCTATAAAGAATAAGGGAGATATACAAAATTGTGCAAATTATAGGCTATAAAATTAATGAGTTATACTATGAAATTGTGGGAAAGAGGGATGGAAAAGATATTGAAAAATGAGATTGGAGTAATAAAAAATCAATTTGGTTTTATGTTAAGAAGGTTTATAATGGAAGCCATACATCAAACAAGAAGATTATGTGAACATTATAGAGAGAGAAAACAAGATTTACATATGATATTTATTGATCTTAAAAAGGCATATGATAGAGTTAATCATGATATAATGTATCAAATATTAGAAAAAAGAAGACACCAGTAAGAATATCAGGCAAATTTTCAAATACTGTAGGTTTACATCCTGGATCCTATTTGAGCCTATACTTTTTTGTCTTAGTAATAGGCGAACTTACCAAGTATATGTTGACAACAATCCCTGAATGTATGTTATTTGCAGACGATTATAGTTTTGATTGATGAGATGAGAGGAGTGAATGCTAAGTTAGAAGTTTAGAGGGAGGCATTAGAGTCAAAAAGTTTTAAAATAAGTAGAGGTTAAACTAAATATATAAAGTGTCACTTTAGTAACACATAGAAGAAACAATAGGGTAAGTGTGAAAATTGGCAGGCATGAATTAGATATATCTAAAAGTTTTAAATATTTATAATCTATTCTCCAAGAAAATGGAGGAATTGATAAAGATGTTACACATAAAATTCAGGTAGGTCAGAATAAATAGAAAAGTGCATCCTCTATATTTTGTGATCATAAAGATATTGTTGAAATTGAAAAGAAAATTTTATAAAATAGTCATAAGACCAGTGATGTTTTATGGATCAAAGTGTTGGGGCACTAACTATGAACATGAGCAGAAAATGATGGTAGCAGAAATGAAAATGTTAATATGGATTTGTGGCCATAGATAGAATAAGTGATAAATGTCTTAGAAAGAAAGTAAAGGTAATTTTAATAGATGAGAAAATGAGAGAACATGTGCATAGGAGACCCTTAGATGCACCAGTACAGAGACTGAATTATTAACTCAAAATAAAAAAGGGGAAGGGGAAGGGGAAGATCTAAAAGGCTTTGGAAAGAAACTATTAAAAAAGACATAAATTATCTCAATTTAAACGAAAATTTGTGTTTTAATAGGAAATAATAACGAGATATGATCCATATAGTGAACCTAACATAGAATAAGGATAGAGTCCCATTCCACATGTCAATACTGGCAGGAATGAAATTTATAGTTAAGAGAAAAATCCATCAACTTTTCAAATCATGTGGGTTCAAGTCCCTCTATCACCAAATAAACTATTTGGTTCCCTATCTATCTATTTACCTATCCCCCTTTTTGTTATCAGTTCAAAATTCTTTATCCATTCGCTATATTCTCTTAGAATTGATCAGTGTGGGAATGCCCTTTTCTTATCACATCTATACTATATACATACAAATGAACATCCTTGAGCAAGAAATACCCATTTGAATTATTTACAATCTATATAATTACTAATACTGAAACTCCCAAAGTCCTCTTTTTATAAGATCCAAGGTGAGCAATTTCAGTACCTAAATAAAACTTGGGAATTCCTTTACTTCTTGTAATAGACACAGCCCCCATTTTTGAGTAAAATGATGATGTTACATTGGGACTGGTCACGATAGCTTAGCTAGTTGAGCAGAGGACATAAAGGTATAGCTGTTATTCTTGTAGTGAAGAAGAATCATATTTAATGGTTCAAAAGTCAAATGCTGGTTGGATTATGCCTTTTCTCCTACAACTTTATTTGATTTGAAATCAATCTGGTCTTCTACTAGAAGTTTAATGATTTTCTCTTGTTTCTTTTATTTTATTGTATTTTTTTTTTTGGATGGATAGCTGCTGGAAGAGGGAGAGGATGGGAAAAGTAGGTTCACGTTGAGGTCAAAACTTGAACTCCCAGTCCAGGTACTTTGGGACTTTGCTTTACATGTACTTTCGAATTTGAGGAGAATTTCAGCTATCAGTTTTTTCTCTTTCTACAGTCATGATGGTTTTTTCGCTTTCATTTTGAATATATATTGGGAATGATTACTCCAGCTAATGTGCTCATACGATCTATCTATTAGAATTACAAGATTTGTCACTCCAAAAAGGATAATGGTAATCCCACCAGTAATTACTTCATTTATGAATTTCATAGTAATAGAAGTACATGTTCTACTGAGACAGAATTTGTAACTTGCTACCCTCTTTCCTCAGAGGCAAAGATTTACCTCTGTGGAAAGGATGATTCATTTGGATCGACATGAGAGTCCAACTACATTGGATTGCTAGAATCCATGTTGTATATTTGAAAGAGGTTGACCTCCTTGCTTCTCTCATTGCACACTCTCTTACTGCTGAGCCCCCCCCTCTCTTCAGTCCCCAGAGACAAAATGTAAGATGGATTGCTCTCCCACAATCCCGTTTTCATGGTTTAGGCTGCTCCCATTTCGCTCGCCGCTACTACGGGAATCGCTTTTGCTTTCTTTTCCTCGGGCTACTAAGATGTTTTAGCTCTCTAGGTTGTCTCTTGCCTGTCCATGGATTCAGCAACAGTTCGAAAGGTTGCCCTATTTGGGAATTCTAATAGATAGTTCGTATGGTTGATTCTATTTGGACTGGTGGTAATGGTGATTGGGGGAGAAAATCTAGTTTTGTTGTTTTATGATCCTGGATTTTGTTCATGGCCGTTTTTATTTTTAAACCAAAATGGCTGCTTATGAGTTCTGTGACCATCACTAACCATTTTTAGTGGTAACTTTGGGTTGATAGTTGGCTACTTATTTTTGTTGATAATCATATCAATGTTTGTTCAAAAGAAGGTTAGAATAGTCCCAAGATGGGTAAAATTTGGAAAATATTTGTTCAATGTGAGTTGGATGTGTTCAACCAAGGCGCATAGGGACTGAAGGACTGTCAATGCATCTCATGAAGCGATAATATGCTTTGTGGGTTTTTGTTTAGCTAAGAAAATAGTTCTGGACTAACATTTAATGGAGTAAAAGGAGTGTGAGTGATCCGCCAAAGGCTATCAAGGATCCAATAAATAGTTGACCCTGAGGTGTTGGACCTTTTTTTTTTTTTTCCATTTATCAAGATGGCATGTAACACATGGAACTTTGGTTTGAATTATGACAATTTCATTAGATAATAATTGTTATTGCCATCTCTTGCTGGCTATAAAGGGGGCACATTTGACTGCCTTCCTACCCACTAAGCACATGACATAAATACTCCATCTTGCTTCTATTTATCCTTTTTTTTGCCTGAGAAATTTGTCCCCTTTTCATAATGCTGTAAATCTTGCAGGCAGTGCTTAATTTGCAGGTTCCTGTGGAGCACTCCAAGGAAGTTAGTGATTGTAAGCATCTGATCAAAACGCTGGTTATGGGTAATTTTTCCTTGTCTCTTCTTCTCTTCTCATAATTGCTGGTCTATGCAATTTTTAATCTTTTGGTAGCCGATGCATGAAATTTCTTGTAATGAAGTTGTTTTATTTTGTACTAGTCTTTTGCTTATTTAATCTCATGCGGCCTTTTCCAGGTATGAAGACCATTATTTGGAGCATCACTCATGCACATTTACCTCGATCACAGGTTTTCACACAACTCTACTTTCATAATATGATGCCCATTTCTGCAAATTTTGTTTTGAGATAACCTTTTCTGCTTTTAGGTTTCACCTTCCACACATGGAACATCTCCCCAGATGCTTGCTTCTGCAACATCAAATTCATCTCTGCCACAACCCTTTAAAGGAATGAGAGAAGATGAGGTATTATATTTGTTTCTAAGTGTGCCCTTGAATCATGTTCTTTGCAATTACTTACTTGATATTTCAACAGGTATGGAAAGCTTCTGGAGTTCTGAAGAGTGGCGTGCATTGCTTGGCCTTGTTCAAGGAGAAGGAGGAGGAGAGAGACATGATTAATCTCTTTTCGCAGATTTTGGCTATTATGGAACCCCGAGATCTAATGGACATGTTCTCGTTGTGCATGCCAGAGCTGTTTGAGTGCATGATATCTAATACTCAGCTGGTGCATATCTTTTCAACCCTTCTGCAGGCCCCTAAAGTTTTCCGGCCTTTTGCAGATGTTTTGGTGAATTTCCTTGTGAGCAGTAAACTTGATGTTCTGAAGCAGCCAGATTCACCAGCTGCAAAACTTGTCTTGCATCTTTTCCGATTCTTATTTGGTGCTGTTGCAAAGGCCCCTTCAGACTGTGAGCGCATTTTACAGCCACATGTGCCTGTCATCATGGAAGCTTGCATGAAAACTGCAACTGAAGTTGAGAAACCAATTGGTTATTTGCAGCTTCTACGTACAATGTTTCATGCACTTGCTGGTGGGAAATTTGAACTTCTTCTCAGGGACTTGGTTCCCATGCTTCAACCCTGCTTGAATATGCTGTTGGCTATGCTTGATGGACCCACTGGTGAAGATATGAGAGAACTTTTACTTGAGCTTTGTCTAATGCTGCCTGCACGCTTGAGTTCATTATTACCTCATCTTCCTCGCCTTATGAAGCCTCTAGTAATGTGTCTCAGAGGAAGTGATGACCTTGTAAGTCTTGGTTTGAGGACACTTGAGTTCTGGATTGATAGCTTGAATCCTGATTTCTTGGAGCCAAGCATGGCAAATGTCATGTCTGAGGTGATTTTGGCCTTGTGGTTTCATTTGAGACCTGCTCCTTATCCTTGGGGTGGGAAGTCCTTGCAACTTCTCGGCAAATTGGGTGGTCGTAATAGACGTTTTCTCAAAGAGCCTCTTGCTCTTGAATGCAAGGAGAATCCGGAGCATGGGCTTAGACTGATTCTTACATTTGAGCCTTCTACACCATTTTTGGTACCACTTGATCGCTGCGTAAATCTTGCTGTGGCTACTGTCATGCACAAGAATGGTGGCGTGGATGCATTCTACCGAAAACAGGCTCTGAAGTTTTTACGTGTGTGCTTGTGTTCTCAACTTAATTTGCCAGGAATTGTTACTGATGAAGGGTCAATATCTAGGCAGTTGTCAACTCTTTTGGTTTCATCAGTTGACCCTTCTTGGAGAAGGTCAGAAACATCTGAAATAAAGGTTGGTTGTACTTATTTGATCTTGTTATGGAGCCTTATTAACTTATTCTAAAAATTTTTTATGCCTAAATTCTTTACTAATGTAACAGTAAAAAAATCTTAGATGAATTCCCTGGTTAATTACTATTGGAAACTGATGAGTTTTAATTGCTGTTGTCTTTGGGGGGTGTTTTCTAGCCTTAATCCATATTTTCCCCACCGCTGGCACATTCAGTAAAATGTTGTGGCTGGCACTTTATCCCCTCATGGGGCTAGCTAGAAGTATCTTGTCATATTGTGACTTTATGTGGACCTTCCTGATGGCTGAGATTAAAACATGATGTTTTCCTTCTGATTACTGCAGTCTTGATTATTTGACGCTTGTTCATTACGATACATTGTTAGAAGTTCCTGAATGCATGTGTTTAATCAGCTACTTGTGTTTGCCTAGCCCAGTCCTTTGTATTTACTTTAGTCTAATGTCTCTTGATAAATTTTCCAACTTGACTATTCAGCATTTTTCCCTTTTTTTCTTTGAATTTTTTAAACTTAAACCTTTTCTGAAACTTGGTATTGCATTTGGTCTCATCTGTTGCAACCACAGAGAACTACTTACTACAAAGATTTCTATCCTTTCATAAACTCTTCCCCTGTGTGGTTGGTGAGATATATTGTATTCAGTTGTTATCTCTTGTGCAATGATGAAATATATTTTTGTAGGCTGACTTGGGTGTGAAGACAAAGACCCAACTCATGGCTGAGAAATCAGTCTTTAAGATCCTCTTGATGACAATCATAGCGGCAAGTGCAGAACCTGATTTGCTTGACCCGAAGGATGAATTTGTTGTCAATGTTTGCCGTCATTTTGCTATGATTTTTCATGTGGAAAATTCACTGACAAATACATCAGTCGCTGCATCTTCACTTGGTGGTTCTCTTCTTGCACCTGGCTCCAGTGTTAGTTCAAAATCAAGAAATAATGCACCTTCTAACCTGAAAGAGTTGGATCCCTTGATCTTTTTAGATGCTTTAGTAGATGTACTGGCAGATGAAAATAGACTACACGCTAAGGCTGCTCTAGATGCTCTAAATGTTTTTGCTGAGATGCTTCTGTTTCTTGCTCGATCAAAGCATTCAGATGTTCTAGTCTCCAGAGGTGGCCCTGTTACACCCATGGTTGTTTCTAGTCCTTCAATGAGTCCAGTCTACTCACCACCTCCAAGCGTTCGTGTTCCAGTTTTTGAGCAACTTTTACCTCGGCTTTTACATTGTTGCTATGGTAGCACTTGGCAATCACAAATTGGAGGAGTTATGGGGATTGGAGCTATGGTTGGAAAAGTTACAGTTGAAATTTTATGCCAGTTTCAAGTTCGGATTGTCCGAGGGTTGGTATATGTTCTTAAAAGGCTTCCGATTTATGCCTCAAAAGAGCAGGAAGAGACTAGTCAGGTGCTAACCCAAATCCTCCGTGTGGTGAATAATGTTGATGAGGCAAACAGTGAAGCACGCAGGCAAAGTTTCCAAGGAGTTGTAGAATACCTTGCAACAGAGTTGTTTAATGCAAACTCATCTATTAATGTGAGAAAGATTGTGCAGTCTTGTTTGGCACTTTTGGCAAGTCGTACTGGAAGTGAGGTTTCTGAGTTACTTGAGCCTTTACACCAACCTTTGCTTCAACCTCTTATAATGCGACCACTCCGGTCAAAAACTGTTGATCAACAGGTGTTTTGTTTAGCTTTCTTTGATATTGCATTTATGTTTGTTGGTCATCATGTAAGGGTCAATATAAGATTAAAACCATGATTGACCAACTCTTTTACAATTCCTAGGTTGGTACGGTCACTGCATTGAATTTCTGTCTAGCTTTGAGGCCCCCTCTTCTTAAGTTGACTCAAGAATTGGTCAATTTCCTACAAGAGGCTTTGCAAATAGCTGAAGCTGATGATGCTGTTTGGGTTGTGAAATTTATGAATCCAAAGGTGGCCTCTTCATTGAATAAGCTACGCACAGCTTGTATTGAACTGTTGTGCACAGCTATGGCATGGGCGGACTTTAAAACTCAGAATCATTCTGATTTGCGTGCCAAAATTATTTCCATGTTTTTCAAATCATTAACTAGTAGAACACCCGAAATTGTTGCTGTTGCCAAGGAAGGTCTAAGACAGGTTTGCTGAGTTCATTTGTTTATTGCTTTCCTAAAACTTTCTATTCTTTGTTATTGGAATAAATAATAATAAAAATCCAGAGCCCATTGATGATCATAGTTTCATCTGAATATTCTGAGGCTTGTAGAATGTGTCATAGACTCATGATTGCAATCTGATTACAAGCTTTCTTTGTTAAGAGTATATGAACTTACTTGTAAAAAAAGGTCGCCATGATTGATTTAGGTTTTGTCTATGACTCAGCGTCGGCTCCATGTTCATCAATTTACTGCTCCTGGTTTCAGAACTGAGTAGTTTCTACACACACACATATGTTTAATAAAGTCATTCCCAAAGTACTTCAATTCCTTGAATATAAACTTCACACAGTAATTGTTTCTTCTCTTTCTGTGCATCATATTTAAAGTTCTGGGTCTAGCTTGATTTCATTGGCTGTTTAAATTTTAATTAGGCTATATGATAGGGCCTACATGTTTATATCTCCAGGTGAAATATTTCTGAAGATATCATTTATTTGAAATTAGAACTTAAAAATTGGGATGCAGGGAATATAAATTATTAATCTTTATTAATAATCCTGCTAAAGTGAAATTTCGACATCCGTTCTGTTTTAGTTTTCCTTCTTGACCAGTGTATTTAGAGATGGAACAGCAATTGTTGTGACTATTTGGGTTTCCTCTGATTATTCAAACTTTGTATAGAATTAGTGAAAAAATAACTCTAAACTCTAGTAGCTCGATGTCCTTTTACCCTCAACTGATTTTTTCAAGTTGCTTCTTACTGCCTACGTATTCCGATTGATATTTTTACCTCTCCCCTAAAACAAATTGAGATAAATGGTTGCTGTTTGACTTCATGTAGGTCTCTTTAGAAGTTTGTTTTGGCCAAGTTATGTTATAAATCTCATTGTTTGACATGCTTTGGGGTGTGTTTTTAACTGTTAAGTTATGGTAGTTTGTCAATCTGATTTCTCTTTTTTCTCATAGCTAATTACTTGATTTTCTTTTGTCCATCATGTCTTTAGGTTATACTGCAGCAAAGAATGCCCAAAGAACTTCTACAAAGCAGCCTGAGGCCTATCTTAGTTAATTTGGCACACACCAAAAATCTGAGCATGCCTCTTCTGCAAGGATTGGCCCGGCTGCTTGAGCTTTTATCCAACTGGTTCAATGTTACTTTAGGAGGTAAATTGTTGGAGCATCTTAAAAAGTGGTTGGAACCTGAAAAGCTTGTGCAGGCCCAGAAGGCTTGGAAGGCTGGTGAAGAACCGAAAATAGCGGCTGGCAAGTCATCTAGTTTGCTTTTGTTTTACGAGAAGCTGATAATATAATTTTCATGCGCCATTAAACCGTTTGCTTCTCTTTATAGATTTATTATTTACTTTCTATGGATTTTCTTGCAGCAATTATTGAGCTTTTTCACCTGCTTCCTTCTGCTGCTGGGAAATTCCTTGATGAGCTCGTGACTTTGACTATTGATCTGGAGGCCGCCCTTCCACCTGGGCAGTTCTACAGTGAGATTAATAGTCCTTATCGTCTTCCTCTCACAAAATTTTTAAATCGATACCCAGCTGCTGCTGTAGATTATTTTCTTGCTCGATTGCGTCAGCCCAAATACTTCCGGCGGTAAGATTGATTGCGATATTTGAACATTCTTGGTTGAGATAAAATCACAGTTATTATGACTGTTGCTTATAATTTATGGTGTGTTTCCAGGTTCATGTATATCATTCGGTCTGATGCTGGCCAACCTTTGAGAGAAGAACTTGCAAAGTCACCAGATAAGATAATTGCAAGTGCATTTCCTGAATTTTCACAAAATTCTGATGCATCAACAGCACCGGCTTCTTTTAATAATTCCACTGTGTTGGGGGGTGATGAAGGACTTGTCAATCAACCTGAGAGTTCAATGCCAGCTTCAGCCAGTACTGGGGGAACAGCTGATGCTTATTTTCAGGGTCTCGCTTTGATTAAGACCTTGGTTAAACTGATGCCTAGCTGGCTGCAGAGTAATCGAGTTGTTTTTGACACATTGGTTCTTCTCTGGAAGTCACCTGCAAGAATCAATCGGTTACAAAATGAGCAGGAATTGAATTTGGTACAAGTAAGTTTGCTGTCAATTTGGAAATGTTGCAGTCTACAATTTTGATTTCAGTTTTGGAAATTTGAGCACTAATCCAGATTTACATTTTATATATGGAAAAAAGTTAGTCTTGATTAAGACCACGACAACCACACATTCTATGAATTATACGTCGGCTGACATCTTGATGCTCTTTTCAAAGTTTCTCTTCGTAATTTTTTCAAGTCGTTTTGCCGTACCTAATTTTTTGAGTATCCCATTTCATTTGTGTTCTTTCACTACTTCTAATTGTCCTATCCTGTATTTACCCTGTAGTTTGGGAGTGGGTGAGTTATGGAGAAAGTAAAGAATCTTGGCCTCTGTGCATTTTGAGGATGGGCAAATACCAACAACACAAACCCACCCCCCATCCCAAAAAAAAAAAAGAAAGGCTTTATAAATTAAAATTTTTGTAGTTTCTTATTGAAATTGTTCCCCTTAAATTTCTTTTAACTTCCTCTCTTCTCCCCTTAAAAGTTCAAAATGTATTATAATTGCCCTTTAATTACTGAAAGTGTGAAAAATTTTTTAAATAAAAATGCAGCAGTTGACTTTTGAACAATGTTTACAATATTCAAAATGAAATGAAAATTGTTCACCATGTATATATAATTATTATTAATGTAATTTCTACCTCAACATTCACTATCGAGGAAAAAAAGAATTTGCCCCAACCTTAGATCCTGGCTCAGCCCTTGTCTCTGTCTAAATGATAAAATGGGAGTCAGTGGAATATTCAGAAGTTTATGAGACTTGCGGTGTTATGTTTCTTAAGTTGTACTTTATATATTCTTCCCTTTTTTCTGGAATCATGAACTTGGACTCCAGGCTGTGTTTGGCTACATTGGCCATGCATTTATATCTAGAGAGATGTGAGCATATGGGGTAGTAACTGATGAAGTAGAGAAATGACGAATTTCTTTCTGTTGGTAGACCTGTCAGAAAGTAGACATACTACACATTTTCTTCTGCTAGTTGTTAGTAGACCTTTTTTTCTTTGTCGTGGTTTTACTGCATAATTTGGATTTCATCTGTCATCCCTGTGTATTTCAGTTCTTCCTCACTCATGTCACAGCAACACTTTCTCGGGGATATGCGTTGGCATGTATGCTTGTTATGCCTCATGGGTGGGGGAGCTGTTAATGATTCGATTGTCTTTTGCCATACTACATGCGTTCAATTTTTTAAAATGAATGGAAAATCTCATCAAGAACTGCTAACTAATTTTCTGATTTTGTTTCTCTCTGTCTCTTTCTCGTTTGTTTGTTTGTTTGTTTTTTTTCTTTGGGGATTTCTGGCTGGGGGTAGGGGAGAGAAGGGATGTTGGGAGATTAGTCATGTGCATGAGAACATAAGAAGGTAATAATATATGCAATGTGAACCCACTCAACCATACTGACATGATATTTTTAATGCAGGTTAAAGAAAGCAAATGGCTGGTCAAGTGCTTCCTGAATTACTTACGACATGATAAAAATGAAGTCAATGTGCTATTTGATATTCTCTCAATCTTTCTTTTTCGTACTCGCATAGACTTTACGTTTCTTAAGGAGTTCTATATCATCGAGGTTAGTTTTCAGAGTGCTTTAGTTTTTATTTTCCTGGATATGATATTTATTCTGTTCTCTGCTGCAATGGTAATGTGCTATGTTTAAATAACAAGTATCTACATACTTTAGGTTGCTGAGGGCTACCCACCAAACATGAAGAAATCTCTGCTTCTGCATTTTCTAAACCTTTTTCAGTCTAAACAACTAGCTCATGATCATTTGGTGGTTGTAATGCAAATGCTCATTCTTCCAATGTTAGCTCATGCCTTCCAGAATGGCCAAACTTGGGATGTTGTTGACACTGCTATAGTCAAGACAATTGTTGACAGGCTTCTTGACCCTCCGGAAGAGGTAAATCATCAATACCGTTTTCCTTTCTCTTTCATCCGGTCGTTATTCTTTCATTTCTCAAAATTTTATGTGTCTTCTGTAGGTTTCTGTCGATTATGATGAGCCCTTGAGGATAGAGCTTCTGCAGCTTGCAACACTACTTCTCAAGTATCTTCAGACTGACCTCGTTCACCACAGGAAGGAGCTCATCAAATTTGGGTGGAATCACTTGAAACGGGAAGATAGTGCTAGTAAACAGTGGGCATTTGTCAATGTTTGCCATTTCTTGGAAGCATATCAAGCCCCTGAGAAAATCATACTGCAGGTAGCTTTATAATCGTACTGCCTTGGCATCAACACTATTAGTGCAAAATGCTTTCACTGGCATGAGAAATTTTATGTTGATGACTGTTGTTTGTTACTCGTTGCAGCATTTAAAACATTGTATTTACTTTTTTCACAAGACATACAATATTAAAAGTCATCTCACTCTTGCTGGAAAAGATCATCCATTTATATAATATCTAGGTGCCCTCATTGACTGGATTATATTTCTCCAAAGTCTATATTGTGTGAAAGTCTCATATGTAGGTTTTTTTGCTTGTTTTCTTGTTGGGATTTGTTTCCCAAATTTGTGTTTAAAAAATCATCAGAAAAACTGCTTAAGCTTGGGCATGATTTCCATTTTTTGGTTCCCACCATTGACTTTTTTCATGTTTATAGCTCACTAAAATCAATTGTCAAATTATGTTTTCCATATTTCTTGGTTTCTAGTTTTACTTCTGAATGATGTTAGGTTATATTTTACATAGTCATGATCTGGTGCTTTTCAGCTGAAATTTGCAAATGTAGGCTTTCATTCTGTCACTGGCTTGATGACTTCTTTTTTAGTGAGGGTTAATTACATCTATCTCCCTTGAAGTTTGTAAAAATTGCAAAATGAACCATGTTGTTTGAGAAAACTACATATAACACCCTTGATTAAAATTCAACCATTGGAAAGTGTGAAAAGACTAAAATACCTATGAATTTACTGAACTAAGAATACAAATGAAAAAGAAAATAACTTTAAAAGTGAAAAAACAAAGTAAATAATATTCTATCATAAGTATTATATGATGTTATGGTTTTGAAATTTGATTAAGATTTTACACTTTTTTTTCCTAAGTTGGGATTTTTATTGCTAATTTTCTTGTTTATCAATTTTTTAACTGTCAAACTCAAATTCAGATACTCAAAAAATACCCATATTTACCTAATCGTATATAAGAAATATTTTTTATATTTCTTTATAAAAAAAGATACATGTGTAGTTTTATATAAAATAATTAATGAAAATGGCTAAAGTTAAACTTGTCTACCTACAACTCTTTTGACCAATGGGGTTCATTTTGTAGTTTCACCAATCTCAAGAGGTTAGATGTTAGTGGTTTGACTACTCAAAGGGGGGTATTAGTAATTTTATTGAGGAAGGTGGATGTAATTCACTTTTTAGTGATGAGTTAATGACTTCATTCTAGATGTCTGTGTTTTTGACATTTATTTGACCATATGATTCTGGTGTCACAACTTGTGAGTTGAATTTCAACTTTGACTTTTTAAATAAGAAAACTTTCATCTTTAGGAATAAATTTTCTGTGACTGCTTTAACTAAAGTTTGATGTTCCATGAATAATAACATCATGCTGTGATCAATTTGCAATTGCAGGTATTTGTTGCCCTTCTCAGAACTTGCCAGCCAGAAAATAAAATGTTGGTAAAGCAAGCTCTTGATATATTAATGCCTGCACTTCCTCGAAGGTTGCCTCTTGGTGACTCTCGCATGCCAATTTGGATACGCTATACAAAGAAGATTCTGGTTGAGGAAGGTCACTCAATCCCTAATCTGATTCATATATTCCAGCTCATTGTTCGGCATTCAGATCTGTTCTACAGCTGCAGAGCACAATTTGTTCCCCAGATGGTCAATTCTTTAAGCCGCCTCGGTTTGCCTTATAATACTTCTGCTGAGAACAGGCGTCTTGCCATTGAGCTTGCTGGATTGGTTGTTAGTTGGGAAAAACAAAGGCAAAATGAGATGAAAATTGCTGCTAGTTCTGGTGGTGTTGGTCCAAATACTGATGTAGTAGTTCCTATCTCTGCTGCTGGTGATCCTACTCATGCTCTAGATGGGTCTTCTTTTCCTGAAGATCCAAATAAGCGAATCAAGGTTGAACCTGGTCTTCAATCCCTTGGAGTCATGTCACCTGGTGGTGTCTCTTCTATACCAAATATAGAAACACCAGGATCGTCTGGGCAACCTGATGAAGAATTCAAGCCAAATGCAGCAATGGAAGAAATGATTATCAATTTTCTTATTAGAGTATGGCTTTTTCTCAATTTTGTGATTCCATTGAACTTAAGAAACCTTACAGTTTCACATTGTGTCTCATGCTATCACGTAAATTTTTAGTTTTCCATCCTTCCATCCAGTATCTAAGTTGATCAAAATGATCTAACTTTTTTTTCCCCCTACCTTCAACTGATACATGCTGACTTAGCCTAATAGTACAAAAATATCCCTGAATTTGATTTCTGTTAAAATTCTTTTCTGTTTTCTGCAACACAGGGAAAGCAACAATTGCCCATGGGGGTCAGGGTTTTGATCTTATAATCCTTAGACCATGAAAGTGTGGTTTGTGTTATGTGACGTTTTGTTATCTAATGGAAATATATACTGTAAATGCAATTACTTTCCTTATATTTATTGAAGATGTATCAAGTTTCAATGCAGATCTAAGCATTGAAATAGGAAATTAATTATTTCCTTGTATTCCACCATTTTCAAATTGTTCTTTGCTGTCATGGTTCACTTAATCTTTAGTTTAATACTGTTTCAACACTTTAAATATGTTTCTGTTATTCTTTGCTTCATAAAGGTTAAATTTAATTTTTTGTTTGGTGTGAGCAAAATTGTTTATACAAGCATTTTGGTGCCTAAATTTCTTCCATTCTTTGTATGAGTAGGTAGCATTGGTGATAGAGCCGAAGGAAAAAGAAGCAAGTCTCATGTATAAACAAGCTTTGGAGCTATTATCACAAGCGCTAGAGGTGTGGCCAAGTGCAAATGTCAAGTTCAATTACTTGGAGAAGCTGCTTAGTAGTATTCCACCTTCTCAGTCGAAGGATCCATCCACAGCTCTTGCTCAGGGCCTTGATGTGATGAATAAGGTTTTGGAGAAGCAACCACAGCTGTTTATTCGGAATAATATTAACCAAATTTCTCAAGTATGTGGATAAACATATTAACTTTTTCTGGTTATGTTTACTACCTGTAATTTTATGATTAGTGTTTAATTGGACTAACTTTCTGGCAGATATTAGAACCATGTTTCAAGTATAAGATGCTAGATGCTGGTAAGTCATTGAGCTCTCTTTTGAAGATGGTATCTGTTGCATTTCCTCCAGATGTGGCCAGTACACCCCAGGATGTCAAGATGCTATACCAAAAGGTAGAGGATCTTGTTCAGAAGCACCTTGCTGCCATTGCAGCTCCTCAGACTTCTGGAGAAGATATTTCTGCTGGTATGATTAGCTTTGTCCTCTACATCATTAAAACTTTAGCAGAGGTGCAGAAAAACTTTATGGACCCCTCAAATTTGGTTCGTGTGCTTCAGCGGCTGGCACGAGATATGGTAACATCTAGTGGTTCTTATGTGAGACAAGTAAGTCCTTGCTTATTCATATTTTCTGCACTTGTGAAATATGCACTTTTGTATCTTTGTAAGTAGTGTTAGATTCTCAAGGTTGGGATTTTTTATTTAAGTATAAAATTTAGATTTTCTAATTTCCAAAGCAGGGAAGGTAGACAGGTACACATTCAACCACATGAACATGAACCTAGAAGAGACCCTCTAGTAAAGAAAAGATTTAGAGAAGAAAGGCAACTTGTCCAAGTATCAAAACATAGGAGGTTATTAGGAATGAGGGAGCAGGGAATGCAGATGATAGGCCCTTGTTGGTTGAGAAAGACTAAGTAAAATGGTATCAAGAGATGATAGGTTCTTATTTGGCTTTCAAGGTGTAATGCTTTGGAAACTGTTCTTATCTCACTTCACTTCACGCTTGTTGGTTGAGAAAGGCTGAGAAAGAAGGGATTAAGAGAGATAGGGTACCAGTAGATTTATTGAGGTTTAATTTCTTCAGAAGCTGTTCATATCTTGCTCCACATCATACTTCTGTCTGACTGTATGTTTTGGTGTTTTAGTTGAGCAACATATATTATTACGTGATAGTTTTGACTTGAATATTGACTCTCTCTCTCTCTCTCTCTCTCTCTCTGTGTGGCTACAAATGTCACCAAAGAATTGATCTTCATTCTGTTTCTAATTTGGTTTCTCTTGGATTGTAGAATTCTTATGGTGTGCAAGATTGTTGAACTTTGGCTTCCCTTAGATATTGGAATCATATTGCTGTTCCGTACTTGCATACCGTAATATTTTGGTTTCTAATAGATACACAATTTTCAAAAATAGTTCCACAAAAATTGTGTTTGTTTGTTGTTGTCACATGGTTTTCTTGCTTTCATTAAATTTAGTTCATTAGCGTATTTCAGTACTTAATTAGTTTCTTGTATACTTGTCTCACTTATTTCCAGGGTCAAAAATCAGATACAGATTCTGCAGTTACTTCATCTCGTCAAGGCGCCGATGTAGGAGTTGTTATAGCCAATCTGATATCTGTTCTGAAACTGATAAGTGAACGGGTCATGCTTATTCCAGAATGCAAGCGATCTGTCACTCAAATTCTCAATTCCTTACTCTCTGAGAAGGGAACTGATCCTTCTGTGCTTCTGTGCATATTGGATGTGACAAAAGGATGGATAGAGGATGATTTTGCCAAACCTGGGATGCCTTCTACATCTAGTAATTTCCTTTCTGCTAAGGAAGTGGTCGCTTTCCTTCAGAAACTTTCACAGATTGATAAGCAGAACTTTTCTGCCAGTAATATAGAGGAATGGGAGAGGAAATATCTTGAGCTTCTTTATGGGCTTTGTGCTGATTCAAATAAGTAAGTACATGCACTCATTATTCTCTTTAATACTTGTTCGGGGACATTAATGACTCCCATCTTCTTTTCTTTAATACTTCTCTGTGGACATTGATACCGTTGAGTTTGACTTTCAGATATTCTCTTGCTTTACGTCAAGAAATATTCCAGAAAGTGGAGAGGCAATTTTTGCTTGGGTTACGTGCAAAAGATCCTGAAATGAGGATGAAATTTTTCTCTCTTTATCACGAGTCTCTTGGGAAAACATTGTTTATGAGGCTACAGTACATTATCCAAATTCAGGATTGGGAGGCATTAAGTGATGTCTTCTGGCTCAAACAAGGTCTTGATCTTCTTTTAGCTATTCTAGTTGAGGATAAACCTATCACTTTGGCTCCAAACTCTGCCAAAGTTCCCCCACTTATTGTTTCATGTAATGTTGCTGATTCTTCTGGGGTTCAACCAATGGCTACCGATGCCCCGGAAGGTACAGATGAGGCCCCTTTAACATTTGATGGCCTTGTACTGAAGCAATCACGTTTTCTGCTCGAAATGAGCAAGCTTCAGGTAATTATATCTGAATGAGATTCCCTTTACCTTGAAAGATGGGCTTCTGTTAGTTGACTGTATCTTAAATACTACCATATGAACTCAAATTTATTGTTTTATAGTCAACAATGTTGTTGTGTGCAGCTTGCATTATTCATAGCCAATATTAGTTGGAGCAAATGATTTTCTGTTAACGTAACTCTAAGTTATGTTGCAGTTCTGTTTGATATGAGAATCTGAGTTTGTTTTTCTTTTTTTTTTTTTCCCTCGTCTTTTCTTAAAGTTTTTACAAACCAAACTAAGCTCAGTTTCTTGTTTAGGACAAGGACTGTAGTTCTTTTGTTTGGAAATATCAAGTGCCTGGCACTCTAGTTCTTTCTTTCATTTGGGATTATTGAAGCTACATAATACATTTTCCATAAGGTGGTGTTATATAGATTTCTGTTTCTATTGCTGAGTATCTTCACCCAATTGCATTTGATAGCATAATGACTTTGTCTCTGTTTCTGTTTACTTTAACCATATCATTGACTCTGTTTGAAACTCTCCCAGGAAAACTGGGGTGAGGAGGCTGGTTTATCCTCATGGCTATATTTTTTTCTTCAAAACAGTTGCAGCATCCTTCTCATCTGATGTACTTGATCATGTTTCTGCAAGCCGTATTTTTTTAATTATTCTTCTTATTATTTTTGGTTGCCACATTCGTTCTCATAATACACCCTTATTGTAGGTTGCTGACCTTATCATTCCACTGAGAGAACTAGCTCATACAGATGCCAATGTTGCATATCTTTTATGGGTGTTGGTGTTTCCTATTGTCTGGGTTACTTTACAGAAAGAAGAACAAGTAGCACTTGCTAAGCCAATGATAAATCTCTTGTCCAAAGACTATCATAAGAAACAGCAGGCGCACCGACCAAATGTTGTCCAAGCTCTTTTGGAAGGACTCCAGTTAAGCCATCCTCAGCCTCGTATGCCTAGTGAACTTATTAAATATATTGGAAAGACTTACAATGCATGGCATATTGCCCTGGCCCTCCTGGAAAGTCATGTAATGTTGTTTTTGAATGACACAAAATGCTCTGAGTCTCTAGCTGAGCTTTATCGTTTACTTAATGAAGAAGATATGAGGTGTGGCTTGTGGAAAAAGAGGTCAGTTACTGCAGAAACAAGGTCCGGGCTTTCACTTGTCCAACATGGTTACTGGCAGAGGGCCCAAAGTCTCTTTTATCAGGCCATGGTTAAGGCAACTCAGGGCACTTACAACAACAATGTACCTAAAGCCGAGATGTGCCTTTGGGAAGAGCAGTGGCTCTGTTGTGCTAGTCAACTCAGTCAATGGGATGCGCTGGTGGACTTTGGCAAACTTATTGAGAATTATGAGATATTACTTGATAATCTTTGGAAGCAGCCTGATTGGGCATATTTAAAAGATCAAGTTTTCCCCAAGGCTCAAGTTGAAGAAACTCCCAAACTTCGTATTATCCAGGCTTACTTTGCTCTTCATGAAAAGAACACAAATGGTGTAGCAGAAGCTGAGAATATCGTGGGAAAAGGTGTTGATCTTGCATTGGAACAATGGTGGCAATTGCCTGAGATGTCTATTCATGCCAGAATACCTCTGTTGCAGCAATTTCAGCAATTAGTTGAAGTTCAAGAATCAGCAAGGATTATAGTGGATATTGCACATGGAAACAAGCTTTCTGGGAATTCTGTCGCTGGTGTACATGGTGGCCTCTATGCTGATCTGAAGGATATTCTTGAGACTTGGAGACTTAGAACACCAAATGAGTGGGATAACATGTCTGTCTGGTATAATCTCCTTCAATGGAGGAATGAAATGTATAATGCAGTAATTGATGCATTTAAGGATTTAAGCACTACAAATTCACAGCTGCATCACCTTGGTTATCGGGACAAGGCATGGAATGTCAACAAGCTTGCCCACATGGCTCGTAAGCAGGGCCTGCAAGATGTCTGTGTGTCCATACTGGAGAAAATGTATGGACATTCAACCATGGAAGTTCAGGTGATATAGATACTTATAAATGAACTTTTGATTTCGTAAACATCAGTCTCTATCTTACAAGAAATAGGTTGGCTTGGAGAAAAAATTTAGCATACGTCTACCTCATAGGTTATTTTATGCTTGCAGGAGGCCTTTGTGAAAATTAGGGAACAAGCCAAGGCTTACTTAGAGATGAAGGGAGAGCTTACCAGTGGTCTGAATTTGATCAACAGTACTAACTTGGAGTATTTTCCTGTTAAACATAAAGCTGAAATATTTCGTCTTAAGGGAGATTTCTTGTTGAAATTGAATGATTGTGAAGGTGCCAATCTTGCATATTCACATGCCATCAGCTTTTTCAAGAACCTGCCAAAAGGGTGGATTAGCTGGGGAAATTATTGTGACATGGTATGCATTATTCTCTTTGATTCATTACTCTTCATCTTGTTGATGATATCTTTAGTAGTTGAAACTAAAACTATCTCAGGCCTACAAAGAAACACATGAAGAGATGTGGTTAGAATATGCTGTGAGCTGCTTTCTTCAAGGCATCAAATTTGGAATCCCTAATTCAAGAAGCCATCTGGCTCGTGTTCTATATCTTCTGAGTTTTGATACACCCAATGAACCAGTGGGAAGGGCATTGGATAAGTACTTGGATCAGATCCCACATTGGGTGTGGCTTTCTTGGATTCCCCAACTGTTACTTTCCTTGCAGAGGACTGAAGCTCCTCACTGCAAGCTTGTGTTGCTGAAAGTTGCCACTGTGTTTCCTCAGGTAATTACTTGATTGATTTGTGTATAATCATGTAGAAGTACTTCACTCTCTCATATGCATTTCATGGCTATAAATGTAGGCATTGTATTACTGGCTGCGCACATATCTTCTTGAACGCAGAGATCACACAGCTAAATCTGAATATAGTAGAATGGCAATGGCTCAGCAAAGAGTGCAGCAAAATGTTTCTGGTGCTGGTGCATCAGGATCCTCTGGCTTGGTTGATGGAAATGCAAGAGTGGCTGGTCAAGTTGGGGGGCCACTGGCATCTGATAATCAACTTCATCAGGGAACTCAATCTGCTGGAGGTGTTGGACCTCATGATGGAAATAACTCTCAGATGCCAGAACCTGAAAGGTCTGGTGCTGTTGAAGGAAACATGTCTGGGACTGACCGATTACATCAGGTTTCATCATCAAATGATGGTGGTCAGAATGCATTAAGGCGTGGTGGTATGGATTTTTCTGCTTCTGCTGCCAGTGCTTTTGATGCTGCTAAAGACATAATGGAGACCCTCAGAAGTAAACATACTATTCTAGCTAGCGAACTTGAGGTAACTACTTTGAACTTTCCTAGTACACAATAACTTTCTAACCTTAGTTTCTGTGATCTGAGAACTTATTATAGGGAATGTTAGTCTCTAACCTCTGTAAAAGTGTTGAGTTATTGATTGCTTGTTTCTTCTAGTTGTAGGTAGAAGTCCCAAAAAGGTTCGCGTATGTATGGCTGTTGATCTCCTAACCTCTTTTTTTGCAGACTTTGCTAACGGAAATTGGCTCAAGGTTTGTTACATTACCAGAAGAACGACTATTGGCAGTGGTTAATGCTCTGCTTCACCGCTGTTATAAGTATCCTACGGCCACCACTGGAGAAGTTCCACAATCTCTGAAGAAGGAGCTTTCTGGTGTTTGCCGGGCCTGCTTTTCACAAGATGCTGTGAACAAGCATGTTGAATTTGTGAGGGAGTACAAGCAGGAGTTTGAACGTGATCTAGATCCAGAAAGCACAGCTACATTTCCTGCCACCCTTTCTGAATTGACTGAACGTCTTAAGCATTGGAAAAATGTTCTACAGGGCAATGTTGAAGATCGATTTCCTGCTATTCTGAAGCTGGAAGATGAAAGCAGGGTGTTGAGAGACTTTCATGTTGTTGATGTGGAAGTTCCAGGACAGTATTTTACCGATCAGGTTTGTAGATTTGTACTTGATACAGTTTAGTGTGGGTATTATTCTTGTGTAATTCCTGTTCATTCATAAGTTTCATTTGCATGCTAATATCTGAAGAAGACTGTCTTGTGTTTGTGTACTTTGTAGTTTTTGTTTTGTGTTTTTTTGTTTGAGAGGTGCAATTTCGTTCTAATTTGGGAGGATGGTTGTATTCTCATATTGTTTGTCTGTTCTTTTAAATCTTTTAGGAGGTGGCTCCTGATCATACAGTAAAGCTAGATAGAGTAGGAGCAGATATTCCAATAGTTAGAAGACATGGCAGCAGTTTCCGACGATTGACGCTCATGGGTTCAGATGGCTCGCAGCGTCATTTTATTGTTCAGACATCATTGACCCCCAATGCTAGAAGTGATGAACGAATCTTGCAACTTTTCCGTGTTATGAACCGAATGTTTGATAAGCATAAGGAGTCGAGGCGCCGCCACATATGCATTCACACACCTATAATCATACCTGTGTGGTCACAGGTGAGTTCGGTCTTTATATAACGAGTAGAAATCAGTTTCCTATCATTTTATGAGCATCTTTTATGTTCTGTCTTTGGTATCTCTCTCTTTTTCCTTGGTCACTACATGTAGTGAAATTTGTTCGAGCTGCATTAGTATCGTATGGTAAACATATAATTTAGTGACAAAACTGTAAGATTTGATGCTAAAGCACAATTGTTTTGATGTATATTGTGGCTTCTTCTGTGCCTTATTTTCCTTTCTTTGTTCTTCACATTTTTCGTTCTTGGGAGTTAGACCATTATGTTGTCATTTGTTACTTTGCTGATCAAAATTTTTGAATTTCATTGGAGCATTATTTGACCTGATTTATTCTATAACTTGAATAACATCTCTGATTTTTTGATATAGGTCCGCATGGTAGAGGATGATTTGATGTACAGCACATTCCTTGAGGTTTATGAGAACCATTGTGCTAGGAATGATCGAGAGGCAGACCACCCGATTACTTATTTCAAGGAGCAACTGAACCAGGCCATATCTGGGCAGATATCCCCGGAAGCTGTAGTTGATCTCCGTCTTCAAGCTTATAATGACATTACAAAAAATCATGTGAGCGATAGCATATTCTCACAGTATATGTACAAGACTTTGCTAAATGGAAATCACTTGTGGGCTTTCAAAAAGCAATTTGCTGTCCAGTTGGCGCTTTCAAGTTTTATGTCCTTTATGCTACAAATTGGAGGAAGGTCCCCAAACAAGATTTTGTTCGCTAAGAACACAGGGAAAATATTCCAGACTGATTTTCACCCAGCATATGATGCCAATGGCATGATTGAATTCAATGAACCTGTGCCCTTCCGCTTAACAAGGAATCTGCAAGCATTCTTCTCCCATTTTGGTGTGGAAGGACTCATCGTCTCTTCCATGTCTGCTGCTGCACAGGCTGTCATCTCACCAAAAGTGAGTTTTATTTAAAGAATAATTAGATAAAAGAGAGAACTTTAGCTTTTATCACAAAGCCCTGATATGTTTTCTTGAATCCTGTTACAGCAAAATCAGCATCTGTGGCATCATCTAGCGATGTTTTTCCGTGATGAGCTGTTATCTTGGTCTTGGAGGAAAACTACATTGACGCCTTTAGGCCCAGTGGTTGGAGGCAGTGCTCTGAACCCTGTTGACTTGAAACAGAAAATTGCTACAAATGTTGAGTATGTTATTGGTCGGATAAAAGGAATAGCTCCGCAGTTCATATCTGAAGAGGTATGCTTTTGCCTTCTCTACAAGTTTTCCCCGGGGCACTTTATATGTAGATTTTTTCTCCTCACTTTTTCTGAAATTTTATGATCTCTTTAAAACTGAATCTCTTCATTTTTTTTGCTTCGGTTTCTATTGTAAATTTACACTAGCTAAGTTTTAAAAAACACATTTAGTTAATCTGGGAATATGCCTTTGAACATTTTATAATCACTTGCTTCCTCCCATCTGCTTGTGGCAAAAAAGACTAACTGCTACATGACCTGGCTGTGTTGTTTGATGTTTACTGCATTAGAAGGAGAACGCTGTAGATCCTCCACAATCTGTGCAGAGAGGTGTGGCGGAATTAGTTGAAGCTGCCTTGACTCCCAGGAACTTGTGCATGATGGATCCAACATGGCATCCATGGTTTTAATGAGTTGCGACATGTAAATTTAGGAACATTATTTCAAGCCACAGCTGCTTGCTATGATGATGTAAATATCTTTAGCAACTGTCTATGGTTGGATTATCATAGATTAGTTTTATGATAGTGTCCTAACCTGATTTTACTGTTTGGCCATACTGATTTTTCTCGTGTGAAACAAAATAGCCATAATCTCCTGTTGGTCTCCTGTGTGCTCTCCTCTCCACCCATTGATCTACGAAAAATCCGGAACCTATGAATTATCCGGAATGTGTGAAAGTTAAAATATTCCTCACCTCGCTCCCGCTTTTCTCCTTTTCCTTTCGACGATCAAGCTTGTATTTTTCCCCAAACTGAATATACTTCATTAATAACAAGGCCAAATTGTTTGGGCTTACAATTGTAGCTAGAATTCAGGTTGTCGGGAAAAGAAAAAAAGAGAAAATGCCAAAGCCTAAATTGTTCAAGGAAGCAAAAGTATCATTTTACATTGTATTAGAAGCATGTTCAGGGAAACAGGAGATAAAAAAAGAGAGAAACGGGTAAGACAAAAAAGTGTATGAATTGTATTTTAAAATGTGTTTTTATGTATTTTGAGATTGGGGAATATGAGAGAAAATATATTAAAAAGGATAAAAATGTTTAAAAACTCAATTCACGAAATTGGCAAATGGAGGCACGCACGGCAAAAGAATCACTTGAGATACTGGTGAAGTATTGTATTATTGGGAACAAGTTATAAAGAACAGGAGCGGTGTAAAAAAGGGATACAAAGAAACTTTAAAGTTGTCACGTTAGACAACTAAGAATTAACATAAAGCAGATGGAGATTGACAACTAAGAATTACAGCAGACAAAGCGCAGACAGATCAGGACATTTAATCATCAGGGAATCGGAGGTGTTTCCCTTTTGGTGTTGGCAAGCCTTTCAAGTCCGAAGGTACTGTTGATGCTTCAGCTGATTCATCACTCTTGCGACTGCATACTTCCACCTCTCTTTCAAGTTCATCCTCACTGTTATAAAGAAACCGAATGTGCTTGCCGGCAAATGACGCCGTAGTCCTCTCATTCACATTGATCTGACTGATTGCCTCACAAAGTTCATCAACATATCCTGTATCATCTTCCTTCTCTTCATTTTCTTCTTTCTCATAAAAGTAGTCATTGTCGTCACACTCTTCGTCCACCTCATCAAGGCCTTCCTCGTCATCTTCCTGATCATCTTTAGTACTTGCATTAACCTGAATGGACCAAATAGAGGCATCATCATCATCAGTCGTAGTTGCCCTTTCTTTCCCTACAGAATCTCCTCCTTGAATTGTCACATCAGACAAACACTCGGATGAGTGAGAAGAGGAACCTTCTGATTTTTCAGAAAAATCCAGCAGCAGAGACCTTGTAATCATCAAATTCTTCTGAGACTCATCACCCTCTTGTTTCTTACCCTCAAATATTTCACTGACCATCTACAAAGCACCCCATGAAAAGAAAAGAGCATGACTAAGAACTAGGGACAAAACCAAAGAATTACAAGAAAAATGACAAATAAATTCCCTAAACTACTAAATACCTGAGAAATCACAAACTTGTCTTCCACGGTAGATTGAGTGGAAGGATCCAACTCATTACTCTTACAACTGCCATTGGCAGAGAGGTTGAAGACTAGTGGGGTATTGGCAGGAGTAGGGGCAACAAGGGCCAAAGGAGAATTGATAAAGCCTTGGATTTGAAGTAAAGGCCTATTCTCAAGAGTCAACTTCGAAAGCTCGGCCTCTTCTTCAACCTTTTGCAGCAAAGTCTTGACTTGGCCCCTTAAAAGTGCCTCCCCTGAACCAGGAGTGTGGTCATTCTTCGTTCGACTACTGAATCTCTTCTGAGACATTGCTGATGATGGGGTCTCCAAACTTCCCATTGCAAGCCCAACAATTGGAGAATCATTTGTTATGTCAATCAGGGGTGATCGATCATGTTGCTGTTTCCCATTGTTTCTTTGTCTTGATTTTGTTACAACATTATCCAATTCATCAAATTTCTCTGAAAACAAAAATTAAACCAAAAAGAAAAAAAGAATCATGACATGAACATTCGAGAATATTTTCAGTACAACAGAAAAATATTTTATTGAATTATCAGACTCTTCACTCACTCAATGTGGAAACTCCATTGCTAGCGTTGTTGGAAGCAGCCAAGGTTTGTGATCTTGTGACTCTTCTGATTGATGATGGGGTCTCCATTGAAATCGTTAAGGGATCAAGAAAAAGATTGAATTTTTAATCTGGGTTGCAGGAAAATTGACTGTTCTTCTTTTGATGAGGGAGAAATGATGCTTGAAAAACTGAAATGAAAATAACTGAAGGGAAGAAGGAGATGTTGAATCGGCAGAAATATGAAGGTTTTATAGATTTTATGCAAAAATAGGGTTTAGTTGAGACGATGAATGTGACCGTTAGAGCGCATTCAGGCGGCGTCATGAACTAGCCGTTGGGATTCGAATATAGGCTGGGCCTTCCGTCCATTTCTCTATTTATTCAGATCTTGATCCATGGGAATTTTTGGCCCAGTCCAATCACATTGCTTTGTAATTTGTCTACCCAATAAACATTTCTGGAGCCCATTCTATTTCTCCCTTCTAATTTCCTTATAATCTTTTGAATAATGATAGAGATAGTGACAAATATAAAAAGACAAAATTATCTTTCCATCTTTATTACAAAATATAAAATAATGAGAGATTTGTCACTATCTCTATCATTACTTTAATCTTTTATTGGTAACTTCTGATTTTTTTTTTGTGATAGGCATGTTTGGACAGAGTTTTAATACGTTTATCAAAATACTTTTTTAGTTTTTAATATATTTTTTATCTCATAATTACTACTTTAACAAAATAAAAAAATATATTTTGAAACACTGTCCATACATGTCCAATTTTTTTAAATCATTCAAAGCACTCCAGATTCACATGAAATTTAATGAAGAAATTTATCCATCTCACGTTGGTGCAATCTAAGACTAATCTTCAACAATGAGGTCGTAGTTAAAGAAAACTACAAACAATGAAAGTCTTAACTATACTCAAAAACACCTTTTTAATCTATAACAAAAATTCTTACTCATACTTGCTATACGTGAGAGAAGAATCTAACTGAACTATATTAAAATGTTGAAAATTTAACCGCCACACCAAAATATTGCACAGCGTCATTATTAAATTTTTAAGTTTGTGCCAAATTCTAAACCAATTTCAACGTAGAATATTAAGCCTAAATTATTCGATTGGACAAAATTTGAAATGGATACATTTGACAACATTGAATCGTTCGAAAGATTTAAACATATTCACGTGATAAATAATTTTTTTTTTTAACAAGATTAACTTGTAAGTATTGACTATGATTTATATACCAAATATGGTTAGCAAAACTCAAATTGACATATAAAATTTTTCAATGCATATAAAACTAACTTTTTTTTTCTTGATTAGTGATTCGTAGCCGTTATCAAATGTGCGCACTTAGTAAATTTTGTCATTGTATAATAGTCTGTAAATTATACAAGAAATGTAAATTGTACTAGACAAATCTTGCATGATAGACTCGACTAAAAAAGAATTGATAGAAAATTTAAACACGTGACCTCACGAACTTGAGCTTAGTGTCATACCAACTCAGTCGCCACGCCGAAGGGGTTAAAACTAACGTTTTCAACCTAGGAAATAGAAGTAGAGGGAAGAATGTAGATTGCAGTGAGCAGACAACGAGGTAATGAGATTGTTTTTTTCCTCGCTGGGGTAAGGCCTGCGCCCACCGTCACGAGTGAGCCAGCTGTAGCTGAGAAGGCAATTATCTGTATCCCATACTTCCACACTTGGATCCAACATGCAAATCTGCAGTCCAGGATTGAATGGCTCAATGAATGATAATAAAAGAGGAAAACAATGGTTAGATCGTACCATGGTGGACCTAATTTTGAATTTTCTCGGACTGTGGTGTTGCGTTCATACCTTACCTCAAAAACATGGATATAATGGAGATATTTTTCTCAGTTCTTGTCAATTAAACGTCAACCTTAATCATCAATCTCTGTAATCTGCATAGATTTTTATTAATGTTGTGCACTACTTTTTGAAGTTTTCATATAGCCAATTTGGCAGTTTACATGAGAAAATGTTGCTGCTACTATTGCTACTACACGTAATTTTTTACTATCCAACATGATATGTGACAAAAATTTTAACATTCATTTCATTGGCAATCTAATATCATTTTCTTCTTTATCTGGATTTGGAACTAGTTAAGTTAAACATATTTAACAAATGTAATATTACAAATTTGCTAGTTAAAAATCACAAAATATATATAGCGTTTCATTAGATATTTAATGTAACAATTATTACTATTTGTTACTGTGAGGAGAAAAATAAATTTTAAATTATTTTAACTCACATTTTGGGATAGCATAAACTAATAAAATTACAATGTTTTTGCACATCATACTTCCTAACTTTTAATTATGTGGTTATTTTCTTGCTCCTAAAAAAGTTAATTAATACACATGGCTTTCCAAATTCCAAAGCAGGAGAGAAAAATTCAGAAATGTTAATGAATTAAACCAAGTTTGTTCGAGAAATTATATTTTGATTAGGATTTACTAATTATTTATTTAATTAGATTTGAATTATTTTAAAACATAGTTTTTGTGTATCATTTAATTATCAAATATTAGTTATATTTTTCACTAAACATCAATTCTATATAAAATATCTAAAACTATTAATTTTTACGAGGTTCCAACAAAACTAAAAATAAGACTATGAGAAAAATAAAAAAATGATACTTGTGAATAGAGTATTTATTCTGTTTATACTCTTTAGGGTTAAGAATTTTTTTTCTCCGGTATTGTCAACTTTAAAGCTTCGTTTATATGAAGTCAAAACAGACTTAACTATTATTATTATTGAATCACTTTCAATAATAAATTATTTTGGTTGTATGCATAACTTTTTTTTCTTGCCTAAAGAACCCCAGTCGCTACCAATGGTGCGCACTGGGTAAATCTCGCCCCTGTGTAATAGCACATAAATTACACAGAAGATGTAAGCTGCACTAGGCAAGCCCTGTACGATAGGCTCAATCAAAAAGGTGTCGGCAGGGGATTAAAACTTGCGACCTTACGATTACGCACTCATTCGCCACACCAACTTGATTACTACCAAACAAGCTACATAACTCTTGTATGTAAGATTTTTTGTATCCCGTAAAAAAATTGTTACTAGGACACAGTAAAAAAATTTACTGCTGGTTATTCTGGTCTTGTTTAGAGTATCCATGGCCGGCACCAGGCTAAGAGCCAAGTCGGTACCGTCATTTACAGATTGACTCCGCCACCCGAGAAAACTTGTAAAATATTTTTGAGCTGATGGGGACGATGCATGCATGCTGCTGCTGCCCATTGATTAATTTTTGTTGATCGGTGAGTTTGAAGTTGACCAAATGAGATTAAATGACCATGCGGCCATGTCCCTCCAAATCAGACCAACGACAAATCTTATGTTTCTATTTTTGGTCTTTTATGTAGTATCATATGACTTTTCTCTTGTACCTTATCAAATTGGAATTTAGCCAAAAATGAATTCTGGGGTCATACTTCTCTTTGAGATGATTTGGGCATTATGTTCTTGTAAATAGAAATGAGAAGATTAAGAATTCTGTTTCTTTGGAGTGGTCCTTTTTTCTTTTTTTTTTTAAACTTGAATTTTGTAAATCGTGCCGGTGTAAATTACGTTTTGAAAGTAATTTTAAACTTTCAAGGTTTATTACAAGATAAAAATTATTTAAAAAACAGAAATATATTGTATTTAAAATATAGAAAAATGCATTTTAGTGCACCCTTATTCGATGCCCCCAAATAGAGCTCATCTGGGAAATCAGTCAATGGAGTAAAAAAATTCACTTTTTAAACTTAGAAGAATAAACTCATTTTTTAATTTATGAGACACTGAGAATATGTAAGGAATAAAATAGGATTTGGTTTTTCTTAAAATAAATCAATAAACAATTAAGTATTGCTCCTAGGTAACCACCCACCCACCCACTCACCTTTGGATGCCTGTGGCTGCGACTATTGTAATGCAGCCCTTATTTTGACAATCCTTAGCAAGGATTTAATTTACCCTTCTTGTGTTAATTAATTTTAAGGTAAATTATATTTATCACGCTCGAGATTCGTGTAAATTATAAATCGAACTCTAAAATTTGATAAAACTATCAATACTTTCTGACCCTTGACTTTGTTATGAATAGTAACGAAACAGTAAAAAAATTTAATACTTTGACAAAAATATCCCTTATACTCTAATTATTAATTTATATAAAAAAAATACTTATAACTGACACTTACTTTAAAAATAAAAATAAAAATAAAAATTATATATATTCATTTATATCAAATGCAAAGTATACCGAAAGAAAATAGAAATGAAAGTTGATTTGTATCAAAAAATTCGAATTAATTGAAAAGTAAAAAACAAAGCTATCAACGAATAAATAATGTATAGTATGTATGAAAAAAAAGAAATATATTTATTTTTATTTTTATTGGTTTAGTGAATTTGACTATGAAATGAATTTTAGAAATTTTCATATTATACTTTTTTTCTTCGTCGATAAATCTGCTTTTTATTCTTCAGTTAAGTTGAATTTTTATATATAATTCAATTTTCTATTTCTATTTTATTCTTGCATATTATGCCTTTGATACAAATGAATATGTATAATTTTTGTTTTTATTTTTAGAATAAGTGTCAATTATAAATATTTTTTATGTAAATTAATAACTAAAGTATGAGAGGTATTTATGTTCAATTATTAAAATTCGTTATTGTTCCATTATTGAGAGTTTTACCAAACCTCGATATTTGATTTGTAATTTATCTGAACATCTGGGTGGTAAATGTAATTTATCCTTAATTTTACTACTCATTTCAGTGTACTCAAGTAGGGGTGGCAATCAAGTTTTATTTCGAATTAACGAGTTGTGTTTTGACACAGATATTACAAATTTTATAAATATCCGAACACGACTCACAAATCTGTTCGTGTCAAAAAAATAACCCGAACACAACCGATTTAATTTTTCAATTAACACAATACGACATGAAAAGTCTTATTTAACATTAAAAAAAATTTTAAATAATAAATTAATTTTAAATTAATAATAAATAAATAATCTCTAAACTAATAATAAATAAACAATGCAATATGTAAATGTAGAAACAATATCATTATACATATAATAAACGAGTTCAACAAATCAATTCACAGATTAAACAGGTCAATCTAAACACGATCTATTTATTTTTCGTATTATTTATGTCCGATCTAATTTCAACCCAAACCTATTAAGGGATAAACCAAACCTATTAAGTGATAAACCTGTATTAATTACATGGCAGGATTGTGTCGTGAATTGCGCCCCTTACTCAAGGCCAAAAGATCATGTAAGATTGATTGCGTTAAGTGGGAGTTGTTGAGGATCTCTGATACTCTGGTCTGCTGTGGATGTAAATTTAAGAAAATTGTGGTATTGATGCTAATGAACAAAGTTTGAGAGTGAAGAAAAGAGAGATATACTGTTGAAAATGGAACTGCATATTAATAGAGAGAGAACCATAATACAAGAATTGAAGTGAAGAAACAAATAATATGATGATAGAGCAGGGGAGCCCTTATTGTACATTGCACTCTTAAACAAATTTCATGGCTTAATTTCCAGAAACAACCAATGACTAATCATGGTGAAACATAGAGCTACGATGTACGTTCAAGGACATTTGCGGACCAGCTTGTTCCTCTTGCGAGTGGTGAGTTTGTAGTAGCAAGAACAAGCTTCATAGTTGCCAGAAGTTCCAGGTGGGACGCAGTTGCACACGGAACAGCAACCCCCACAAGTCCTCTTGCAAAGATTGGGCCTCTTTGTCTTTGAGCATCTAAAGGCACAAGCAGCTCGACAATCTGCGACCAATTACAGTGTTAGTACAAACAGAAACGAAAAATCAAAAAAGAGAAATTGCTCAAACTCAGGGAAAAATGCTTGTCTTGGTACCAATTTGGGGTCCAGGAGCCGGGATCGGGCTGTAGCTAGGTGCCCCTTGGTAGGCATCAGTGTTCTGGAGAATCAGAAGGCATAGTATTACAATTGGAGCACAAGCTCTGAGGGTTGCCATGGTTTTTAACAGACACAAAATAGGCTAAAGATTACTCTACTACAGCAATTAATGCTGAATGTAGTGAGGTGGGATACTGGGATGTGATGAAACGAGTGGAAAGAGTGGTGTATATATAGCGGAGGATGAGGAGGGAGGTAGGGAGGAAGGGAGGGAGGCAAGCCACGTTAGAAAAGATGGTGTGGGGTGTTGGGGTAGGCTTAAACAAGGGCGGGAACATTCTAACAGTACAGCTACAGCTAATTTCAGCAGGAAATTACTAGGAAGGTTAGTTAGCCAGGTCATGAATCACATTGTTGGACTAAAATTTATGGTACTGTGATTAGCAACTAAGGTAGGTGATGATCATGGCATTTGGTTGGAAAAAGAAACAAAAAAAGGTTTCAAAGATAATTATTGCTGACAATTATATCACAGCAATGGGGACACAGAGATTTACAGGGAAAATGAACAGCAGTAATTGAATGGTTTGACAAGTACAAAGGTTAGGAAGCTGGCGCATGAGGTGCACGACAGATTCTGTAAAAATTGTAATAAATGCCTTTAATATTTATTACGACCCGTCCTCGAGATTCTGGCCATGCAAATTGCAATTGCCAGACTTGCTTATGAGTTGCCAGCAGGTCTGCACTATTCGGCTTTGTTTGAATGCTGCTGCTGAGGATGATGTGACTTAAAGCAACTGAAAAGCAAAATCCATCCCCCAAGAGAATTTCTCCCTTTTTTTTTGCGTTGGAATTTCGCCTCACAAGAGGATCTGGACAGGCGGCCCAAACAGCGTTTCACAAGAGGATTCCAAGAAACCTGTTGATTGGATTGGATATAGTATGGAGTGGAAAATTGATATGGGCTAAGGGACGGCAGAGCAGCCCCTTTTAAGATCATGTTAAAATTAGGTCTTAGTACGTCACACCCGTTTAAAACTTAAAATTTATTATTTATATAATTATCGTTAAGAAATTATCTACTCTAATAGCTTGGTCTTATAATCTACATTACTAATTTCTTTCTTATTTATCTATTTTTTTATTATTTAATTAATAATTATTAAAATATTATTTATTTTTTATTTATCAAATTCAATATATATTAATAATACAACTTATAATTTGTTTTTATCATATGTTAAATAATTAAAAATAATTAATGAAAATAATTTTACATTACATTAAGCATTCTTTATCAATTAACAACAAAAAATTATTCTTCATTTAGACAAATGTGATTATTTCTTTAATTTTGTAATCCATTTTGTAACATTCTTATTTGTGTTTTTTAACTATGAATAGATATAATTTTTAATCATCACATTTGAGTAATTTCATACAAATTTATATTTTAAAAAAAATCACCAATTTTTTTGTAATTATTAAATAAGTATAAATAAGTTTACATTACATTAAAATTAAAATTTAATAATACATTTAAGAATATCAATTTTGCACAAAAAATAGGCAAAATGCATGTTAATTTATAAAGAAAAATATTTCCTATTCATTGATATTTGTGTTTAAAAAAAATACGTGAAATGACTGTTGCAAACCAGTATTTAATTTGCAATGGATCTTACATGTGGCGCATGTCCATTAGACTCGGGTCACGTCTGTATCTGACAAGCTTTAAAAAAAACAAAGGTAGAAGCGACGCTGTTTGGCGTAAAAAATGACGTCAAACGACGTTGTTTTGTCGTTTTGCAAAAAGAAAAAAAAAAGGACACGCAACAGCTGTTAGCGTAAAAAAGGGAATAGAAAGCAACAGCAACATCGTTTGGCATCAAAAACGATGTTTTTGATGCCTAAAAACCAAAAAAAAAAAATTGTAAGATCAGGCCGTGATAGGCATTAGTGCAAAAACAGTAAGACTAGACAAGATCATAAAATTTTAAGGCCACGCCACATCAGCAGCTGTGTTTGGCAGGCACGACCAACCCCAAAAGGGGCTTGTGTAGATGCCCTTGTCGACAAAAGTGACCAAACTATCACAATTGTAACTGAATATTCATTGATATTAAGCAATTCCAGAACAACATAACGAAGGAAACGTACAGAACTTGGAAAGGAAACAGAATGAAGATGAGTAAGAAAAAAGAGAATGGAAAATGACAAAGAGAGAAGGAAGTTGAGAGAGAAAATTATAGAGAATCAATCCTGAGCACACAGAACATAATCTCCTTCCTTTATAGTTTCAGAGATGCAGCTCACTTCACTGATTCAGTATAACCGTCTCTTAATTAACTAATCCCAATTAACTGACTAATTGAGCCCTAATTCTCCTCAAAACACTGCGTTTAGTTAAGTCATTTGCACTCCTTCAAACGGTATGGTTCTACTAACTTTGGTTTCTTCCATTAATGACAAAAACCCTTCGGATAAAAAGCTTCCTGCAATCCGTACTTGTGTCCCCTTTTGTTGGACCTTTTTCAGTTAATTGGACTGATATAGGGTATGGGTTACAATCCAGTTTGTACCGCAATCTTGGATATGAAATGCATATTCTAGACTGAAAACCATTTATACCAGGACCTATTAATTATTTTTTTAAAATATTTTTTGTGCTTTTTTAATAATTTTTAAGATAATGTTCATCTCACAGTTTTTACTTCAAAATATATAAAAACGTATTTTAAAATATTATAAAAAAATTATATAAATCTGAAAATATATAAAAATATATTTTAAAATACTATAAAAAATATGATATTGGTATGAAAAGGATATCCTACTCAATAAGGGTTAAAGTTCACCTACATGCATCGCGTATGTTGCGTGCGATGCCATGGTGGTTAGGTAGTTCTATTTCACGAGTCACCCGTTTAATCAACAATCTGCCATTCTGCACCCCAATTACATGGAATGACACGTGCATAGAGACTCCCAATTCCCAAATACCACGTCGTACTAGTTCATTATTGATCACCCCTTAAATGCATAAGCACATTTCCGAGGTTAAAAACAAGAACCATCAAGATGTCTTACTCATTTTTATACCAATTCCTAACATTGTATCCTAACTTCTTTATCCAATAGTACCAAAGTTTAACATTTAACTTCACTGTCAAGGCCGATTTTATTCTTTTTTCTTCCAGACTTATGCTCACTATACTCAATTTAGCAGATTTACACAATTTCTTAACTCTCAATTGAAATCCAAAGAGGTAAATTGAGCCTGAGGGGATAATAAAACACCATGATGATGAATGACTTCACAAGGTCACACACACTGACAAATTCATCTGTCCACAAAAGCCTTGCCATGAAAATGTGTCTGCACGTGTGAGTGCTGAGTAGTTGTACGTTCAAGAATGGTGGTTGCCTGCCTGCCACGCCATTGCCTGATGATTCCCCGCCGTTGATTCTACCTACCTAACATTTATACACAGAACTGATTTCACTAATAACCGTTCATGTGCCATTGGCATTCCCCACCCACCCGGCGCTATATAATCCAAGGGATCAGCACAGATTGTGAAAAGGCAAAACATTTAGTCCATATTTACAAATCAATGGCGCCTTCTACAACCCTCACAGCTTTAGCAGAAGAGAAGACATTGGAGTCAAGATTCATTAGGGATGAAGATGAGCGTCCCAAAGTAGCGTACAACCAGTTCAGCAATGAAATTCCCATCATTCCTTTGAAGGGCCTTGACGACATTGATGGTAAAAGGGCTGAAATTTGTAAAAAAATCGTGGAAGCCTGTGAAGAGTGGGGGATTTTCCAGGTTGTTGATCATGGGGTTGATGATAAACTCATTTCTGAAATGACCCGTCTTGCCAGAGAATTCTTTGCTTTGCCCCCTGAAGAAAAGCTTCGATTCGATATGTCAGGCGGCAAGAAAGGAGGATTTATTGTTTCTAGCCATCTACAGGTAATCAACACCACATTCTTACAAAACAACGTTTTCATTTTATTTAAAAATGAATTCATTTCAATCTCAAATTATAGTGGTGTGGAAAACTGAAATTTCTTCATCTCTGTTTTTCCACTAGACAATATCTAATCTACAAATTTGACAAGATACATTTTAAAACGATTTTTGCACCTTCTTCGTCTTTATTTCAAAAATAGTAAGAACGAATTTTGAAATGATTTGAAGGGTTCAAAACTTGTGACTGAGCTTGTTTATAAGTGGCAAACAGCTCTTCATCTCAAGATTGGACTTTTTTTTTTTTTTGGGTTTGATCATGAACTAATTTTGGCAGGGAGAAGCAGTGCAAGACTGGCGAGAGATTGTAACATATTTTTCCTACCCAGTTCGGGCGAGGGATTATTCAAGGTGGCCAGATAAGCCCGAAGGATGGAGGGCCGTGACAGAAAATTACAGTAAGAAGTTAATGGAGCTGGCCTGTAAACTATTGGAGGTTTTATCAGAGGCAATGGGATTGGAAAAGGAGGCCTTAACTGAGGCGTGTGTGGACATGGACCAAAAAGTAGTGGTCAATTTTTACCCAAAATGTCCGCAGCCTGACCTCACCTTGGGCCTCAAACGCCACACTGACCCTGGAACAATCACTCTTTTGCTGCAAGATCAAGTTGGTGGGCTTCAGGCCACGAGGGATGGTGGGAAGACTTGGATCACTGTCCAGCCTGTTGAAGGTGCTTTTGTGGTTAACCTTGGTGATCATGGCCATGTAAGCGAATCATTTCTTCTCCTCTCCATTGATATTTCATTGGATTTTGATGATCAGTCCAAATTAATGCAATGGGGTTTTGGTCTGGGCAGTACTTGAGCAACGGGAGGTTCAAGAATGCAGATCACCAGGCTGTGGTGAACTCCAACTGTAGCAGGCTGTCCATAGCTACATTTCAGAACCCAGCTCCAGAGGCAATTGTGTATCCATTGAAAATCAGGGAAGGGGAGAAGGCGGTGCTGGATGAGCCCATGACCTTTGCTGAGATGTACAGGAGGAAAATGAGCAAGGATATTGAGCTTGCTAGGTTGAAGAAGTTGGCTAAGGAGCGGGACTTGCAAGCTGCTGCTGAGAAGGCCAAGGTGGAGGGCAAGCCCCTTGAACAAATTTTGGCTTAACCCAAAGCATCTCATTTCATTAGATATAATAAATAATGTTCTACTAAGACTTCAATTATTGTTGCACTATTAGTATTGTTTCCCTTTCTTTAAATTTTTTTATTGTATTAGGACGATATTGTATCAATTAATATATAGAGAGAGATCATGATCATGCATTTTCACTCAAGTAATTCATATTTTTGTCCATCTAATTTAGTACTTTCTCCATCTAAAAAAAAAATCAATTTTAAGTGAGATAAAAAAAAAAAATTAGTTATATGATACTCCTTAATCTCAAAAAAAAAAAAAATCAATCTTGATTTGGTACAACTTTTTTAAAATTACAAAATATAACAGTATGATTAAATATATATATTTTTATATTTTTATTCTTAATTTCTAATTTGAGTTATGTTAGTGATTATTAATAATAGTAATACAATAATTTCTCACAAAAATGGATTTTTTTTTGAACAAATTTTTTTTTAAACTAAACTCTTTTTTAGAGCATAACACATTTAATGCAATATTAAATTTATTTTTTTATCCTTACTTTTCAAGTTTTGGCATATATAATCCTTATTACTCATTTCGTCCCAAAAAAAGAGTTCACTTTCATTTTTTTTTTGTCTAAAAAAAAAGTCCACTTTCAAACCAAATTTTAAAAATATCCTTACTAATAATAATTGTGTATACTCACAATTAAAAAGTAAGAATAAAAATATAAAATTATATATTTAATTACTGCATTAAGTGTGTTGTATTTAATAACTAATAAAAAGTTGTACCCAAATCAAATTAGACTATTTTTTTGGGACGGCGGGAGTAGAACTAGCAGTATTTCTATAGTCCCAATGGTAACCCATTGGGATGGGACTTATTGGATTTCCTATACCCATTAAAAATATCCATTGAGAAAAAATTAGAGGGATGTTATTAGAATGAAAACTTATTGGGTGGGTTATGAGATGTCCACGGATCCCTATGGAAATGATTAAATGGGTATTATTAGGAATGTTGAATAATAAATTATTAGTGACAATTTAATTAAAAAATATTTAACTTAATTATATTTAATTAGAAACATTTAGTAATTTTTATCAGAAATTTATTGGGTAATTAAGTGAGATCCTATTGTATTACGGGTCAATATCTTATCATTGTCATGTAACCTCTACAATACCCCGACACAACAACAAAAGTGTGTCACGGCCTATGCCTTCCAACAAAGCAAGCCACAGGTGAAGACTTCAAGCCACAAAGCTCAATAATGCAATAGATAGGCATTCATCTTGGTTATGTAAATAGTTGTTGTAGTTGGTTATGCAATAGATAAGCATTCATCTTGGTTTTTCTAACTTGATAGGTTAGAAACAGCTACCTTTGTAGACAAATTGGAATATTTTAACTATCACTTCTGGTTTTTTAGCCGGGACATACTTGATGGGCATATGTAATCAACAAGCAAGTGAAATGGCCTACCCACCCCTTAGTGCACATTGCTTACTATTTGTATTCGAAACTTTCATTTAATGAGAACAACAATTTTCTTCACAAACATTGTAACATTATTTGCGTAATTTCATTAGCGAGTCAATTTAGACTCACACTCCTCATTCATCTAAAGGCATAATATGCATATTTTTGCAACGTGCTGATTGCAACACGTGAAAGAGTTTTGGCAAAAACAGTGTAAAGGCGCTGCTTGCCACACGGGGGAGAATCTCACAATCACGACTCTAATAGCATTTAATTTGGATTTCAATGGATAATGAGATTACCGATTCTCATTATCTATCAATTCCTCCTAATATTTAAATTTAATAAGTATTTAATTACCCATTTTCATTAATTTCTCATTTATTAAATTTCCACACAATTTTCACTATTTCCTATCTAATTGCCACCCATAGGAAGGAGTAACAAGAATAATATAAAAATTTATTTTAAAAATAAGCATTTTTTGAGATCGAAAGAATTTTTTGCGTGATGTATTTGCGAATTCTCAGCCTCCATACAGCTTGATTTCGGCTAAAGCTGCGTGTGGACAAGCAATTTTTATTTGCAAATGGAAAAAGTTGTATTGAAATGTGTGAAAATTTTGGTGAGTATTTTTTGATAGAAAAAGTATTTTGGAGGGAAGAAAATTTTTTTACAATTATGTGAGAGGAATTTAAGTGAGAAAATTTGAATTCTAAATTTTAAAATAAAAATATGTTTGAATAATTTATTTTTATTTAAAAATATTTTTATTTGCAAATAAAAATAATCTATCCACACGCAGCTTAAACTTTGTGCCAAAAATCAATTTTGCCTTTTTCTTCTCGGCAAAGCATCTTCGGCCGAATCAATTTTTCTCTTGATTCTTTGCAGCCAAGCTTCATCAAATTTTGTTTTTTGGGCAGGCCACAAGCTTCACTTTCCAAGGCCAGGGCTACGGGTTTTCCCGACAAAAATTATTCTTTTCCTATTTTGGCCATCCTTGTTTTTTGACTTGGAAGTTTGTGGCCTAGCACTTGGATGTTGGCCGTGCTTGGAAGTGTGTGGCTTCACGTTTTTCCTTTTTTTATTTTTTTTTTATTTTTTTTTATATAATTTATTGTTTTGCTTTAGTTGCGTGCAGGCTGGCAGATTTTGGCTCGCTCTTTTTTTTTTTTTAACGATAGTAATATTACATAGTCAAAATGACAAAATATATATAATCTAAAAAACTAGATGACTTTCATGGTGTTATATGAAATCAAACTCATAAAAACATGCACCTCCGAAAAAGATAAGAACGTTCGACTAAATCGGGAAAAACAACAATATTAACTGAAACTAACAAAAGAAAATACTCCCAAAAAGGACAAAAGAAAACAAAATACCCCAAGAACTTGAGACAAAGCAAAGAAAACACCTTACTTAATAGGGACAACACACTGAAACTAAAACTAAAACTAAAACAACTACCGATTAAAAAAGCCCTTTTCTTGTTCGGGCTAAATTTGAAAGTTTCAAAAGCCTCTTGATTTTTATGTTGATCCAAATTTCCTCTCCATTGTTTTGCAATGTGCGTCCAAACCCTTCCGTTATTTCTTTGTGTGCGGGCCAGCTGATTTTGGCTCTCTTTTTCACCACACTTGGACATTTCACCTTTTTTTTTTTTTGGTATTTAATTGACTTCTAAATTTGTGACTCATATATTTTATTTAATATTATTTTAATTTAAATTTACTCAAATTTTAACGTTTGTCATTGGTGATTTGATCTATTATTTATCTAAATCTTGGTGTTTGTCGCCGATTGTACTCCGATCTAGTGTTCGTCGATTTATTATTTCCTGATCTTGTGCTGATTTCAATCATGTTCGTCACTTCTGATTTCATCATAATTCTCTTTTACATCGGAACCTGCTATTTCTCTTGGTCGTTTTCTTAATTTTGTTTTTAAATTCAAACTTGCTTCGTCATATTGAGTTAAAGAAGAATGTTAGAATATATTCAAAATATATTAAAAATATCCAAATTTATTATTTTAGTTCAACAAAAGAATATAAATAAACGTAATTGAACTTGTTCGCGAATTATTCACTTAACCATGTTTACACCCCCACCCAGATTGTGAAAGGCAAAACATTTAGTCCATATTTACAAATCAATGGCGCCTTCTACAACCCTCACAGCTTTAGCAGAAGAGAAGACATTGGAGTCAAGATTCATTAGGGACGAAGATGAGCGTCCCAAAGTGGCGTACAACCAGTTCAGCAATGAAATTCCCATCATTTCTTTGAAGGGCCTTGACGACATTGATGGTAAAAGGGCTGAAATTTGTAAAAAGATCGTGGAAGCCTGTGAAGAGTGGGGGATTTTCCAGGTTGTTTATCATGGGGTTGATGATAAACTCATTTCTGAAATGACCCGTCTTGCCAGAGAATTCTTTGCTTTGACCCCTGAAAAAAAGCTTCGATTCGATATGTCAGGCGGCAAGAAAGGAGGATTTATTGTTTCTAGCCATCTACAGGTAATCAACACCATATTCTTACAAAACAACGTTTTTATTCTATTTAAAAATGCATTCATTTCAATCTCAAATTATACTGGTGTGGAAAACTGAAGTTTCTTCATCTCTGTTTTTCCACTAGACAATATCTAATCTACAAATTTGACAAGATACATTTTAAAACGATTTTTGCACCTTCATCGTCTTTATTTCAAAAATCGTAAGAACGTATTTTGAAATGATTTGAAGGGTTGAAAACTTGTCACTGAGCCTGCTTATAAGTGGCAAACAACTCTTCATATCAAGATTGAACTTTTTTTTTTGGTTTGATTGTGAACTAATTTTGGCAGGGAGAAGCAGTGCAAGACTGGCAAGGGATTGTAACATATTTTTTCTGCCCAGTTCGGGCGAGGGATTATTCAAGGTGGCCAGATAAGCCCGAAGGATGGACAGCCGTGACAGAAAATTACCGTGAGAAGTTGATGGAGCTGACCTGTAAACTATTGGAGGTTTTATCAGAAGCAATGGGATTGGAAAAAGATGCCTTAACTGAGGCGTGTGTGGACATGGACCAAAAAGTAGTGGTCCATTTTTACCCAAAATGTCCGCAGCCTGACCTCACCTTGGGCCTCAAAAGCCACACTGACCCTGGAACAATCACTCTTTTGCTGCAAGATCAAGTTGGTGGGCTTCAGGCCACGAGGGATGGTGGGAAGAATTAGATCACTGTCCAGCCTGTTGAAGGTGCTTTTGTGGTTAACCTTGGTGATCATGGACATGTAAGCGAATCATTTCTTCTCCTCTCCATTGATATCTCATTGGATTTTGATGATCCGTCCAAATTAATGTAATTGGGTTTTGGTCAAGGCAGTACTAGAGCAATGGGATGCAGATCACCAGGCTGTGGTGAACTCCAACTGTAGCAGGCTGTCCATAGCTACATTTCAGAACCCAGCTCCAGAAGCAATTGTGTATCCAATGAAAATCAGCGAAGGGGAGAAGGCGGTGCTGGATGAGCCCATGACCTTTGCTGAGATGTACAGGAGGAAAATGAGCAAGGATATTGAGCTTGCTAGGTTGAAGAAGTTGGCTAGGGAGCCGGACTTGCAAACTGCTGCCGAGAAGGCCAAGGTGGAGGACAAGCCCCTTGAACAAATTTTGGCTTAACCCAAAGCATCTCATTTCATTAGATATAATAAATAATGTTCTACTAAGACTTCAATTATTGTTGCACTATTAGTATTGTTTCCCTTTTTTTTAAAAAAAAATTATTGTATTAGGACGATATTGTATCAATTAATATATAGAGAGAGATCACGATCATGCATTTTCACTCAAGCAATTCATATTTTTGTCCATCTAATTTAGTACTTTCTCCATCTAAAAAAAGAGTCAATTTTAGGTGAGATATAATTTCTTTTAGTTATATAATACTCTTTAAAAAAAAATCTTGATTTGGTACAATTTTTTTAAATTACAAAATACAACATCGTTAATGTACATTTAAATATATATTTTTTACATTTTTATTTTCACTTTATAATTTGGGTTACGCTTAGTAATTATTGATAAGAGTAATATAATAATTTTTCACAAAAAGTGGATTATTTTTTCTGTGACATTTTTTTTTAAAAAAAAACTAATCTCTTTTTTAGAGCATAACACATTTAATGCAATATTAAATTTATTTTTTTGTCCTTACTTTTTAAGTGTTGGCATATAAAATCCTTACTACTCATTCTGTCCTAAAAAAATAGTCAACTTTAAAAAAAAAAAAATTTGCCCCAAAAAAATAATACTTTCAAACCAAATTCTAAAAATATTTATTTATAATAACTGTGTATACTCACAATTAAAAAGTAAGGATAAAAATATAAAATTATACATTTAGTTAGTGTATTAAGTGTGTTGTACCTAATAACTAATAAAAAGTTGTATCTAAATTAAACTAGACTATTTTTTTGGAACAAAGGGAGTAGAACTAGTAATATTTCTATAGTTTAGATGGGAACCCAATGGGATGAGAGTTATTGGGTTTTCCATACCCATTGGAATAAAAAATAGGAGGAATGTTATTAGGTGGGTTATATGATGCCTGTGGGTTCTCATGTGAATGGTTAAATAGATAATTATTTTATTTAATTAGTGACCCAGTGAAGGTTGTGGTTGTGGCGTGAGAGGAAAAAGAAGAGGAGGAAGAGGAATAAGAGAAGAGGAAAGAAAACAAGAAAAAGAAGAAGAATAAGAGAAGGAAAGAAGGGGGAAAGAAAATAAAATAAAGAGGGAGAAGAGGAAATGAAAAAAAATTAAAAAATAAGGAAAGATATGATATTTTTGTCTAATTAAAATGACATTCGTTAGCACTTAATGAACGTATTAGATAGAGTGACTGATTTTGAAATATTTTTAATAGTTTAATGACCAAAATTGATAAAAAAAAAGAAGAAGAAGAAGATATGATAACTAAATTTAAAACAAATAAAAATATATTGACTAAAAATATAATTAAATCTTAATATTGATTAGCCCTCTTTTTAACATTTCTCATACCCTGTACAATATCGAAAAAGAACACAAAATTCAAACCGTTTTCTTTGCGCATCACCCTTTACAGCAATCAATATCGAGAAGACCTTTTTTTCCGACCATTGTTTTTTTTCCCAAAAACAAATAGTATTATAAGCCGTTGTTTTTGGCCGAAATTTATTTCTTCCACGCCTTTTTAACTTTACTCATTTCACAGCTTCTTTCGTAACAGAAACCCAAGAAATTCCGTGCCCCAAAAAATACACTTTACAAAACCAACACAAGAAAAAGAAACCTCAAAAGGCAACAAATATCGGGGACTTGATCCGAGAGTCGTGGCGTAAGAAGCCTTCAGTGGCTGTCTTTACTTGCAAGTCAAACAAAAATTAACCATTAGTACGTGCATATACTGTTTTTTGTCATAAAAAAATTACTCTTAATTTAGTACGTGCAATTTGAAACTTTCATTTTGATTAACTGAAAGCTTTTACTCGAGATGATACATTTAGTATAGTAAATATCGGCTATTCAACAATTGGTCTTGTTTCAATAATCATCCAATTATTTTTAAAATCAAGATGAAAGATATTCGAATTTTCTCTTCCCGTTTACCTCTTATACAATTCTAATAGAATATAATTATTTTCCCTTCCCGTTAGATCGTTAATCCTGCATTGTGAATATGATTATTTTCCCTCCCCCGTTAATCACACATTGTGAATGTGTAATGCAAATATACATAATACTGTTCCAATAGAGCATTATAGAATGTGATTCTTTACCCTCTTTGTCAACCCCGCATTGTGAATATAATTAGAATATGATTCTTTTTCCTACCCATCAATCTTGCATTGTGATTGTGCAAGGCAAATATACATAACATAGTTTTAATAGAGTAGGATTGTTAGTAATTGTATAGGGCAAATATACATAACATAGTTCTAATAGAGTAGGATTGTCAGCAAATATATATAACACAATTCTAATAGAGTAGGATTATTAAAGAAAAAAAAATATGATTCTTAGTTCTAATAGAATATGATTCGTTTTCCTTCTCGTCAACCCTTCATTGTGAATATGATTATTTTTCCTCCCTGTTAACCCCGCATTGTGATTGTGTAAGGCAATATACATAACATAGTTCTAATAAAGTAGGATTGTCAACAAAAATGATTTAGTTCTAATAGAGTAGGATTGCTGGCAAATATGCATAATACAGTTCTAATACAGTAGGATTGTCAAAGAAAAAGAATATGATTTTTTTCCCTTTCTGTCAACCCATCATCATGTAAGGCAAATATACATAATATAGTTTTAATAGAATATGATTGTCAAAGAAAAAAAAAATCACCTATTTCGATGTTTATAAGTAGTGGTATATAATTTGATTATCACAAATGAAAAATTTTATATTATTGAAGCTCCTTTTTTTAACTTTTTTCTTTTAATTATAAGACATGACACATTCATTTATAAGTAGTGGTATACAATTCGATTATCACTAATAAAAACCTTTATATTATTGAAGCTTTTTTTAAAAATTTTTTAATTATAAGACATGGCATATTTAATATACAATTTAATCTATAGTGTATATTGTATAATGTATAATTTTTAATTTAGGTTATATATTGTTATTATTAGTAAGGGTAATACAAAAGTTTTACATAAAATTGAACATTTTTTTGAGATAAAAGGATTTTTTGAAATTAAAATTTATTTTAGAACAAAGAGAGTACTCCCTCCGTTACAAAGAAAAAAAAGTTTAATTTCAAAAAAATAGTTCATTTCTAAGGTGAAATTTTGTATTACAATATAAAACTTAAATTAAAAAATAAAGATAAAAATATAAAATTATATATGTAATTATGCATTAAATGTATTGTATTTGATAAATTCAAAAAATTATACCAATTCAAATGTGACTTTTTTTAAGTCGGAGGGAGTATAATATTTTCATCAAATTAATTGCAGCAGCATTTTGAGCCTTCTTGTTGCTTTCATTTTCCATTTTTTAACTCCAACATAATCACTAATGTATTACCCATGTTAATTATACTTGGTTGATGAGTTTGTACTGTATATGAAGGTGGCGATACCCACAATTCAAAATGTATATATATCATATATGTGACATATTGTGTTCATTTTTGGAGACATTAATTTAATTAGCACTTAGATTCCACTAACATTAATTAATATTCACGAGTGTTGATCCGATGATATGATTACTCGTATTTGCATTCCATTAAATTAGCTGCCAATAAAGTTTTATCATGCGTGACAAGGTAGATCAGTGCACCACAAACTTACTTCATTATTGGATCAAGAGTAATGACAAAATTTACAGTAAAAATTCTCAATAGATTATTGACATGGCCGTGTGTGTTATGCTTTTAAATTTTTTAATATATTTTAAATATATTTTTGAATTTTTAATATATTTTTTATATTATAATTATTATATTAAAAAAATGTGATAATACGTTTTAAAATATTGTTCAGATGCATCTATAATATTTTCATATCAAAATATGCAAAAAAAAAAAGTAGTTATTTAGCAATTTTTGTAACATAAACACCACCAGCGTACAAAATTTTTTTTACTATGAATGTCTTGACTCTTCTGACATTTGGATTTTTTTTAATTAAAAATGACAGTATATTGACAAAGTGATACAATGACCAAAATATATAGCAACAAAAGCTAGCTAAATGTGCTTTGACATTTGAAGTTGGTGTCAAATTTTGGGACAGCATGTACACATGTGAAAGGGAGAAATAATAATGTGAATGCAAATCCCAAAGCACAAATTATGTCAATGTTTAACCAATGAGGCACAGCGGAACACGAGGGTTAGCGAGATGACAACGGGGATGTAATTATTCCACTAGATTAATTAACTAGTCATACTTTGCTTTGGTCTAGTCAAACAGTCAAAGTCTACTTGTTCTAGTATTTTATTTCATCCACTCTTGGTAAACTTGATTATTGTTGTGTTCATATCTCTCTCCCACATCGAAAAGAGAAAAACCTGCACCTAATAATAAAGAGGATCGGAACCACCCACACCACTTTTGGGCTTTTGGGTGCCTCAACCTTTATTAGGCCAGCCCAGTCCCAGTGTAAATTCTAAACATCCTCCATAAAAGTGGTATCGGCGAAGATGTTGGCTGCTGCTTCTTCGAGGGTGGTGGTTCTTAGGGTGTTGGGGGGTAACAAGCGGGTTCTTACTTGCGGACTTTTTTCGCACGATGACTTCTTAAGAGTGGGAGGTGGGAGATCCATGGTGAAGAGAGAGAAGAATCGGTGGTTTTGTACGTCTGGGCTTTAGGCGCCTCGTGCTTTGATGGGTACGCACTGCGACATCGCTTCTTTGCTGAACTGGGTCAATGGAGAGGCATGTGACAGTGAACGGACTGTGAGGAGTAGGTAGTGAAAAGATGTGAAAGGGGGAATGCGAAGGAGTGGTGGGGGTGGAGCTTGAGGTGATGGGCTTGCTGGGGATGGATAGTGGTGGAGGTGTATCATGAAGGAAAATGTTTGCACCGCCCACCTACGGTTCTAAAGGATCCGCCACCTACTAAAGCGCCCTGGTGGCTGCAGCACGCCATCAGGCAGCGTGGCTTGCGGTTATTATCAATGTGGAAAAAACCAGGATGCCAAAGATGGCTCTCGATTTGAACCCGTAAATGCTTTCTTTCTTCTATTTTACCTTTGGATATAAAAAGAGAAAATTCGGTGCAACACCACAATAGCAGTACATGAGCTGGGTTCAGAACGTCGTGAGAAAATTTGTTTCATATTTAATATGGATGTTAGAGTATTGATATGCTATTTTTCTAATACGAGAGGACTGAAAATGACACACCTCTAATGTACTAGTTATTGTATATTTATCAGAAAGTGAAATAGAATATGAAACTGTAAGTTCTCAAACAGTGGGAGGAGTTTAGGATTATAATCACGTACTTGTTGAAGAATGAGTTGGCGACGCATTATTTACTAAAATAGTTATGTCATTCTTGCCTATTTTAACAAAATCGCCCAGTGTAATTAGTTGGGACAAAAGTGTGAGTTTAGTGATTAAAGTATACACAAATTAATTAGGGTTAAAAAATATTATTATTTTTCTTGATCTGCTTACCTTGTCAAAATTCAAAACGCAACGATTGTACTTACTATTTCCTCAATAAAATACAACGTTAGCCCTTTTGTTGTTGATCCATAATTTTCAATTTTCTAATGTACTCCATCTGTGTTTTGATTTGTAGTGTTTTCTATGCATGTAGACTTTGAATTACCCGCGCCAATTAGAAATTAATCCTTCTATTTTTAACGTCAAGCATGGGCCAGTCCTACTTGCGAAGTAGGACTTTCAAACTCACGCTGGGGCGGCCTAATCAAATATTCAAAATAACGAGAGTTGTACAAGTCACTGCTTGTGTGTACAAGTGGTGAATGAATTCATAATGTTTGCTAAATTGCTAGCCAATCGGAACATCATTTCCCAGATATTGCTCTACCATTTCAACCACAAATGGACAGTTTGTGCTGCCCGATTGACAGCATTTTAGCAACATACCAACAAAAGAAAACCATGGAAACTATTCCATATCGACTATACATTCAGGGCCCTCCACCCCAAGGCTGAAATATTCAAGCCAAATCAATTTAAATATGATCTAATACATTCCAAAGATTGAACGTTAAGGGTTTTTGTTCTCAAATTTAATTTTCACTATATCCTAAAAAATTATAAGAAATTATAAATTTTCAGGTGATTAATGTATGGAAGTGAGAAGACGAGGGATGGTGTTGGTGTTTTTCCAGCGGCCGACGTCGTCAATTATTTGTTTGCGTGTGTTAGAAAGATTTTTTTGTTAATGTCGGGGACATGAAAATTACGTTACGCCCACTTGACTCTACCATGGAATTTTGAAGGAGTCATCGAGAGACCTAGTCAACTCTCGCGTATAGACAATTAAACATCCAAATCCAGTGACCACAAATAGATTATTTAACCTTTGATTGCCGGTGTCAGAAGGAAAGTGCTGGTCGTTCAAAAGAATTAATTTTGTCTTTGTTTTAGAGTAGAATATATAGACAATGATTCATAGTTAAATGTGAGGAATCTTAGGGTTCGTGCAGTTATAAGGGTAGAAAGTCAAAATTAAATCTGAAGAGCGATGGATGAAGAGATATTCCTCTAAAAAAAAAAATCTGCAAAAACAAATAACAAAAGTTCTCCATTATTGAGCCTGAAATAAATCATCCTTTTTACCATAATTCATATTCCTAGCATTATTGTTGATTCAACAAATTCGATTAGTTAATACCAACTAATCAAATCAATTTTCATTTACGATATATTAATGAAATAATAGTTAGTACAACGACTGCAATAGATATAACAAAAATTATTGTTAATGTGGATTCAAATCTACTTAAATGCAAGCAAATACTCCAAAATGAGCAGCCTGCACGAATTTGACCAAACTAAGACAGCTTCAAATACTACTAATTATTATACTAGTGTTTAATATTTAGAATCCATCAAATGACATTCTTCTTTTTTTTTTTTTTTGGGCCCCATGCTTGTTTTGCCGCAAAGGATTTTTTGTTGCTATTTTATATACACTCTTTAATAGGTTAGTGTAAATTTTGTAATTTGTGTTAATATTTATACTATTGATATTTATTTCGTTATAATAAATTTTAATGCTAAGAATTCACTTTGTTATTAGATTATATTTATTATAAATTTTAAGCGAGCAAGAAAATTGAAAAATATTACTCCTGATATGAAAAATATAAAATTTAATATTAAAATAAATAGTATATACATATCTATATAAATTACAAAATTCATGACAACTTATTAAAATATGTCATAAGTAACGACACAAGACAATGTAACAAGAGATTTTTAGAGTGTGCATGAAATACATTTTTAAAATATATTTTTTTATTTTTTAATATATTTTTTATTTCATAAACACAATCTCAAAAATTGTAAAAATAGATTTTAAGCCTAATTTATACACACCAACATGGCAACATCCTTTTTGTCCTGACAACATAGACCAACAAACTCTTTCTAATTATACTAATAGGACTAGTCAGTCAAGCAAATATTATTTTAATCACTGGTTATTTCCAATAATGAAAGAAAGATAACAAATCACAAATTGCCAATTGCACATCCCATCAATCTCAGAGAAATTTTTTCAAGCCTCATATCTTTTGGGCCATTTCACTCCATTTTCCCAGTTCACACACATTCAAACTAAACATGACAACTCATTGATGTAACACTTCCAATTTGTACTTTGATATGCCCTTCAACATTTATTCAAAGAATGTTCAATGTTAAGCAATAGCATGACATTAAAACCACGTTAAAATAACAATAGTGCAACCAATTATGGTTGTTTTTATGAAAAACATGATTATTTAATATTTTGTTCCTTGTCATAAAATAAAAAGTTGTATTTTTCTATTTTTCTTATATATATATATATATATACAAAAAAAAAAGTCAGGAATTTTGAGATTTTGATATTCCAAATTTTTGTACTCATGCTATCAACTTCTGGGGTTGCTTTTTCTCCTCCCATTGTAGAAAAAGATTTTTCTTTTTACAAATGAAAATATAAAAAATATAAAAAATAAAAAATTATAATTTTATCATGAAAATTTGTAGTATAAAAAAAAAGGAAAGAAAATTAACAGGAATTGGCCAACCACCCTGGACCCCAACCCAGTCCAGCCATCCTCCGTCCCTCCTTCTCTCTCTCCACCTTCTTCCCAAAAGTCTCTTTTGACCATCATCATCACCACCACCGCACCTCCCCCTCTCCTTCTTTCCTTCTTCCTCCAACCTTTCCTATTCATTAAAGAAAAAAAAAAAATTGCACCATTATCAGCATTTCACATTTCTCCCTATCATATTTATATCTAATAAACCTTTCTCTACGTTTACACATATTTATGATCATTAGTCATCTTTCTTGAATTGTTTCAGTTGTCGTTATTGTTATTTAGTATACTATTATCATTTTTTGATTGTCATTTGTTTCCTCAAATCCCATTGAAAAAATTGAGAAAGGGTGGTGCTTTTTTCCGTTCAATATTATCATGGGTAGCTGTTTTTCCACCACCAAGGTGAGTGGTTCTAACAGCAACAGCCAATCTACCACCGCAACCGCCACCGCGCAACACCAGCACAATTGGAAAGGGTTCTCCAAGCCTTCCACCTCGGGTAATAACAACTCAGTCACACAGAAACAAGAAGGCTCGCATTATAAAGGGAAAGGAACAAATAAAAGCCAAACGCAACAGAGGAGGACAGAGCAGCTAAAAAAGCCCACTTCCAAAAGGCAAAGTGGGGTGATCCCATGTGGCAAAAGAACAGATTTTGGGTATGATAAAGATTTTGATAGGAGGTATACGATTGGAAAGTTGTTGGGTCATGGTCAATTTGGGTACACATATGTTGCCACAGACAAGTCTAATGGCGATCGTGTGGCAGTTAAGAGAATTGAGAAGAATAAGGTGATTTTCGCCCCCTGTATCGTTTATTTATTTTAGCTCTTGGTGTCTGTTAGCTTCTGCCTGTGCAGAGATAGTTACTGTTTTATTTGATTTTTTATTTTTATTTTTATTTTTTTGGTTGATTTTCTGGGAATAGCACGGTTTGGGAGTTTGGTTTTCTTTTCTGATAATTGTGGCTCAGGGAGTTTATCAATTGCTTAAGTATGTCATAGTCAAATTCGGATTTGTGGAATAAAGTTGGTTCCTTTTTATCTTGATAGAATTTTTACTAATGAAAATTGGGAGAGCATAAAGTGGTGCAAGGATTCAATCCTGTGACCAATTCATTCTGCTTGCCTTGCTGATGGTCTGTGGGTATTTACTGTTTTTATTAACATAATGGTCAAGCTTTGTCTATCTGCTTGCTGGTAAGGATTTATATGGTAAGCTGATCCTTGTCAAGTGTAAGGGTCATTTCCTCAAATAGAGTGAGTTGTAGTTGAATTTTTTATGATCTTTATTCAGTAGTTGGTGCTTCCTTGAAAGAAGATTCAGTCCTAGGTCAGCAAGGTAGACTTTAGGAGATTAACGAGAAATATTTGTCGTTATTGCTTGCAATCATATACCTTGGTGCTGTTTGCCAGTGGTTCTTGGAATATGAGAAGGTGCGCCATGTTTTTATATGTTCAAAAGCGTGACTGGGCTCATCTTGAACGAAGATCCTTAATAGTTGCCGTTACACATACTGCACAGTATTTCTAGCACAAGCAAGTGCAAGCCATGATGTTGGAAGATTTAGCCAGAAAAGAAACCTTATACGGAATGCGCTTAGTTTGGAATTTAAAACACCAGGCTGCCAAGTGCCAAGTGCCAAGTGCCAAGTGCCAAGAAGATGAAAATACTCAACTAGGAAAGGAAAAAAACAGAGTATAATCATAAACTTGTTGGTCTGATTCTATTTCATAGAGGGACTTGAGAGAAGGAAAGAAATTTGTTGCAGCATAAAAGATATTCCTCTATTCTGCAGCACCTACATCTGAAAATGGCCATTGGGTTAATTTACGTAACTCAAGTCTAGATTGCAAAACTTCTCTCTCTCTCTCTCTAAACCTTGGTTCTTCGTAGTTTGGGATGCATAAATGCCAATGGTGAGATATATTACAATGTCCATTTGCAGATGCAATATATTGATCAAGTATTAATAGTGTTCTAGATTAGTCTATATGGTCTTCTAAAGAAAACTCACAAACAGATTTGACTTATTAAGTTTTTATATCCTGCTTTAATTAATTTCGAAATACATTCTTATTTTGCGTAGATGGTTCTTCCAATTGCTGTTGAGGATGTCAAGCGAGAAGTAAAGATATTGAAAGCTTTAACTGGACATGAGAATGTGGTACAGTTCTATAATGCCTTTGAGGATGAGTCATATGTGTATATAGTGATGGAGTAAGTTTTACAATTTCAAGCAACATGTTAGTTATAGAACCTGTGCTTTTCTCTTTCTTTCTCCTACTAGTTATGTCAATTAAACAGAGTTACTGAATGTTGTCCTTTACAGGTTGTGTGAAGGTGGAGAATTGCTGGATCGTATCTTGTCCAAGTAAGCATCCTAAACTAATCCATTCTTGATTAAGAGTATCACTATATGGCTTAACCTAGAGTTTCCTCAAATCAGAAAGGATAGCCGATACACTGAGAAAGATGCTGCCATAGTAGTCCGTCAGATGCTAAAGGTTGCTGCTGAGTGTCATTTACATGGTTTGGTACACCGTGATATGAAGCCAGAGGTATTTGAAGTTGTATTCTACTTGTGTCTTATTATGCCAATTTATGTTGCTTCAATTCCTAATGCATCTTTCTCCTTTCAGAATTTTCTTTTCAAGTCGCCAAAGGTGGATTCCTCATTGAAGGCTACAGATTTTGGACTTTCGGACTTCATAAGACCTGGTGAGTCCGTGTTCTTATTTGTTCATTCTCCCTTGTTCAGAATTTTAATAGACATTCTGATTGTTGTACTTGACTCATGTAAATACCTTTTTATTCCTTGTTTACTTTGCTTCTAATCAATCTCTAGTAGTTGAAGCTGCATCTCCACTACACTTAATTTCCCAGAATTTATTTTTCATACAGGAAGTAATTTTTGCTGTATAAAATTATTAATACGCCATATCTGTAAATCCTGTGATAAAGTTCTTTTTTTTTTCTTTTTTTTATGTGGTTTATTTTTTCTAATATGACAATCAAATAATAAACTAGGGAAGAAATTTCAAGATATCGTTGGTAGTGCATATTATGTTGCTCCCGAGGTACTAAAGCGAAGATCAGGTCCTGAATCAGATGTATGGAGCATTGGTGTTATAACCTACATTCTACTCTGTGGGCGGCGCCCTTTCTGGGACAAAACTGAGGATGGCATATTTAAGGAGGTGAGAATGCTGGAAGTTCTCTCCTTCTCTCTGAGTTGAAAACATTTGATAATGAGGTTAAGATAGTTTGTTATGCATTATAATCTGGTGATGTATCCAATTACTCTTAAAGCTCTCAGAAGCTAGTTAAGAGGATAGTAGTCTTTCATTAGCATTGTTTTATTTTCTAATGTTCTAAATTTTTTTATTATCCAATTCCATAATTTTTTTCGTCTTATTTTTTGTTTCCCTTTCTTTGTTTTTTCCCCCTGATTTTTGGGTGCATAAAGAGCTCTTTTTTCCCCCCCTTGATGCCTTCGCAGAATATATTCATCTTCCCTAGATTCTTGATCTTTTTATCTCTTTTTGTAATTGGTCTCTAATTTGTGGTCTGGTTAAAGTTTCTTGTTCTCACTCTCTATCATTTGGGCTTTGTTTCTTATGTGGAATCTGACTGTAGATTCTAATACTTTCAGGTTCTCAGGAATAAACCTGATTTTCGTCGTAAACCATGGCCAAGCATAAGCATGAGCGCTAAAGATTTTGTAAAAAAATTATTGGTGAAGGATCCTCGTGCCAGACTTACTGCTGCTCAAGCCTTATGTATGCACTGTTTATAAATCATTCTTTTTATATCTTTTTTAACAGTGAGCTAATCTTTTGATTTTATTCAATTTTTCTAGCTCATCCATGGGTTCGAGAGGGAGGTAATGCATCAGAGATTCCACTAGATATATCTGTTCTCTCCAATATGCGCCAATTTGTGAAGTACAGCCGTTTAAAGCAGTTTGCACTTAGGGTAATTTTTGTCTTGTTTCTTTTTTACTTGAGCTGGAAATTCCTATGGCCAACTCACTCAGCCAGTATATTCATAACTCCATTGAGCATCTTTTGTTTCTGAAGGCTTTGGCTGGCACGCTTGCTGAGGAGGAATTGGCTGATCTCCGTGATCAATTTGATGCCATTGACGTGGACAAAAATGGATCTATTAGTCTTGAGGAAATGAGACAGGTATTTTCCTAGCAAGAGGAGATTTTAGAGGATTGATCCTTGTACTTCATTGGTGAACGATGGGATGAGAACAACCACAGTTGCTAGTTTTTAAGTTTTTCACTTGAATATTATATGTACCTAGATGTATGTTTTTATTTACTTTTCCAATTATTTATTCTTTTTGGTACAGGCCCTTGCCAAAGATCTTCCTTGGAAGATGAAAGACTCGCGTGTTCTTGAGATTCTTCAAGCGGTAAGCCTGTTTACAGTAGATTAAGTATCAGAACATTGCAAGAATAAACTATAGAAGTACTTGCATCATATCCACTGCTGTAATGTCCTTCCCCAACCCTCCTTTGAAGTGGAAAATCTGAAAGAAGAATCTTCAACTGCACTTGCGCACGTGTACGGATAAAATGAACTAAAAGCAGAAAAAGAAGTGAAAGACCACATTGCTGAGAGCTACATAATGGTCTTGTTCTTTGTCTTGGAAGAATACAAGTAATTTTGATGTGATTGCTTATGTTTTTCTTCTGGATTACTTAGAAATTTCATCTCTCAGTTCAAGTTCAAAATTTGATCTCCTGCTTCCACTTCTATCTCTTCTTTTTCTTTTCTTTTCTTTTCTTTTTTTTCCTTTCTTTCTTCTTTGACTTCCAATTATTGTTTCTTCTATGATGCTGGATGATAATCCATCTTGTTTATTTTTCTGGAGCAGGTAGATATCAACGCTGATGGGCTAGTTGACTTCTCTGAATTTGTTGCGGCAACTCTACATGTCCACCAACTAGAGGAGCATAATTCAGAGAAGTGGCACGAGAGATCACAGGCTGCTTTTGAAAAATTTGATGTTGACAAAGATGGATATATAACACCAGACGAACTTAAAATGGTGAGTGTTTGATGTTGTAACTCTTCTCAAGTCTAGGGCACTTTTTATCTTAATTACCATCAAAATTTATTATGGTATTTTGATATTGATATCACTTTGCCTTGTTTTTTATCATGTTAAATTCTGAAATAAGGAAAAATTTAGAATCATCAGCCACCAAATTTTGAATCATAGCATGAATTCTGCCACGAAATCTTTACTTTTAATCCCTTTTGCTGCCATATCCCTTTGAAAAAAATCATGGGATGCAGATGTTTCGGTTTTGAACTTGGGTTTGGTTCAAGATGTCATTTTGTGTGCTCTTATGCGAGTTTCTAGATATGTGTGCATGCGTTGTCACTAAAATTATGTTGTTGTCTTGCAGCACGTTGGTCTAAGAGGTTCAATTGACCCAATTTTGGAAGAAGCAGATATTGATAAAGATGGAAAGATAAGCTTATCAGAGTTCCGCAGACTCTTGCGAACTGCAAGTATGAGTTCACAAGCTGTCACAAGCCCAACTGTAAATAAAGGTCACCGGAATACATAGCTTATCGGACATTGTTTTGTATTTTTTTTTTTTTGGTGGAATTGATTTTCCTCTGGTAAAGATTGCTCTGCAAGTGATACTTGTGTGTTTACTCTCATCTGCTCATCTATTCTGCTATTTTTGTCACTCTTCTGAAGTTGTAGTCGTTGGAGGAAGGCATACAAGTATCATTTGAAGGGCAAATGTTGTAAAAGGTGGTTTGGTCCTTTTAGGAACAAGCTTGGTTACGGGTTATGGGTGGCTTTCTTGTACATTCTTTGTTAGCATTGTGAACACCCCTGGATTTCCTGCGAGCTGTACAATACGTTTGATGTTTTATTCAGAAGATGCGGTTTTATCGGGATTTGCTTCTGTTCATAAAATAGTTAGAAAAGGTTTGCATATTCAGCGAAAGAGAGGGATCCTTTGCCTTTTAATTGTTACAGTTATTTCAGCTTAGTCCCTCAGCCAGGAAAATGAGAAAATAAATCACTTGTGGCAAATATTAACGCATCAAAGGTCCCAACAACTGAAAAACAAATGCCAGCGATTCCACTTCAGCTTGATACTCGGTTGAATAAAGGAACTTAGAGTTCGGTACATCCAAAGCACTTCACTTCAAATGCTAATTAAAGTTGGAAGAATTGAGGTCTAGAATATAGAGAACTGCAGATTATTTACAATCAGATCTAAATGACCACAACGCTTCATTTCTAGGAGCTAGTGCTGATATCTAAATACATTAGCATTAAGCTCTATCCAATAACAGTACCTCAAGGAGCTTGAGAGTTTGTTCAGAAAGCTCAATGGTACACTCCAAGAAACCAGTGACAGATTCTAAATGACCTAAACATCTTTCCCATTAAGCTTGCAAAAGTCTGTCAACACTATATCACTATGAAGACAGGGCTACACAATTTTGTCAACAGATTCAGCTGGACTTTAAGAATCTTTGAGCTCAGCACTGGAGAGGTAATAGTTATCATTATGTAGAGTTTTAATTTATCTACAAGATAGGGGTAAAAGGACTGGCTACCAGAAGCGCAAGAGTGATTAAATCTGTGAATACACTGTCAGTTAGGCTCCTTTATGTCTACATAATGGATATGCATGTGCCCAAATCCTCATAAAAACAGCACCTGCTCAAGTACTTCGTCTGTCCTGCAGTGGTTGCTTGCCCTTGTCTTCTGGCTCTGACTGCATAACATTACCCACAGTTCAGCTTCAATTAAAGAAGTGTTTGAAGTTTATGCAGAAATTAAACAAACCATGTACCAACCTTCCCAGATGTAGATCCTGGCATTTTGAGCTCCAAATCAGTTACTACATCTTCTGAATCATCAATTTTCTCCCCATAGTTGCTTATATTTTTACCAGATGAACCAGTATCTATATCTTCCTTGCTAAAAATATCAGATGATGAAGCGTTTAAGGCAGATGGTCGATCCATGAGAGGAATAACGGGAGTTAAACAAGGGATGAACATTGAATCAGAAATAGATGAGACACCAGATTGATTTCCAAAGAAGGGTATTGGCTGCAGAGGTGGAGAAGACGCTGGAAACGGACCTGAAGCGACAGGTAGAGAGACAGGATGTGAAAATGGAGGTGCCTTAACCACTGAAGGATCAATGGAAGCCCACGGAAAGAAACTGAGAATTTGGTTATATTGGAATCCAAGAGTGTTGACCTCAGATTGAAGAGATATATTCTCTTCTCTCAACTCCTTGTTCTCCAAGGTCAGCTATTCAACAACAATATTCAGCAACAGAAAACAGTTTGGGGCAATTTAAAATCCTTGAACAAAATCATTAGAAATCATTACCTCATTGATTTCTTGATAAAGTGCTGCATGTTCAGCTCTCAGCCTGTTGATTTCAGAAGTTAACTCTTTCAGTGCTTGGATTGCATTAATAACAATGGTCGCCTTGTCATTCTTATGTCTGCCTGAATCTGTGTATCATATTTAGCCACAAATTGTCATGTGCAACAAGGCATCAAAAACGATTTTGCAACCAGGAGAGAACCTGTTTTACAATCTACATCAACCACCATGCAATTGTCCACTGAAGTAACTACTAAAGAAATTAGAACAAAGATGGATACATGTTTGAATCTGAAGTCAATCTTCTGTTACACATCTTCTATTTGGAGACAAAAAAAAAATAGAAAGTTGATTCAAGCAATTACTAGAATTAGCTCAAATGAGGAACAAACTAAAAAGGTTAAAAGCTTAAGAATTAATTGAAATTCTGTAGGGGATAGGAAGTATTATTAATAGATTTCATTGAGAACTTTGTAATGCTTTACCTATTATATTTTCCAACTGTAGAAAATGCTCTTTAAGTTTCTCTCTTCTCATCTTTTCGCAATCAGATTTCTTTTTCTTCGAAGCAACTGTGTCCTTCACATTCACACCAGCCAGCAATCTGCAAGAATGGAACTGATTAGATTACCCGGAGGAAAAACAAATATTATCTTCATGGCAAATATAGAAGTGATTTCATTATTGCTGAAAATTTCAAGAAAGCAAGAAAGGCAACCCAATGCCAATACAAGAAATGCCAGTTGAAAAGATAAGAGACTACATCCTCATTTCACTTTGAAATACTAAACAAAACAATGAGCAGAATTGCACAAATCGACTAAATGCTTTGATTCTCCCAGCAAGTAAAAGACTGTAGTTGACTTCAAAGTTGAGAAGATCAGTGTCTGCTGGCATCTCAGATTTTAAAATGTCTTTTAACCTCAGAACAAGATGGATGGTTAAATTGGTAGCCAATAAATATTTTACTGCATATTTTAGCTAATAAATTTCTCGTCAAGTATGCACACTATATGGGTAGGAATAACGTGAAATATCAAATTTAGCAACCAGGTGCAACTTTTCATTATTTGTACAAGCACTTAAAAATGTTTTCTCACCTTAAAATCACCAGTTACCAGACTAAATTCTGTAGGGGTCTCGATGCTATGGTCAAAACTTACTCCAGCACAATGTCCAATCTGTCTCTTTGCAAGGTATTGATATACCACTGATATGATAGAATTTCATATTTCCATTTGTCACTAAAATTACATAATTTGAATAAATTAGTTACCATTTTGCACTCCTAATTATGTCATTATAAAATTAAAATACCAAAAACAGAAATTCTAAATCTAACTTGCAGCAGATTGCATAAAAGTTCCTAATGAGAAGAAAAGGATAAAAATACGATTGGTTAAACCTTAGCTGAAACTACATAGGATCACCTCCAACTCATTTGTTGTACTCAGCACAATTAACACTTTCAGGCACAGATTCTTTTTCCAGAAAGTACATTGATTCCAGGACAAAAAGAACAAGCAAGTGCAATATATATCCTGGTTGCCGACATAAAATGAATAGAAAAGAGCCATCAAACCTTCTCTTATGACCAGACCTATAAGGTTGAATACCAAGCCTCAGTTCCAAAATTGAGTTTTCATCTTGATTTTGAGAGACATTATTAGAACTTGTTGGAATTGGATTGTGATCAAAAGTTTGAAACAATTGCCCGAAGATTTTCACTTGATCCATTTACAAGTACTATTAGCTATCTGTGAAGGCAGAGAAGAAAGCTGAGTTGTGTCCCTTTGATGAATTAGAAAAATTTTGCCAATGAAATACATGAAAAGAACCTGATCTCAACATCTATGAGACAATGAACATATACGCGCACTGGATTCGAAACAATTTATTTTCACAATCCACCGCAAAATTAATGCATGAAAGCCAGGTGCCAAATTGCCTTTGCCACCGAACTATCCAATTAAATATACAATATCAGGCGTACTTGTCGTCTAATTCAGAAAATCTGCCAGAGTTATAAAGTAAAGAGAAAACATTTAATAAGGTGGTTGCACAAAGAAATATTTTAGATAAGTAATTACTTTAAGCATTGAAACGAGACTAGAAGCTACCACTGCACCATGGGTAAAAATCTTGTGGTTAATTTATTACCGTCAAAAAAGTTGAGAGTTCCCTTTACAATTTGTTCATAAGGAAGTGTAAAAACTACCACTGTCTAAGCTGGGAGGAGTGTTGGCATTCAAACAATAAAGAACAAGACCATTATCAATTCAGTACCCAATGTGATTTTTTAAATAAGTGAAACAAACAATCATGCAAAACACATCACTTAATTCCACTGATCAAAATCATAAGATCTCTACTAAGTCCATTCACTTTGTCATCTGTCAGTTCATAAAGCCAGTTATGTTGAAGAACCTCAAACTATAATTTCACAACAAAACAAATTTCAGCAATTGCGGTGGATCTAATTAACACTCAACTATGACATCACCGTAGCGAAGGATGTATATAAGCTCTATAACTTGTCCACCTCTATAAAGGCAGGTCAAACAGAAAAGTTTGTCTATCTAAAATGCATATCTGTATAGGTGCTTGTACATGTGCCCATGGGTATGTAAAGCTGTGTGTGCACACAAGCTGGCACAAAGATGGAGGCATATACGTATCAAAGATTTCTTAACAAATGAATAATAAAAACTTACCACAATGCATATTAATGTCTTTTTGTGTTTCTTATGCAACTTGTAAAGAAATCTACCTTTAGCGTCAAATGATATATTTATAACTAGGAGATTAACTGGCTTGTAATGAAAAAACTTCCCAAACATCATTTACCTATTTCAACAAGTAGAACAATATAGAACGTTATTTAATGCATAAATTTACAATCAAGAAATGTAACTTGTTTGTTGATGACAATTCCTATTCATGTGCTTCCATTCTTTACCAGCAAATGCAACGCAACATCAATGCAAGATCGAACATCAAGTGAAGCTGCACTCTACATACTAAGAACTTTTTGTGATCTTTAAAAAAAATTCATTCCACGTGAGGCCTAATTTCAAATTACAAAACAAATTGACCAATTCGTGAAGCGTGAAATTTTCACCTGAGTTTATCAAACAAATAATATATCACACATTTAACCAAAAAAATAAGTTCATTGGTATTGATACATCAACCAAAAAAATAACTCGATTGAAAATGAGAAAAAAACTTTCTTCGTCCATGGAAGTGTTGCTAGCCATAACTCGAACTTGCCATAGAATAAAACTAGAATAAGGAAAAATGAACCCGTCATTGTGGGAAAACAAAAACTCTTGCAAATATTCCAAGAATCAAACGAGCAGTCCTTTTTGAGAAACCATTCTGTAATTTCACTTCATGTAGCGGCCACAAGCGGTATTAGCACAAGCACATCAGGAAAAAAAATCGAAGAAAGAAACATTCCATACTCATATCAAGTGAGTTCACAACCCAACCAGACTTCAAGAAACATCCAAATAACTGGTAAATAAAACACTCGATAATAACGTTTTCAATGGATATAAGGGAGAAAAAAACATCAGACCTGGGTTCGTCACTGTCGGTTTCAGAATCACAATGGCCCATCTAAGTTCTAAAAATGGAATCTTTTTATTTTCTAAAGGTCAATCATATCGTTAACAAACTCGGTTTCTGTGAAAAAACCTTGTGAATTTTCCTGCCGGGTTTTCTTAGGGGATTAAGGATTTTGAAGATGGCTATTACTGATCACAACAGAGTTCAGATTGTTGTTTGGTGGTGTGCAGAAGTGAAAGACTGATGACGACCTGAGATTCTGGAGAATCTGATGAAAAAAGAAAAGAAAAAAATGGTGTTTTGCCTTTTTTGGGCATGAACATAATTGAGTAGTATTCCTTCCGCCATGGACTTGTGCTCTGCACGAGCCAATGGGCACGTGGAAACCATGCCATATATCGTCCACGTCGCCCATGCTGACTTGTCCACCTCCTTGTTGTGGGGTCAGTTCCTATCCTGTTCATTATCCATTTTTTTAAAAAAATAATTTTGAGATTTTTATTACAAACAAATATTTTATATATTCATTATATGGTAAAATCAAACTCGAATAGAAATATCGTCTTTTTATATTTACAAGGTTAAAAAATAAAAATTTATATAATTAAATTATTACACCAAATCTGCAGATAATATTGTGCTTATTGATGAGACCAATGCGGGAGTATAAGAGAAATTAGAAATCTGGAAAAGCACATTGGAATCAAAAAGATTAATGTTAAGTCGAAGTAAGACCGAATATATGAGATGTGAATTCAACATGGCAATAAGAGATGATGAAAATTTCACGAGTATGTTCAGATAGGAGGTATCCAATAAAGATGTTTTTAGATATCTATAATCAATATTGCAAAAATGAGGAGAGATTGATGAAGATGTAAGCCATATAATTAGAGCAGGTTTGACGAAATGGCGTAGTGCAACAAGGTTTTTGTGTGATCACAAAATCCCAATTAAGTTAAAAGAAAAATTTTATAAAATAGCTATAAAATCAGCAAGGCTATATGGAGTTGAATGTTGGCCAGCAAAAAGGCAATATAAGCATCAATTAGAAGTAGCGGAAATAAGGATGCTACGGTAAATGTGTGGCAAGACTAGGATGAGTAAGAAAAGAAATTGGGATATTCGACGAAAAGTTAGAATAGCACTAGTGGCCGAAAAGATAAGAGAGCATAGACTAAGATGGTTTAGGCATATTTTACGACAACCTCTAGACGCAGAAGTTTGTTTTAAAGAGTATGATAGAAATAAATGGAGAGGTCGGTCGAAACTTACATGAGCAAAAGTAGTAAAACAAGACTTAGTGAAGTAGTAAATAGATTAGTGGTCGGTCGGTAGTAGAATAGGTTCTCGACGAGTCTTTTTAGTCTTAACCATTTTATACATATCTATATATATATATATATATATATATATATATATATATATATATATATATAATATTATTGATTTGGGATAAAAGTGATGATGATGATGAAATTATTACACTAAACCATTTAAAATATTTACTGTATTTACGAGCTTTGCAACTAATAAGATTTAAGGCATATTCAAGTTTTTATTATTTATTTATAAGTGCTCATTTTGTATGAACTTTTAGTTTAATGTTTTTATTTAGTAGTTATGGTTATTGTTAAAAACTTACTGAATTTTTGCAATGTTCGAAATAAATAAAATAAAAGTTACTCCTATTAATCCACTGACAACTTGGAATTGTACAAGAGTATTGATTTTGGCTTTTCAAATAAAAATACTTACAATTTTAACTATTCTAACTTATAAGATTTGAGTCTCAATCTCAAACTTAAGTATGGTGTGGTTGGTTACTCATAATCAACTTATCATTGACTAATTGACATTCATACTATAATCTTTATGTGTTTTTTTAATTATGTTAAAATGATAAAATATTATAAAAATACTCAATTTATAATTGAGTAACTGAATGTTCCTAGAAGAGAGAGATATTGTGCAAGGCATTATTATATCAACGCATAATTAAAATATAGAAAAATATTTTCTAAGAGATGAAATAGTGACCCTTGGGAATTCCACTTGTTGTACCTTCCTTCTTCCTCTTCTTTTTTTTTTTTCGTTTTTGTTTTTGGCAAAAAGAAAAAAAAGGAAAACAATATATTTTTTTTATTATTTTAAAATGACAAAAAATCATAAAAAGGTATAAAACAATAGTAATTTTACTCAAATTTCAATTGAAAAGATAAAAGAAAGAAAGACGAGAGAGGAAGTGATTGAACACAATTTTAAAATTTGCAAAATGGGGCTTGGCAAGACGACGTAGTTTCATCGGCATCCGTTTTTCCAATGTTGCCGCCGTTTTGGCGGTGCCACTCCACAGGGGGTGCCAGTATTCCGCCATCATCATCGTGTTAATCAAAACTTCACTTCCCTGTTCATCTCTGCCGTCGTTTCCAATCGTAATTTAACCAACGGTGAAACAAACTATAGAATTCCAGTTTTCTCAGTCAAATAAAAAACTATCCCAAAAAAAAGAAAAGTACGAATGAAGATAGTAACGTACAACGTAAACGGCTTAAGGCCTCGCATCTCACAGTTCGGCTCCCTCCGTAAACTCCTCGATTCCCTCGACGCTGACATCGTCTGCTTTCAGGAAACCAAGATATCCAAACAAGAAATGAGGGCAGATTTAGTTAGAGCCGAGGGTTACGAATCTTTCTTCTCTTGCAATCGAAATTTCGACAAATCCCGAGCTGGTTATTCCGGTAGTTACTAGGTTTTTAATTTCATTGTGAATAATTCTCTGGGTTTTTGCTAAAAGATTGGAGCTTTATGTTAGCGATGCGAGATTGGAGCTTTTCTAGATGTTGGGTTTACTTAATAAAAGTTTCGAGCTTTATGGTGTAAAAAAGTTGAACTTTTTACTGATTGTGTTTTGTTTGCTTTTCTTGCTATTCAGGAGTGGCGACATTTTGCCGTGTGAGGTCTGCATTCTTGACTGATGAGGTGGCTTTGCCAGTTGCGGCAGAGGAAGGCTTCACTGGTCTTATTGACACTTCTCGAGTACTGGGATCTCAAAATGATGAATGCCCTTCGGCGGCTGAGGGGCTTGAGGATTTTTCAAGAGACGAACTTTTGAAAGTTGATAACGAGGGGCGGTGTGTCATCACTGATCATGGCCATTTTGGTAAGTTGAGGATGCTGCTAGTCCTATCAAAAACATAAACATGCTTTTGTTAGACTTTTTCCTAGTAGCATGTGTGCTTTAACGTGTGATCACTTATGTCCATGTGGAAACTGAACTTCGTAGCTTGTGGCTTCATCACTACAAAATATAAATCAAGCACCTACGCATATACTTATGTGGTTGTGTTGTGGTTGTTTATTTGGTTCTTGGGATTCCGCTATGCGTATTAGACCATGTTATGCCTAGTTTTTCTCTTAACTGATTAATTTGTAGACTTGCATATCCTCTTCGTTTTGTTTCCTCTAATGCAATCATTGCATTCATTTTTTATTTCCCTTTGAATTGTATATTGGTGCTTAATGATGCAATATGTGGGCTTTGGCAGTTCTTTTTAATGTATATGGACCTCGAGCTGATAGTGACGACAAAGAAAGAATTCAATTTAAGGATACATTTTTCAAGATTCTACAGGTAGTTTGATTGTCTTTTTTACTGCTCTAGTGTAAGAGTTGATTCAATATAGAAATATTCTCCGGGAGCTAGATATGTTTTTTCATCTATTGACATTAAGAGAGTGTTTTTCATTTGTAAATGCATTTTTTTGGGTCTGCTTTGTGAGGATCTGTCGGCCTAGTGCCAGAAAGACTCTGTTTGTATCTCTGATGCTCCACACTTGTGCTGCCGATTGTCTTTAGGCAAATTGCTCTGTTATGTTTGACTAAGAGCCTTGATATTCATTGAGATTTAAGTATGCATATCCCCCTCCTCCTCCTACAACCCCATCCTGGCCACTATTCCTTTCTCATTTTCTTCTTATTTGCAAGCAGTTTATCTGATCAATTATTTGAAGAAGTTTGTCTTACATAGAGTATTTTGGAAGCTTCAAATTCTTTGACTTATGTTGGCAATTTTGTTTTAGAGAAGATGGGAGTGTCTTCTGTGTCAAGGACGGAGAATTATTGTTGTCGGGGATCTTAATATTGCCCCTAGTGCTATAGATCGTTGTGATGCAGGACCAGACTTTGAGAAAAATGAGTGAGTGAGTTTGTACTTCTTATGTAGTTGATTGAATCAATTTCTAGATTCCTTGATTGGACAATTATTGCTGTAGGTTCCGGAGATGGTTTAGATCTTTGTTGGTGGAAAATGGAGGGCATTTTGTTGATGTTTTTAGAGCAAAACATCCTGACAGGTTGGATTTCCTTAGCACCTTTTTTTTTTTTAAATAAAAAATCTGTATAAATACATTGACAACATTTTTGGAAACATGAAGATAACCTTTGTTCATGTTTTGCTCCATCACTTTGTTAATTTAGTTCCACACTCTATTTTGTTGTGTTGATCTTAAATTGCTCTGCAGACAAGAAGCCTACACCTGCTGGCCGACAAACACAGGTGCTGAGATTTTCAACTTTGGGGCAAGAATTGACCATATTCTGAGTGCTGGATCCTGCTTACATGAAGGTTCAGATCAGGAAGGGCATAGCTTTATCGCTTGCCATGTTAAAGAATGTGATATAATGATCCAATTTAAGCGGTGGAAACCTGGAGATGCACCAAAGTAGGTGAAGTTTTCTGGTGCACGTGAAGTAATTCTCATTCTTTTATTTGTTTGAAGTTCATATAAATTATATATTTTTTTCGAAGTAAGTATAGCCAGGTTGGGCTCGAAGCAAAGCATACATGTAGAATTAGAAGTGCTTTTACATTTACACATCATACTTTTTTTTTCCTGCATTCAGGATGTAAACTTTATGTGTGCTCTAGCCACAGGTGGAAAGGAGGAAGAGGCATTAAATTGGAAGGTTCTGATCATGCTCCTGTCTGTATGAGTTTGACTGAGATTCCCAATATTCCAGAGCATAGCACTCCTCCATTATCTACTAGATACTGCCCCCAGGTCTATGGATGTCAGCAAACAATTGGTACATCAGTACATGTCTCCTATTTCATAATTTAACCAACTAAAAATAGCTGGATGTCCTTTGATCAATTTTATTTTATGGAAGTCCTTTGATGATGTCATTTTTGTCAATTTCTTCATCATCTGGTTGACTAATTTGTTGATCATCTTTGAATATTTTATATGGACTTATTATATTCTTTGTAAGTTATGCTTTATTCCAAATTGACTGTTGAATGGAATTTTATTAGAAATAGGCGTGACTGTTTGCGGGATTATTCACTCATGAGCTATTATTTTGCAGTGTCATTGTTAGTGAGAAAACATTCAGCTGTGAAAGTTAAGAACTCTGGAGATTCAAGCTCACTTTCTGGTGAAAGTTATACCATATGTGATCAACTAGTAAATAGACCACTATATCTGCTCCATTCCTCCAAATGTGACAATAGTTTGTTGCAGGAACTGATGACGTCTGTGAAAGCTCTGCCAATGAAACTTCCCATAGTGCAGCACTTAGTTTGAAGAGCAATGTTGCAAGTGCAGGGTCTTGTGTAAAAACTAGGAAAAAAGCAAGACAAAGTCAGGGGTCTCAGCTCTCACTCAGATCGTTCTTCCAGAAAACTTCCAGTAGGCCTGAGACTTTTGAAAGGTCATGCAATGGCATCAAGCTTAATCAGAAAAATGTGTCGTCTTCTGTCTGTTTTTCCAATGGTTCTCCAGTACAAGTTGATGAATGTGGTAAAACAAAGGATTGTGAATCAAATGTCAGTGCATCTACTGAGGTAGAAAATGAGTATGATGATTCCCAACCTTCCAAAAAAGAGAAGTGTAATAGTGCTGCATTGGAGTGGCAAAGGATTCAGCAATTCATGCAGAACAGCATACCTCTTTGCAAGGGCCATAATGAACCTTGTGTTACTCGGATTGTGAAGAAAGCTGGCCCTAATTTGGGCCGCAGATTTTATGTTTGTGCTCGTGCTGAGGTACACAAAGCTGATATTTAGGGAGACAAGTTTTCTTCTCAATTTAAATGAAAGAAGTAATAATTTTATCCAGAGTGTGAAATGGTTGACGTTGATGTGTCATTAAAACTTACCATAATGAAAATAAAAAGAAATGCTAGAGAAATCCCTTGCTGTTTTTGCCACGCATGTCATAGAAGGAATGGTCTATGCCCTCTTTTTTTTCAAATTCATGTTTAGTTAGATTGTGGCTTGAGCTATATGCAGCTGCAATATATAGCTGCTCTCCACCCTCTCTTACTTCCATATGAGTTCTTCCGCACTCACAGATAGTTATTACAAAGAGTGATGCAGTCAAAACAAGGAAATAGATGTTTTTCACTTAAGCAACTTCATGTCTCTTGATCTCTAGGTTATACTGATTTATGTTGAGTATCTTTTATCATGTTTAAAATTATGAAGTAATGTGAGTCCATCTGCCTTATTCACGCAGGGACCTGCGTCTAACACTGAAGCAAATTGTGGGTACTTTAAGTGGGCTGCTTCAAAATCCAAGCAATAATGATATGACTGGTTAGAAGACATTGGTTTTACTTTTTGATTTCAAGCTTGGTTTAACAATGGGGCAATCTAATGTGTTCATCTCTTTGCAAGCCATTTTGTCTAAATGCAGGTGCCCGGTTTAATTTGGTTATTTTGATTTAAATTTTGGATTTTACATACTTCTGGCATACGTGAACTAACATTGAACTCAAAACAAATTTCAGGATTCTGCTTCATTTGCCAGCCTTGGCTGAGGAATCTGTACACGTATTGTACCATCATTTGGTGATGGAAACATTTGATTAGAACTTGTCCTCTCATTTTGAAGGTGGCATCTGGGATCGTGTTGATCAAAAGAAGAGGATCACGATTCGATCATGGAGCGTGTCTGTATATGCTATGTCGACTATTTGTTCCTTTTTGGTGATTGTTAATTTTCTTGATACTTTTTGTAAGAAATCTCCTATGCATTGATTAAGCACAATGCTGCAGTGGATTAGTCGAAGACTTAGATGAAAAGGTTTTTAGCCTAGCTTTTGTACAATTCAGATATAACTGCACTCTGTATATTTTTGAGTGAAACTTCTAAGATTGAGTTGTTATTATCAGTGAAGTTCTAGCTGAACTGCAAATACCCCTTTTCACGATGATTGAATGAATCAGTCGTTTTAGTGCCCGACTAAATCAATGAATGAACATAAACTGCTTCTGGGTTTTGAAGCTTTCCAGAGATTAGAAAGTGTATCTCATATCCTTGATGTTATTGTAAAATTTTTTTATAGTACTATCATATTTACTTTGGCAAAACATCACAATAATTGATCATATTTTGTATATTATCAAAGGTTTTACTTATTTAACTGCATGATATAAAAAGATCAGACCCATGTATATCCACAGAAGAGTGGGATTATAACATTTTAACACCCAAAGTTCTGAAGCAGGACAACACCATGTGTAGTAGCAATCAATCCGTCTGATAAGCAATCATGCAAAGATGTATTCGGAGTTAATTTGAAGAACCCAACTTTTAGGTGTATGTCTGGACAATTGATCTCTGCTAAAATGGCAAAATTAGATGAATGGATATTTCACGCAACATGTGCAAAGTGCACAACATGTTTTGCGTGATTAGTATGACAGTCCGATATTTTATAATCATTATAATCATTTATAGATTCATTGTACTTGATGAATCCCTGCACAATCTCTTTTCTAATATTATAACTGGATAACATGCTGGACAGGTTGGTCCTAATCGTCCCAATTGGATTGCCAAATTGCCAAATTGCCAAATTGCCAAATTGCCAAACAATCGGTTGACCAATAGTGGGTAAACGTTAATTTAGATGGCAATCGGCACTGATGCACATGTAGTGGGTCCAATATATCCTCCCACAAAACTGGATTCTTGCAAGTTGCAATTGAAAAGACAGGCACCATTGAGTCATTCACGGTAGAAAATTGGGGATGCTCTTTTTTCTCGAAATCGAAGGTACGCTTGATAAAGCCAAAAGCGATAGGAGGATCAAGTCGGCAAAAAGATTTTGTATTTATCTGGCAAAAAAATTTTATTTAATAATTTTTGTTGCATAAATATTACAACAATCACTAAAAAATTGACTGAAACTTCTCATTATATGTATTTCTTCATTTTTTGTAGTTTTAGAGTGTGTAACCTTGGTTTTACGAAAGCAACGTTGTACCACTTTATCTCTAACGGTCAATGGTTAAGGTTCAAAAGTCTTAATTATCAAATTGGTTTCTTATAAAATGATCAATGAAAAAGAAAGTGGTGCTAAAGGGCTCTTGATGTGGATGCCAATTTTCAAAATCAACCTTTAAGGCTGTCTCATAGTTATCCCTAAGAAAGTAAGAAATCAATGATTCCTTGCTCTCTTCCCTCTGAGAGGGAAAAAAACAAAAGGAAAAGGAAAAATCAACTTTCATTTTTTTTTTTGGCCCAAAGAAATAGTTCATTTCTAGAGAAAGTACTAATATTATTTTTACTATTAATGAGTATATATGACTAACATTTAAAAATAAAAATAAAAATTAAAATTTAATAAAAAATCGATGATGTTATATCTAATAAATAAAAAAAAATTGTATTTAATTTAAAGTGATTTTTTTTTTAAAAGGAAAAAGTATTCGAGGAGTTATGTTATATTATAGTTGTACTATTTCCTAGAGTTGATGTTTTAGAAGTTAGTGGAATAGAACTTGTGATATTCTAATTGTTACAGTAAAAAGGTAAAGTTCTTTTTTCCATATTAACAATGATTATTTTTTTTCCTTGTCAAATTATAACATCAACCCTATTTTTATCTCCTTTTATTTAAATAGTTAAGGGGTTTATAACGTCATTACCAAACGGGTATCATTCTTAGCATTTTCTTTCCTCACCAACAAAACAAAAATAAAATAGTGTCCGCTTAATTAATGCATCAAAATATCCTTACAATTTGTGAACAAGAACGATTGCGGATTGCTTCTTCAACTTCATATCTTCTTATAGTTCCCCGCACACAAAGTATGCAAGAGAGACAATCAGAATTGGACTTTGATTTGCATGCGCTTCTCGTCTGCAAAATTTGTTCTGCTTTCCTCTGATCTGTTTCCGTATCGAGCTTTGGGTTCATTTCATTCGCATGTACACTAAGCCAAAAACATTAAAATCATCCCAATGATTCCGTTGGAAAAATAAGAATTGTTTTGAGATCCTTAAAACTAACGAAATATGTAATCTCTTTATCCCAAAAATATACATAAAATGTTTACTTTAATTTAGTAATTGTTTTAATTATAAAGTATAGTACACTTTACTGTATTATGAAAGCAAGTTGATGATTCTGCCTACTATATTCGATGTGTGCTTTCCAATGTGCGTCGCAATATAAACTTGCAAGGTAGAATTTACTATGAAGGGAGTATTCGCCACCTAAATCTCGGGGTAAAGTTTTCAATGTTTAAAGTAATAAAAAGAGTATTCGCCGTCTAACCACTTTAATTAAGCCAGTGGTTAGGTTTTTTGGCAGTTTAAAGTAATAAAATACAAAAACTATAGTTTTCTTCCCTTTACCTTACGGCACCATAAAACATATATACTTTATATTTGAGATCAATGAAACTTTTAGTGATAAAAGTTTGAGGTCAAATATACTTTATTTGCTTACAAAATCCTTTTTAAACTAATTGGGCTAAACTTGATGAGGCAAGATCCCATCTATATCATATACCCTAATGGTATTTTGATACTTAAGTTAGTAATAGATTTTCTATTATAAAATTGCACAGAATGATTATGCGTATTTAAAACAGTTGTTGTTAAGTCTTTATATACATTGTGTGATTTCATAATCATTGATTTAGAAATGTTATCACGACGGATACGTTATTCTAGTTTTAAGGAAGCGACATAATTTACGCATGTCAATCCATACATAATGAGTTTTCAAAAAAAATGATTACCATTTCAAAATAACTTTTAATCGCGTTACAGTAAATTATTATTTTTTATTCAAACCAAAAGCTGAATGGAGAAAGTGTTATACTCCATTCTTCAATACCTACTTCAACATAGTGTCTTATCCCTTTAAAATTATCCAATATTATTTGAGTAATTTTAAAGAAATGAGAATTTTATTGAAGACTTGATTTTAAAGAAATAAAAACACAACAATGATGGGAATGAATCGATCCTCTATTCCTGTACCGTGGGCCCAGTCCCACTCACCCACACTTTACAACTGGATAAACCCATTTGCCTGACTCATCAATAAAAACCGGATAAACATTCTTTTACAGAATCATCGTCAGCCATTATATTCTGGCCCCACAACTTCAATTATTTACCGCGGTTAAAACCCTTCTAATCATTTACCAAGAGTTAAAAACCCACCCGCTATATCGCCTATAAATACAGATTGCAGACAGTCGCGTAGTCTCCATCTTTCAGGAAACTAAAACGCTTTCGTCTTGACTCTTGGAAATCTTCATCATGCTGTCCTCCACTGTCAGCCCCTTTACTCAATTACCCCAAAATTTCTCCGGCGAATCTTTCTCGCCTCCTACGTCCACCGCCTCCAATTTCCGGCAACCTAAAGTGGCGGTTATTTCCGCTGCTTACTCTTCCGCTACTGTGGCGAGTGTGAAGCCGGCAGCTCCGTCGTCGTTTTATGAGGTTTTGGGGATTCCGATGGAAGCGACGAATAATGAAATCAAAGCGGCGTATCGGAGATTAGCTAGGGCTTGCCACCCTGACGTGGCAGCCACTGGTGATAAAAGGTCGTCGGCGGACGAGTTCATGAAGGTTCACGCTGCTTATTCCACTTTATCAGATCCAGACAAACGAGCTGATTACGACAGCCGACTCTTCCCGAGTCACCGGGGAGTGCGGTTGTATTCTAGGCCGTCGCCGACAATGTCGAGGTATTCCAGTTACGTTAGCCGGAACTGGGAGACCGATCAGTGCTGGTAGGGAAGTAGAGAAAGCTGCACATACACAAAATCAAGCAAATTTTGAACTTGGTAGGGAAGTAGAGAAAGCTGCACATACACAAAATCAAGCAAATTTTGAACTAATTCCCCCACCCACAATCTAAAAAAACGGAAAAAGGGAATATTGAGTAATTATTCCCTCCAAAAAAATAGAAAGGCAGAGATGAGGAGTGTAATTTTTTTCTTTTTACATATACATGTATATATAATTTGAAGAGCCCAATGTAAAAATTTACAGGGCGCTATAGAACCTGATGTACTTAATATATTGAAAATATAATAACATTAGCTGCATAATGCTTGTAAATGTTTCCATTTGTGCAAGTGGTTTCCTCTTTGTACAAATCCGAAATTCTTCAAATTTTTGTCTTCTGTGTAGTTGTCTTTCAATTTTTATTTTTTTAGTTTTTCTAACATATTTTATGGCTCCTGCGACTCTGAAATTGTAAGAGGAACTTGGGTATGGTGGCTTTCGATTTGGTCTCTTTCAAATTGACAGTGTTCCATAAGAGCGTCCACAGCGGTCTCTTTTAGGCCAGGATAAAGTCAAGCCATATTAGCTTACCTTTACTATTTATGAATCTATAATCATAAAAAAATTGTCCACGCGCTTGAGCTTAAAATTCACACCATTAATTTCTCTACCTCTATTCACTCTTTATTTAATATATTTAATACTTCTTATATAAATTAATAATTATTTAAAATATTATCTATTTTTCATTTATAAAATTCAATATATATTAATAATACAAGTTATAATTTGTTCTTATCATAAATTAAATAATTAAAAACAATTAATAGAAAATAATTTTACATTACGTTAAAATTAAAATTTAATAATACACTTTAAACATGAATTAAATACTCGTAATTAAACATAAAATACTTAAAAATTAAACGTTCAAAACTAAAACATAATAAACATAACTTAAAATTAATACACTTAAAACATAAAACATAGGGTATGACAATGTGATAAATAAATTACTACTACATTCCTACATTCCTATTTTACAATTAAAATCATTTAAAAAACTTAGGGTCTATTTGGACAGGCAGTATTTATTTGCAAATAAGTAAGTTCTCAAACAAAAACAAACATCCCAAACACATTTTTATTTCAAATTTTAAACTTCAAAATTTTCCACTCAAATTCCTTTCACATAATTTAAAAAAAAAAATTCCTCTTATTTTTCCCTCCAAAATACTTTTTCTATCAAAAAATATCCACCAAAATTTTCACACATTCCAATATAACTTTTCTCAAATAAAACAATCCAAACGAAGCCTTAGTATTCTTTATTAATTAATTACAAAAAATTCTTATTCATTTAGATAAGCGTGAGTATTTTTTTAATTTTATAATTCATTTTGCAACAAATTATTTGTGTTTTTTTTAACTATGAATAGATATAATTTTTAATCATCACATCTAAGTAATTTCATACAAAATTATATTTAAAAAAAATTCACCAAATTTTTTGTAATTACTAAATAAGTATAAATAATTTTACATTATATTAAAATTAAAATTTTTTAAATAGTAAGTATGACACACTTAATGCACAATTAAATTTATATTTTTATCTTTGTTTTTTAATTTGTGTTATATGTTTTTATTATTAATGAAGGTAATATAAAAATTTCACCCCAAAAGTAAATTTTTTTAGGACAATTTTTTGTTTTTTAAACTAAACATTTTTTTTAGAAGGAAGGGAGTAGTAAACTCGTACAAATATTAGTAATGTTTGAGAAGCAAGCAAATAAGCAAAGGACACAAAAGGAACTCAAAAAGAGCTTTTATTTTTCAAACAGATTCATAAAGGGAAGCATGATCTTCCAATGTAGAGGATGTAAGGTACAAGTGTACAACTATTACACTAACATGAATAATTCTACAAGAAGAAGTGTAAATTTAGTATGGCAAAGTATGTACTATAATTTAAAGGGTAAAACAACATTATTCTTTTCTTTTACATTGTTTTGCTAAGCTAAAATAAAAAATGCAACACTTGTATTGAACATGACCTTTGCAATGAGATTTTGTCCACGATTTGGATTCGGTCCAATTGGGGATGAGTATGGTATTATAATCATTGTGACAAAGTTGACATTTGAAACTCCAAAGTTTGCTGGACTTTCAGTCGCATGAAACGACCAAGTCAGGTAATTTCCCAATTTACCCCGCTCATAAAAGGGAGGAATTTTTTGTTTTGTTTACGGAGGTATTCCCACATTCATTGAACTTATGTGACTCACCTACATTTCACACTTCCATTATTATGTTAAGGAACCTACAAACACACTTTACAAACTCAAACGTGAGACTAATCCTCCCTAACAACAGGCCATGCCCTTAGAACTGTTGCTAGAATTAATTCTTCCAGACAACAGCCTATGCCCCTAAAATTGCTGCCAAGTAATTGCAAAAATTAATCCTTAGGTTTTTTGTTTTATTAAAACTTAATTTCTACAAGCGAATCAGTTGAACCAACCCAAACCAACCCAAAGGGCATAAAAGGGAGTAAGTCATGAAGTAAATTAACATTGGCATACAAATAGATATGGTAAGATGGCACTAACGATTCCCACATATTGACTTAAAAGTAAATTTTTTGTTGTTCATTCGATTTTTTGTTTGAAAATATGTATTTAGTTCTATGTCGTACTTGTTTTACCCATTCAAATTCTTAATGGAGCCGAGGAATCAACTTTGAACTAGAAGAAGCAAAGATGATAACTCTTCCACACACTTTTAGTTTAAGCCTTAAGTTCTAATTGACTCATGATTTCTATTTACTATTCAATAAAATTTGCAACTAAATATATAAAAATAGTAAGTGTTAAAATCCTCGTCCTTTACTTTGGCGCATATCAGTGACAAAGCTAAAGGGGAACCCCCTTAAAGCATTGATAATTGCTGATTCAATGAATTTGTAAGAATTAAATTAAAAAAGAAGAAGCATTCATCCATTTAAAGGAAGGATAATTGCTAATTCAATGGATTTGAAAGAAAAGAAAAGAAAAAAAGCATTCATCCTTTCAATGGAAGGATAGTTACTGATTCAATGAATTTGAAAACATCTCACATGTGATACTCTATATTCGTTGGAGAAATAACAAGTAGACCTAATTAAAATAGGACAATAAACAAGAGTCTGACTAAACCCAATACTTTAAATCAATCGATTTTAAATCTTTATAATTTATTATGTGTTATAAATGTTTTTGAACGTTGGACGACATCCACAAATATAATAATATTAATGACAATAAAGGTGTGTCGCCTAACTCGCTGCCAAATTTGCTAACCATTGTGGACGAATTTGGTGCAATTTTTGGTGCGATTAAATTTTTCGTCGTTTTTGTTTAATTTTTTTATTTTTATAATTATTTATTTATTAGGATTTTTTTTCTTCTATTTTGAGGACTTTTTGTTAGTTATTTGATTGCAAGGTTATTCAACGTATGAGGTAGAGTTATGATCGGCATGACGCAAGTGTTAGGGATGAGGATTGTGATCGGGTTTTCATTCAGTTGTATATAATTTTTATGTATTTTTGTGATTCTCTATTAAAAGCCAATCAACTAGTTTGTATAGACGTCTAAGATTGCTATTGATGTAATGTGCACTACTCACATTAATCTTTTGCGTAGTTTTTTTTATTTGTCTCGTTTAGTTGTGTACTTTCTTTTATAGTTCAGTTATCCACTGTAAATCCATAAAGATCATTTAGCTTTTTTTGATTAAATATTATAAATTTTTTGTCATTGACAATCAATAAATATCTATCATTTTAGAGAAAAAAAAATAATATCAATGACAAATTATCACGTAAGATGTACAAGTTTTGTAATTTAATCATAGAAGTGTAACTCTGTAGGTCAATATATATATATAATAGTTTTTTTAATATAATTAATTTACTACACAAAAAATACACTTTGATTGACCAAAGATGAGTCGCATTGTTTTCTCCCAGGCTGGCCGTCGGCTTTTACAGCACGGAAGAGACGTTTTCCCCAATCTTCAATTCTTCGGACAAAAAAAAACCAAGGGTCTCCATGAGTTAGTACGGGCAATTTACAAACCACTTGAATATTAAAAAAAAAATAAAAACTTCATGGAATAATTATCTTTTTATAGAATATTTAGCAGGCTGCTTTTGTTTGTCCACCACATTTGATATAAATTTTCTGATTAATTAGGAGTGTCTGTTTCTCCATTTTTATAATTTTTAAAATTTTATAGTTTAAGCTATCGTAATCATCGGTCTGTAGTTTTTATTTTTTAATCTAAATGTCATTTTCAATTTTTTTTAAGTGGTGGAAGGGAGAAGACGAGATAATATATTAATCAGTGCTAAGAAAGTATTACAAATTTATGACACAAAATTCAAATGACAGCAAAATTGAGGTATGATACTCAATTGATACAATTATGAGCTAATTTTATAATACAAAAACAATCACGATATAACAAATTATAGTGCAGGAAAGAAACTATTACGAAAAAAAAACTACTATTGTTATAGTACGTATATATAATACATACGATTAGTGTATTATAACAAATGTCTTTAATGACATGGTCGAAAATCACTCCGAACTGTTATACGTTACTACTGAAATTTTGAAAGATATAAGTTGTGTATGATTTTGTAAAAATAGGAGAACGTATTTACTATGGTCATGTTCAGTAATAACTGAGTTTGGAATCAATGGACATATATCAAGTTAGATTAGCTGTTATTCTAGACAAGTAATTCATTCTAAACAATTACTATTTTCTAAATAATATATTAATTTAAATATTGGAGTGGCTAAGAGGTCAATCATTTGACAATCATTTTTTACTTGAAAAGGACGAAAAGCCATTCATGTAGGGAAATATATGTAAAAAGCATGCCTTGTAACTATGCAAAACATGAAATATAGATTGGAAATTGAATAACCTCTTCAAATATTATCCTTTTAACAAATTTATGAAATGAACAGATACACATGCCTGGAATGAAAGATTTAAACTATTGGGCTTCACAACTACTGGAAGTTCAAGTTCCGCTGGAATGTCTACTATTGCCCAAAAACATTTCAGATGGACCTTCAAGTTTAATATTTGGGCCTGTATGTTATTATTTTGTTTTTAGGAGAAAGTCCCTCGCGGGAAAACTCACTGCACCTTAGTAGACCTTTAAATCAGTGGGATATAAATCAAAGGATGTGTGAGTTGTTGGCGAGCTAAAGGAGCAGACCCAAACCCTATGATAGACCCCCACAATATTTTAGCGAAAAAATGTCCCACACGAGACGTTGTTATTACTTAGCACAGGGATAAAACTATTACTCTTTTTGTTTTAAAAAAAAAAATTTACTTTAAAAATGTTTTTCATTCCAAAAAAAAGTAGACTTTCATAATGAACTTACTCTAGTGAACTTAATAATAATTATGAATGGTTATAATTAAAAATAAAAATAAAAATGTAAAATTATACATTTAATAATATATTAAATATATTGTATTTAATAACTAAGAAAATCATATTTAATCCAAATTGGAATTTTTTTAGGATTGATGGACACGTATTTCCTTTTCAAATGGAGTTAGAAGAAGAGTTCACATGTTGGGTGAAAAATGCCTGAAGTAGTACTGCACCAAACAAGAAGCAGTGGGAGTAAAACACATTGGGTTAGTGGTACAATACAATGAATGCAATGAACACATGCATGTTCAACATAAGCAATGTGAAATTGTGAAGCAACATAAGCTATGTTTCAATTAGTCCCAATCCTAAAAAAGTTAAGAGATACGTCTGTTGTTGTTCTATTATAGGAACTAGAAAACTACATGTAAATCATGCTAATTATAAGTATATATATTTATATAATATGGTACTGCCAAGGATACAACAAACAGTCCTTCCACAAATTGCCTAGACACACAACATCAGTGCTTAAGATCCATCCGTTTTTACTACCCAGACTGGGCCATATATGCATGCCAGCCATGCTGCTGCTCCACAGTGCTCAACAGTTCTGAGTTGTATTGTTGTGCAGAGAGTCCAGCACGTGCAGATTCCCCCCTCTCGCACAACTAAATGGACCAAAATGCATGCAGGACAAGTGAACAACTAAGTGTATGCTGCACCAGTTACGTACTTGCTTAGTTGCTTGTCTTGAAGCTCCAACACCACAAGGGCTGAAATAATCTTTTTACTGCTACTTAATTCCTACCTTAAAAAAAATTTAATTATTTGGATCAGTTTCTCAGACAACATTATTAGAAATGAAAGTATGAACGAACCATTGGATAAGACTCGTCTTTAAGGTCATCATTGTGTTTATAGAAAGGAAGATGAATGGAACATTGCAAAGTTTATGATCATTGTTGCGAGTTGCGACAACAATTGATTAGTTGTCATTTTGTTTTTGTTATTTTTAATCTTCATTGCACTTTCGATCTGTGTTGGTCTAGGAAATTGGGAGTACGAACGTTAAAGAAACAAAAGAGACAAAGATGGGAAATCGAACGTGGGGAAATTTCCATGGGGGGATTCACGCGGTTCCAGTTTGATAAGAGAGCAGAATCCCAGAAACTGATACTATGTTAGAAAGAAAAAATCATCACTATCAATTAAAGCAAAAGCCCCTTCTCCTCCACAGCGGCCCCAGTCCCATAAACATAAATGGTAGGGCTGTTCAAATCACCTGATCTGATCCGATTCGATCCGAAATTTTTGGATCAGATATCGGAGTGAAATAAATTTCGGAACGGAGCGCTGTGGAGTCAATTTCTCATTACATTTCGGAACGGTTTTTTTAACAGCCCTAATAAATGGATTAATACCGCAAAGAAAAGTAGCCCAGTGGTGTCAATTTCTCAGTACATAGTGATATGGATGATCCGCAGGACCACAACCATATTCTAAAGGACGAAAAATGAATTCTGAACATACATTGTATGTATGTCACAGCTTTCAGCTCAGGAATGATGATAATATTTGGATAAATATGCAAGCACTGCCAACTGGTAAACATGGTTATGTTAGTTTTAAGTTAGAAAATGGCCTTCATACTATTGCACTCGCCAGAGATGAAAATGGCCAGCCCGAGTGCCCGACACTGTTGTTGAGTGCTTTGACTCGAAGGGCCCGATGTTTCCAGAAATTCACTAAAGGACAACGCAGATGCCTCCGACATCATTCAAAGATCAGCTTTGGGTTGGATTTCAGCACCACTGTCTTTCAAAATCACGGTTCAGGAATAAATTCAAATGTCGTATTGCTGCATTCCTTTTTGTCTATGTATGATGGAAAAATGTAAAAAACCAAAAAAAAAAAGAAAAAAGAAAAAATGATTAAGCATGTATCCATAAGCAACCAAACATATCAAGTTACCAATGATATGCATCGCAGGGAAAATTTTGGTTAAATGATTTTTTAAAAAATTTTATATGTTTGTACAGGAACCAGCGATATTCAACTAGTATTATTTCGACATTGAAAATTATGGTAATTTTCACTTTGTATATTATTATATCTATCTAATCCTTTTATATTGCATCAAAAGTAATGAGTGAGAGACTATTAGTAGATCATATTTTGCTTCAATTGTGCATGCTCAAATGCCCTCTACGAGTTAGAAAAGTGCACAAAGAATGATTGCAAAATCAAGTAAACATAAGCAGAGATCAACATAACAGGTACAGACCTTTATTGAATAATCACATTATACCCTTTGGTTGGATTGTCAACTTCGATGTTCCATATCTAGGGTTGCTTCTGGGTAACAACATGATTCCAAGGAAGCCAAAAAAATACGATTTACTATTACATAGGACCATTGACATGTGACAAGCCAATGCATGTTTCTGGAATCTAAAGAAGATTAAAAAATATAAGGTTTAGGGAAATGATTTCAGACAGATATCATCTCTTACTCATGCATGAATGATCCATTGACAAAGATAAAGACAATTTGCATCTTCCTTCTTTGTTCCCTAGCTTTAATTGACGAAGTTCTTTTTTGGTTAATATCCTTGAAATGGGAAAGCAAACCACAAGCTAGAATTCGATGCAAAGGGATCACTAGTAGTTGAATTCCATGCAATATTCTCATATCCATTATTGATAAAATTATGAAGCAGCCCTTATCACTTATCACAAAGCAAGGGTATTATACAACGGATGGACCACGGATGGAACTTATTTAGCTCGACAAATAAAAAAAATCCTCCTTGGAGATGAATCCAAAGCAGGGAGATGAATCCAAATCACGGGTAAAGGGACATTGCTATTCCTGAAAATATATGCAGCAGTGGCATGGTTTTTAGTCCGATCTCTATATATGGATTCTTCTCTAGAGAAGTTCTCTGTGGAGAGAATCTGGCAGCAGTTCTTGCACATGATCCAATTTCATCAAATTCAGAATGCACGGATTCTTCTGCGGAGAAGTTCTGTGGAGGGAATCTGGCAGCAGTTCATGCACATGAGCCGATTTCATCAAATTCAGCATTTATGTACTCCAGAACTCTATGATTGACCCCGAAATATCAATTGTATTACCACAATACTGTAGAACTTTTGGTTTCTACCACAATAAGAATTCTGGGATACTGTTCTTTTTTCTTAAACTTGCAATACACCAGCACACGATTATCCAATACAAGGAAATGTTACAGAACAAGTTTATCTCACAAGCAAGCATGCTTGCTAACTTGCTTTGTTGCAGTTTACATATATACGAAGGCTGCGTGGCTCTGATTTCGTGTGTATATACAGAAAAAACTTCAATTCTTGCTTTCATTCTAATCATGTTAACTCTTTGAAAAACTTGAACTTCAATTTCCAAGAATAAATTCCTAAAGAAAACTTGCATCATTTTTAAGCCATAGCCGAGAGTAAGAGACTAATGTGATTTGGGTTCAACCGCCTGATCATGTTGATAATTAATCACTTAAATATTCTCCAACTGCAAAAAGATGTGCACCATTCATTATTATTCATTTCCAAGCCCTGCCTGATCTTGCTCTAAATCACACATTAGTTAGCATGTGATTATAGCATATCTTTTCTTCTTTTCCCAATTATGAGAGTTAAGAGAGTTTTCGATTTTCTGTACCTTTATTGCGTATTCCCTGCCTTGGTACCCAAAACTAGTACATTTTTTTTAAAATTTTTTTGTTGTACTCAAGAAAGAGTTTACAAAATGAACAAAATTCTAACATATTTTTACTAAACATAATTATGCATAGCTATAATAACTAAAAGTAATGATAAAAATAAAAAATTGTATACTTAAACGGACCTTTTTCCGGCAGGAGAGGACATTTATATTGTTCTATCTCCATAATTAGAAGTCCTTTTGTTTAAAATTTCAGTAATAAAAAATAAGACATTTTATAAGAACAAGACATTATAAGATGTGCTTTTTGTCCATGCATCCTACTAAGGATATGGTCAAATTGTTCGGTTCTTCCTTTTCCCCACCATTCTCTTATTTTGGGGCAAAAAATTTGGAATAATTGAATTAAGGCATTGGTTAACTTTAGTGATTCATAACCCAATAATTGAGGTAATATGAAATTGGTATCACTATGGTAATCTTTTATGCCCTTAACAAAAAAAATTCATCAAAGATTAATAATTAAGATTAGTAATAATTAAAGTTATCTTATCTTCTCCAATATAATTAAAACTAACCAAAAATGGGGTTTTTTTTTTAATTCCTTGTCTTGTACTTTTTAGTTATCAATTAAAAAAAAACAAAAAAAAAACTGTCCCACTTGACTCAGCGAAATGTCTTCGTCTAGAACTATTTAGATATTTAATTTCATTTGTTTCCCTAATTTTGTCGCTTTCGTTAATGTTGACTCATCGAAACGTCTTCGTTTTAATAATCTTTTCAATTTCCGCGTGGTTCATCACTCAATTAGAAATCATTTTAAAAATATTATTGGTCAAAAAAATCTACTTTTGAATAAAATTTCTATACTATTCAAACTAATAACGTTTATACATAATACATAATACATTGGTGTTACTAGTATAAATACACCAAAAAAAAAAAGAGGAAAATCTCAATTGATTTTGTGTTTTTTTTTCCGAAACGATAGTAGATTAAAAGGCACAATGGCAAATGTACAAACCACGAGGGCGTAGAGGGTTTCGCCATCAAGACAATATTATAACTCACGAAAACAAAAGTTCACAAAAGCAAAATTCCAAGAAGAACCCGACGAGCGGGAAGAAAAAGAAAAAAAAAACAAAATAAACCCGCACTAGACGGGAAGGGCTGACAACCTAAACGACTTAAGTTCAACCGAATTGATTTTGTGTATTTACTTAGTTGAAATTCAAAAGGCACAACCAATCAAATGATTCAAATCAACCCCGGCCACAAGTCTCCCTCGGTCAGTGGAATCCGGTTAACGTGAAGGTGAGGACTGAGGAGGTCGACGGCCAAGCCAACACATGGGCCTGCTGTGATGGACAAACTCCTAAGTTGGAAGCCCAAACTGTGACTGAGCATCAATCAAACAATAATTTACATCCAATTATTGAAGTAGGTTAGAAGTTAGAACATAAAAAACACTCCCAAAATAAATACTACGGCCCATGTCAACCTCACCAGAAATCATATCACCATATTATTATCGTTTATGGCAAAGAAATTTCATGGGGTGTTTCCTCTCAAAACTCAAATTAATGGCATAGGCAATAGTGACAAAAAAGGGGAATTTTAATTTTTGGAAAAAAGTTGAAATTGGTGGCTCCAAGAATCCCTAAAAGAAAGTTCTTTTTTCCCCTCTTTTATGCAAGAAATTTGTAAAACCAACAATTGGGGGAACGAAATATCCCTTGAGAAATTTGGGAAACTTTGTAATGTAATTGACAAATCGTTGCTTTTGCCTTTGTTCTAAAAAAGAAAATTCACATTCAAAAATTTTATTTACTTTAAAAAAGAAAAATCCACTTTTGTATAAAATTTTTGTATTACTCTTACTAATAATAATAATATATAACTTAAATTGAAAAATAATGATAAAAATAAAAAAATATATATATTTAATTGCGCATTAAGTGCATTGTACTTTGTAATTTAAAAAAATTATACTAAATCAAAAATAAATTTTTTTTTTTTGAACAGAATGAGTATTTCATATATTTGTTATATCTTTATTTTTAGTACAATAAACTAATCACATAAAATGTTTATTTATATATCTTTATTCAGACATTGATATTTATTTATATCTATTATATATTTATTCACATAAAATATTTGTATTCACACATTATTAGATCTTTATTTCATACCCCTTTTATATAAATAGACTATTTTCTTAATCGTCTCTAATTATACCATATGGTAAAACGTGTGCATACAATATTTTTCTCGCAAATGTGAATCCAACATGAGATGACTTGTGGAAATTATGAAATTGAGAGAAGCATAATTGCGCATCCGGCATTGTTGCCTGACCTTAATTTTAGAACTGTGTACACACATTTGCGCCATTGATAGCGCCGGAAGCTGCATAAAATAGAATCCACTGTCCAATTATTGGTTCATCGCTGCAAATCTAAATCTTAGAGTCAAACTCAGTTAGAACACTGAAACTTACCGGGGAGGAAAGGTAACACCATCAATCTAGCATTATGAGTGGCGGTGGCGGATTCATTTCATTCCCGAACATGAATATATTGAGTATTGATTTGTATTCGAGAAAAAAAATGCTTTGTAAACTCGATAATTGGAGTGGAGGTCAACAACTCTTATCCGGTTGAGTGGGGATATCTTCAAGTTAAAAAAAAAAAAAGAAAACTTGATAAAAAGGGAAAAAAAAAAAAGAAAAGAAAAGAAAGGGGAGGTATGACAGACGAATTTGGGTAAATATAGACTGTCCCACTTGGTACGTAATGCATGTTTTGTGAACAATCATATTCAATTATTGATTGTTGTTATAAAGAAAATACTTTTTAGGTCTTTCGCTAGCAAAAAGATACCAATAAATCATGTTTAGTAGTTGGCCTTGGAGTCTTGGACCCATCAATTATGGAAAATGGTATCGACATTCATGTCACTGGAATTGTTTCTGATGATGTGCATGCCATAAGCAGGCTTAGGAGCCATTGGCTAAAGTTATTATTATTTTCTTTAACATGTTTTAAGGTTCTACTTCATAATTTCTTTCAGAACCACTAACCGTTATTTAATGATTTTTTATCACCTTTTAAGGTCTATATATTAAAAGGGTATTAGATACTTAATTAAAATAACTATTATTTAGGTATCGTGAATAGACATTTGATTAACATTTTTCATTATGAATTATATCATTACTTCTTCAAAATTTTAAATGACTAAGGTTTAGGTCATATGTGATTGGTTTGCGCAATGGAGAATGAGGATTAGTGCAATCAAATCCTAAGTTGACGTTGGGATTAATAGACTATTGGACCTCATCAAAGATTTGACTATGAATAGTCTTGGAACTCTCATTAAATGTTGATATTGAAACTAAATCTTATGATTAGAATAAAAATTTAAAAGTTCTGTTCATATTTTTATTCCAATAATCAAACACTTCACCTACTCACTTAGGCATCTCTCTTGTAAAGCATATAAGAGTATCATAAGGGCAATACCACCTATTGACAAAAGGGGAAAGAAAACCCAACTAATGCCAAGATTTTTTCACAAGACGAAATGGGCTGCAATTCAGCATGAATTTTGGTAACATTAATAAACATATATGTGGATAAACCACTTGATAATTGAAGAAAATTAATTAATTTAAAGTTAATGATTACAAAAAAATAAAGCCGAAGATTTCACAAACTTTAGCCACTGTTACCTCAAATCAAGATTTCCCTTTTTTTTCCACCATTAATGAGAAAATTGCTCAGCTCAACTTTGTATTGTCTTCTAGTGGAATGCCCTGCCAAAATGGTGGTTAAGATGACAGCAAGACAGTTAATAAATTATTGTTTATTTATTTTTTTTTCTGTTCATATTAATAAACTACATTCTGAAAAAAATCAATTTCTGTCAGTGCAAAAAATTTTGTGGGTACTACATCATCATCACCATCACCATCATCATGAGCCTGAGTCCAACCTGTAAATTGTAAGCCTAAATATTTCAGTATAAAATATAGGAGGAGCCCTTATTCTATGACCAAAAGAGAACTAAAACCTCCCAAATAAACCGCGTTTGACCTTGTGAAACCCGTCCAGTTTCTCTACTCCTTGCAAGACTTCCTCATTTTGCTTCGATTGCCATTTCTTTGGCTTTTCAAATGTGAAGAAAGATCACCAAAAAAACCCCCGAGTTCATCCATCCAAGTCAATTCTAAACTCACCATCTTAATTCTTGACCGATTCGAGATACGAAATCAGAATCCCACTTCTGATTTGATCGTTCCGGTGTCTCGATTTGTGTTAATCGAGGACACTACCAAGGGAAAGATTTCATTTTTGTACATAAAGTTTGCATCTTTTGGCTTCTGATCTGGGGCTGGGCTTTGGGGCAAGACTTTGATGGCGGACATAGTGCAAGAGATCCTTGTGAAGCCAATCCAATTGGCTGATCAAGTGACGAAGGCGGCTGATGAGGCAAATTCCTTTAAGCAAGACTGTGCGGAGCTCAAAGCCAAGACTGAGAAGCTAGCCGCGCTTCTCCGCCAGGCTGCAAGGGCGAGTAATGATCTCTATGAGCGCCCAACTCGCCGAATCATACTTGATACGGAACAAGCGCTGGACAGAGCACTTGGGCTTGTGTTGAAATGCCGTGGAAATGGTCTTGTGAAGCGGGTTTTCACCATCATCCCCGCCGCTGCATTCAGGAAGATGTCTTCTCAGCTCGAGAATTCCATTGGTGACGTGTCCTGGCTCCTCCGTGTCTCTGCGCCGGCTGAGGACAGGGGTGATGAGTACTTGGGCCTCCCTCCAATTGCAGCTAATGAGCCCATTTTGTGCCTTATTTGGGAACAGATCGCGATTCTTTATACAGGGTCTTTGGATGATCGCTCTGACGCGGCTGCTTCATTGGTGTCTTTGGCTCGAGATAATGATCGGTACGGAAAATTGATTATTGAAGAAGGCGGGGTTGTGCCGTTGTTGAAATTATTGAAAGAAGGGAAGATTGAGGGTCAGGAGAATGCTGCCAGGGCAATCGGGCTTCTGGGACGGGACCCCGAAAGTGTTGAGCACATGATACCTGCGGGTGTCTGCTCAGTGTTTGCGAAAATCCTCAAAGAAGGTCCTATGAAAGTACAGGCAGTGGTGGCTTGGGCTGTGTCAGAATTGGCTGCTCATTATCCCAAGTGTCAAGATCTTTTTGCTCAGAATAATATTATCCGGTTGCTTGTGGGTCATCTAGCGTTTGAGACAGTTCAAGAACATAGTAAGTATGCCATTGTTAGTAAAGCCACATCCATCAGCCAAGTTGTTTTGGCGAGTAATAATAATTCAAATGCGAATAATGCTGCGAATAGGATGACTGATGATGATGAAAAAAGTCGGATTCTGCATCCATCAGAGAATAGACAGGCTTATAAGTTGCATAGTGTGGTCACTACCACTATGGCCATGAAGGATCAGCTTAAGCAGCCACAAAAGCCCATGAATGGGGCAAATCAAACTAATATTGCCAAGAACAACGCCAATGTAAATGTGAGGCAAAATCATGTGAACAATCATCATCATCAACAGAGTATTTCCTTATCTGGGGTTAACAGTAAAGGGAGGGAGTTGGAGGAGCCTGACACTAAGGCCTACATGAAGGCAATGGCTGCAAGAGCACTTTGGCAACTTACCAAGAAAAATTCCCCCATTTGTCGCAGCATTACGGAATCAAGGGCTCTGTTGTGCTTTGCAGTTCTCTTAGAGAAAGGCCCTCAAGAAGTTCAATTCAATTCTGCCATGGCATTGATGGAGATTACAGCTGTAGCAGAACAGGACGCAGAGTTGAGAAGGGCTGCATTCAAGCCTAATTCCCCTGCTTGTAAAGCTGTTGTTGATCAATTACTGATTATTATTGAGAAGGCTAATTCCGACCTGCTGGTGCCTTGTATCAAGTCTATCGGGAACTTGGCTAGGACTTTTCGAGCAACGGAAACAAGAATGATTTCCCCATTAGTAAAGTTGCTTGATGAGAGAGAGGCTGCGGTTACTATGGAAGCTTGCATTGCCTTGACAAAATTTGCTTGCAAAGAGAACTACTTGCATCTGGATCATTCCAAGGCTATCATAAGTGCTGGAGGGGCAAAGCACCTAGTTCAACTGGTGTACTTTGGTGAACACGTTGGTGGACACGTTCAGAGATTTGCCTTGGCTCTTTTATCCTACATTGCACTGCATGTTGCAGACAGTGAAGAACTTGCTCAGGCTGAGGTGCTTACGGTGCTCGAATGGGCATCAAAACAAGGGTCCCTGACCCAAGATGAAAAGCTTAAGAGCCTGGTAACAGAAGCCAAAGAAAGATTGGAGCTCTATCAATTGAAAGGATCAAGAGGATTCCATTAAAATATTTGCCAATTTTCACAACTGTACGTTTTTCAGATGAAGTTTTTCCATTCCTGCCTTTATTCATTTCTTATTGGAATGGGTTGTAAATAAGAAGATTAGTTACTGTTGCAAGTGTTTAGACCATTTTTTTTAAATTTACCTTATCAATTGGGTTCATGTTTTGTTATATCATTCATTTTGAGATGTAATACTATCTCTTATGACACAGATTAAGCGTATTTAGATATTCTTTTGTTTGATTTATTGATATTTTGCTAACTTAGCAGATTTTCTTCCTTTTTTAATCTGTTTCTAATGTTTCCACATCCACCTGGTTACTTGAATTTAATGGCTAAAGCTTGATGAGCAATGAGCATGCCTTGCACAACATGACTAGAAGGGCCAACCGTTAAGAACCCCTTAGTGTGCTTCAAAAAATACCCGAGAGAAGAGTACACTCATGACTCAGCGAATGTAGATTCGTCAACAATAAAGAACAGTCCAACAAATGCACAAATCCAGGCTAGTACCACGAAGAAGTAAAGAAAATTCTCTTTTCATTTTTCTATATGTTTTTCGATGTCATCAAAAGTAAGAACTGGATGCTCATTAGTTGACTGTGACCTTCCAGTTACACCTTTTCGAATTGATTTTTAAGACAAAGTGAGTCTACAACGTGTAAATTTGTTCAAAGCACGTGGCCAAACTAAACAGTTGTACAGTCCTTGTGAAACCTTAAAGAATACTATCCTTTCAGGGACGGCCATCATGATCATTTCCAAGACTCGAACAGCTTGGCTCCTGCACCGAATTTTGGAATAAAAAATTCTTACCTAATTCCAAACCAATCCACACGTATGTTCCGACTGTTGTCAATCAGGGGATAAAGGCGAATGGGCTAATAGAGTTGGTTTCGCAGCACTCTGAAAAGAGGCGACTTAGGAATTAGACTGGTTAAAACTTAAAACTCACATCACTTTCCTCTTATGTTTCTTCCCAGAATTCTTCAAGCTGTAAGCCAAATTGAATAGTACCATTCAGTTCACCAAAGATGAAACATTACGATATCCATGACCATGAAAGAAAAAAGCTCTACAAATTTTTAAGCAACATACAAAGTTGTGAACTGGGTAATAAATATAACCATAAAAGAGGAGCAGAACTAGTCCAAATATTTCTTCATGGCAAGAGCTTTCTAAGTTCAGTTTAAGACCTACATTTTTTGAGAAAGTTTAAGACCATGAAAGGCAGGCAACACAACTGGTTCTTCTAGGTTAAGTTTAAGACCAAAATTTTCTGAGAAAGTTGATGGGGAGCATGAAATAGTACCAAAACCTTGGAGTTGGAGTCTGGAACTAGAGATATTGCCTTTGACTTGGGCAGTCTGGAACTTGAAAAAGACGTGCAATGAACTGGACCAAGCAGTGAACTGGTTAAATGCTGCCTCAGGTCCGTCACTTCACTAGACTTGCTGTTCACATGCCAGCAGCACCAGCATTGCGTGCAAGAACCAAGAAGTTGATACTAATTCTCGGAGACAATCTAGCAAGCACTCTGACTCATACACTAATAAGTTCAGAATGCAATAAAATAACTGACAATGAAGATGATTGAAGGAATTGCAGGCATGGGTGGGGGAGCAAAGCCGGTGGAACTGTGTGACTGTGTGTGTTTCTTAGTCTAGGAGGAAGACAAAAGAGACATTGATATTCCCCAGAGGAACCATTGTTAATTTGATTTCCAATATTGCCATGCTGATTCTTAATTTTTTTTCTTAAACATCTCATTAAAAAATCATTAGTATTCATGATTGCTTAGGCACTTAATAGATGGACATATAAGCAACCATGGAACTATTTCCCCCGAAATATGCTGTAAGATGAAATCCCTTGTGTTTCTAATCTTGCTAGGTCATTAAATTTTGCAGTTTGAAGCACATTAATATTCAGAATAAACATAACAGTGCCCCTGAAAAAAGATATTTTCACACTTAATTTGGACAACATTTTCAGTAATGCCAAGCAATGGAGTAATGCCAGAAAGTAAGTCTGAAGAGTATGTTGCAATGATATTTCATTAGAAATGTAAGCATTTCAAAATTTACCATAAGAACAAAAAGGATAAAGGAAAACGGTAATCCAACATTTTTTTTTTGGATGCTAAACTATGGTTAACAATTTTTTTTTTGGTTCTCTGAAAACATAATACTAGCTACTCACAAAAAAATGTTTGATCTTGAACTTCAAAAAAAATAAAATCCACTTTTTGCTTGCCTTTTTCAGAGTTCCTACATTATATATTTATAGATAATATGAAATTATTTGGCCAGATATGTTATTTTAGGAGAAAGTGCCCTTGCAATAGATATGTTGATTCCGTTATTTTGGTGCTCTAATTTTACCGTTCACGAAAGGGATTTTTCCATTGAGTAATCATCAAAAAAATCAAATTCAACAACACATTTTATAGCCACAGATTGTGACTGCAACACAAAGAAGAGGACCTGAGGTTAAGAATCAGAGATGTACAATTTACATTATTTCTTATCCTCACAACAGCCACTGCATTACTTGCCAATCTCATCCACCCAATCCATAATCCTCAAAAAAATCCTCCATTTCCTGTTTCATTTGCCCCCGTTCTTCATCAAGGACTTGCTTTACTTCATACTCTTCCTTTTTATCAACATTTCACTTCCCTCTTATTCTTTTCTCTCTCTCTTTTGCTCATCAGTACAATCATGACTACTGCAGTCACTGCTGCAGCTTCTCTTCCGTCATCCAAGCCTACTGCTTCTCTTCCCACCAAAACTTCTATCATTTCCCCAGAAAGGATCAACTTTAATAAGGTTTATGCGGGTTGAGAATTCCCTTTTCTTGGTGTTGTTATTGATTGATTCTTGTGTTGTCTAATGTGGGTTCGAATTTCGTATGCATGCAGGGTTCTCTGTACTATAGAAATGCGACTACAAGTGGGAAATTGATGACCATCAGAGCCCAGGTCACCACTGAGGCACCTGCAAAAATTGTCAAGGAATCCAAGAAAGATGATGAAGGTGTTGTAGTGAACAAATTCAAGCCAAAGGAGCCATATATTGGCAGATGCCTTCTTAACACTAAGATCACTGGTGATGATGCCCCAGGAGAAACCTGGCACATGGTCTTCACCACTGAAGGTATCAAACCTAAATAGCCCTACTTGCAACATATCTGCGTATTTTGATTGATTGGAATTGCATCATCTAAAATGTGGAAAAAAATTGGTTTATCTGAGTTTATTAGTGATTGGATTGATTATTAGGTGAAATCCCTTATAGAGAAGGTCAATCAATTGGGGTTATAGCAGATGGAGTTGACAAGAATGGGAAGCCTTACAAGCTGAGGTTGTACTCAATTGCTAGCAGTGCTCTTGGTGACTTCGGAGATTCCAAAACAGTATGCTTTTAGCCAGAAATGACTATGCTTGTCCCATTTATTCGAAAGTTTTGGATGCACATCTATCTCAGAACCTGCAAATTAGCTGATAATACCAGAGTATCCAGAAATGTTTTATTGTGGTTCCCACTTCATAGTACTAAGATTTTTCAATATAATCCTTTCTATAGGTCTCTCTGTGCGTCAAAAGGCTTGTGTACACTAATGAACAAGGAGAAATTGTTAAAGGAGTTTGCTCAAACTTCTTATGTAAGCATTCAGGACTCCCTTACTAATTTGTACAGAATTTAATCACATTATAATAAGATAGGCTTAAAGCTATAGTAAAAGAGAATTGGAACTGCTTTGAATTGTTGTCGTTTGTAGATTAAAACATGCTTTATGTCAGGTGATTTGAAACCTGGAGCCGAAGTGAAGATCACCGGACCTGTTGGGAAAGAAATGCTCATGCCAAAGGATCCAAATGCTACCGTTATAATGGTACAATTCACGTGATCAAATTTGCTGTTTTTTTCACAAGATAATGATATGAACAGAAGTCCCAAAATGCATTCTTAGATCCTTCCCGAATAGATGAGGATTGCCATATGTGACTGAAATTTGCTCTTGCAGCTTGCCACTGGAACAGGAATTGCTCCTTTCCGAGCATTCTTATGGAAAATGTTCTTTGAGAAGCATGAAAATTATAAGGTAACATAAATCACTACCATGAACATTTGTTAACTATGTTGTGATCCCTCGAGAGATTGCACAAATAAGGGAAAAAAGAGTTTCATTTGATTCATTGCACAGAAGCAAAACTAGGAATATCCAGAACTCCATGGGCGCCATCTACCTAAATAAAGGACATTGAATGTTACATAGTAAATGGAAAAGAGTATCTTTGATTTCTTGATTGTGTTTATTGTTCTTATGATATCTGTAAGAAATGTTCTGGAACTGAAAAACTTAATTTATATAATTCACCATGCATAGTTTGTTCCAAGTCCACTCACAAGCATCTCATCAGTTTATGAAGTTCAGTCCTATATGGGATTCTTGATGGGCAGGCTGGTTTGTTTAAGATTGAATAAACAAAACATTAAACTCTTCACCGAGGGACAAATTACCATTTGATTGCATTTTCCATATTACGTACGCAAATAGTGATGCAAATGAGTGGATTTGCTAATGCAGTTCAATGGTTTGGCATGGCTTTTCTTGGGTGTTCCAACAGGCAGCTCACTGCTTTACAAGGAGGTAGTGTAATAAATTTGGCGCTTTGAAACATTTCCTTAATCAAATTGAACTGGGATTAATACCCTTTCTATGTTCAACAAGTAGTTTAAAAAGTTTTTTGCATGTTCTTTGATCAATAGGAATTCGAGAAGATGAAGGAAAAGCGCCCGGACAATTTCAGATTAGACTTTGCTGTCAGCAGAGAACAAACCAACGAGAAAGGTGAGAAGATGTACATCCAAACAAGGATGGCTCAATATGCAGAAGAATTATGGGAATTACTCAAGAAAGACAACACTTTTGTATACATGTGTGGGCTCAAAGGCATGGAAAAGGGAATTGATGACATTATGGTGTCACTGGCAGCCAAAGATGGTAACATAAGACAACATTCACTTGTTTTCCTACAAACATATGTCGACATAGTATCACCATTTTCTGCCAACCTTGAATTTTATAGATGAAACAAACAGTTTGCCTATAAATCCTGGCTGCAGAACATGTGTGAACCATTATTGTTTTGGTTTTTCAGGGATTGATTGGGCGGAGTACAAAAGACAGTTGAAGAAGGCTGAGCAATGGAATGTGGAAGTCTACTAATTCTTGCTTTCTTGTACATATACTACTACTATAAATCATCATCATCATCATTATGTGATTTTCCCTGCCTTGATGTAGATAGGTAATTTAATCTTTTTTCCCTCTTTTGTATTTTCTTTTTTGTGATTTTCAATTTTCTTCTTGAACCATCATTTGTACTGTTGTATTGCCTCTCTGAAAATTATTTTTTCTAGAGAGCCGGATCGTGACATATACTAACATGAAAAAAAAAAAAAACCCTTGAATCCCTTTGTGGCATGATATTAGCAGACAATTTATGCTTGTTTAAGTTATTTTTTCTGATTCAATATTTTGAACAAAAAGGAATAAAGTATACAAATGGTAATTTACCATATCTTTGGTTATAATCGAAAACCAGTGTACAATTCAATTAGTAATAGAAACAAAGAGATCAGATTGTTGAGTTGTTCTTAATCTTGACTTTTTATTTATTTTTTCGGCATTGCTCATTCTGTTGGGAGTATCAATACTTTAGCTGGATATTCTTTTGATGTTGTGCCATTTTTTAGCCAAATACGACATTTATGGCAGCCTTTCATCTCGTACAACTTACAACATTTTTTTAAGTATAGGCTGCGTTATTATGTAATTTTTGAGAAAAGTAATAATATTTTTAGTGAATTTTTATAATGACTTTTCATAATAATTGATAGAACAAATATGGAAATGTATAACTTTAATGGTTGTGGAACGTTTTTTTGGAGATTCTATATACATTGTAGAATTGGCCACTTATAACAATAGCTCTAATGTCTCATGTTTATATTGATTTTCAATCACATTTCACAATCACTTTAAAATTTAAAAGAAGTTAATATACTTCTTTCTATTGCTCAAGTTCATAATTCATTATACAACTCAATTCACTAGTGGTGAAATATTTTTTTTTCTCTTTATATAACTCGATTTGATTTGATAATTAAGTTTATAACCCACAATTTTCTATATATTTTTCCAGTAGTAACTCTAACTCTAAGTACTATTACATATAACGTAAACTTAATAGCTCCTAGCAATAAAATTTCATTTCTTAAATATTGTAGCTTAACAAAATAAAGTATACATTAGGGAACTAATCATCTCAACATCATGATTTGAGACCATGTCGTTGTTTTTTTTTTTGGGAAGGTTAACTTGTGGCTAATTTGAAGAAAAAATTGTTAAGAAACCAAGTTATATACTATTTCATTAAACTTTGTTGAGAAAAAATTGAAAGAAAAAAAAAAACAGCATTATGATAGTTTCAATTATGGTTTGTGTTCCATACATCACCCTTTTGGGTCACATATAAATGAAAGAAAATAGGAAAAGCAAATAAAGGGAGGCACAGTTGATGTGTTCCCAAATTTTTGGCAAAAGGCAGTTAAGGACCCCATAATTCACTCACCAGACCCCTAACCCACTAAACAATAAAGCCACAAAATCAGACCCAAAAAAATCATCAAAGTAATTTCTTCATGAGTTTAATTTAATGGATCATTTCCCCCTCTTGTTTTTTTTTTTTTTCCCTAAAAAAAAATCATTATCCAAAAGAAAATGTGAAAAATAAGAAAAGCGAAAGGTACAACTCCGAAGCCCTAGTTCCCCAGTTCTCTCAATAATCCTATGTTTATTAGCAACTTCACTACGTCATTATTTAAGCGCCGAATGGGCTTTTAGGGTTCCTCTTCCTCCTCCTCCTCCTCCTCCTCTTCCTATCATTCGTCCCTTTATAAATTACCTTAAAGTTCACTCTTAATTTGGAGATATAGTTATTGGGTTTTGAATCAATGGCGGAGGAGACTACGAGGTCAAGGGGGGTGGTTTCAAAGTTTAACGATCAGAAGGGTTATGGCTTCATCAAGCCTGATGACGGCTCTGAAGATCTGTTCGTTCATCAATCTGAGATCAGATCTGAAGGTTACCGTACCCTGAGGGAGGGTCAGGTTGTGGAGTTTATGGTTGCCTTGGAAAATGATAAGACTAAGGCCGTTGATGTCACCGGACCTAATGGAGTCCCCGTTGATCGCGCTCGTGGTAGGGATGGGGGTGGTTTTGGTGGTAGGAGTAGCGGCCGCGGTGGTGGCGGTGGAGGGTATGGTTTTTCTGATGGAGGGTATGGGTACAATCGGAGAAATGGAAATGGGTTTCGTAGCGGCGGCGGCGGCGGCGGCGGGGGAGGGGAGTGTTATAACTGTGGGAGGACTGGGCACTTAGCTAGGGATTGTGATAGGGTGGCCTCCGGCGGTGGCGGCGGTGGTATGGGAGGTGGGGAGTGTTACAACTGTGGCAGAACTGGGCATTTGGCTAGGGATTGTGACAGGAATGCTGGAAGTGGTGGTGGTGGTGGTGCTGGCGGCGGTTGCTATACTTGTGGGGAATATGGTCATATGGCTAGGGATTGTTTGCGGGGCGGTGGCGGCCGTGGTGGGATTGGTAGTGCTGGATCATGCTTTAGTTGTGGTGGCCAGGGGCATATGGCAAGGGACTGTCCCCGTGGCGGTGGAGCAGGAAGTGGCGGCGGTGGCAGTTTCTCGAGGTTTAACACTGGTGGAAGCAAGTGTTACAACTGTGGAGAGTCGGGACACTTTGCGAGGGAGTGCACTAACAACGCATGAAAGTATGAAGAAAGATCATAGTAGTATATGATCTTCCCCTTTATGCATTGATTTCGTTCTTTAAATAGTTTCTAAGGCATGCTTTTATTGCTGCTGATGTTTTGGTGGAATATATACATAGCATGTTGATTCTGCGGCTAGATTTTGTTGTGGTTGATTTGGTTTGGCGATCCACTATTTTTTTGTGAAAGGCAACTTTTCCCGAATTGGTATACAAAGTATATAAGTGGTGGTTCGGTTCATGAGTTCTACTCTTTGTTTTAGTTATGTACCTTATGCCCAATTGGAATGGTTTTGATTAATATATTGTCTATCTAATTGTTTTTTTATCCAAATTGTCTATGTTGATATAATGATTGGTTTTATCTGAATGTAGACTACTTAATGATTTATGGGGCGGGAATAAATCCGATATATGTAGTAAATTATACAACCCTGTTGGGATTATTTCACTTGGTCAATTGGTTTGCGTTAATGTTTTGATGATTGCACTTTTGCATGTGGACTGCTGGCCTTGTGGATGGTGGGATGGCATTTTCATTTTGGTTTGTGTACTGGCCATTGGTTTGTACTGTAATTCATAACACATCTAAGTGTTCAAAGTCATTGACAGTCCCTTTCTGACTTTTGCACCAGAAACTATAGTCTTCAATTCCGTCCCATAATTCACAACACATCTAAGTGTTCAAAGTCATTCACAGTCCCTTTTTAGCTTTTGCCCCCTCGCCTTGCCTTCGCTCTTCTATCACCATTTGCCATCTCATTGTAATAGGTAGAACTCCAAATCAGGCATAGTTAGAACATACTGGATCATTTTTTGGTTGGTGCTGTGATGTGCTTAATTTTCTTCAGAAGAAGAGAAAAAGAGAACGCGACTAGGGAGTCTTATAAATTGATTTCTGTTGATGTTGCTTCCCTGTTTCTTTTGTTTCAACCTTTTGTTCACCATAGACGTAGATGGACCCTGGAGCCTCAAAGGAGGAATGTATTGCATTAGTAGCGATGAGATTGAGGAGGATTTACAGCTTCAACTCTAGGAAATACGGGAGGGGAAATAGCGCCATTGCTAGGATGGAGGAGATAAGGGATATGACCATAGTTTATAAGATTAGGATTTTACATAAAATTGATTTAGGGCATAGTTTATAAGATTAGGATTTTACATAAAATTGATTTAGGGTAGCAGAATCAAGGGATGGAATTGAAGAATGGTAAAATTTTTAAAAAAAATGAGAAAATATAATTTATAAATTATTTTTAAAAGAATTATTAATTAATATATGAATGAATATATAAAAAATTTATGTATAGTATATAATTAAATTATTATTATTATTATTATTGATTTTTATAATATTTTATAGAATTTTTTTAATATTTTAGTTAGTTGGTTTAATTAATTTATTTGTTATTAAAAGTTAATAAAAGTATAATTAAATTATTTATATAATAATAAATTTTAATTTTATTTAGATATAAAAAGAAAGTTTTTTTTTAGTAAATTTAATCCTATTTTATTTACATAATAAGGTAGAATTGTAATTAAAACAAAGGAGTCAAAAATCCTAAAGTGAGGGTTTAAACTTTAAACACGAGTTCTTTCCTACCCATTTAGCTAGCGTGCTGTGGTTTGGTTTGACAATTCAAGTAGACAATCCCAAACAACCAAAACAAGTCAGAGAGAGAATTCGTACCATCTGGTTGTTATGAACATTTAAAAATCACAAGTACTATAACAAATTTTATAAAAAGAAAAGTAAAATCACAAGAAATATTTTGTTATGTTGGGGGCAAATAATAAGAAAAAAAATTATTTTTATCTCTTGTGATTGAATTGGTATGCTAAATAAAACTACGAAAGCAGTTGGAATGGTTTTTACCATCATAAAAAATAATTAAACTAAAGAACATAATTTTAAACGTGTGATATTGAAATGTGTAATTTTTGTTTTTAAAGAAAGTCTCTTTGCTAATGCAAAGTTTTTTCATCTGTACCAGAGATCTTTTAGCCAAACGAATGTAAATCGAGGGATGTGCACAGGTTAACATAGACACAAGGGGCGAGGAACTATCACACTCACATTCACGTGGTGCAATTAACAGCGTGACTTTGTTGAATTGAAATATTTATTTGAAGTCCATTAGCGATGAGGATGAGGAAGTTATTAATAGCTTCTTAGCTGAAACTACTAAAATATTGATATTTTATTGGTGCTAAATTATGAATCTAATATTTTGGAGTACTTACAGTCACAGCAGCAAATTTCCCTTTCCTCGCGAGTCTCTAGCAAAGCCTCATTCATGCCTTCCCTTATTTTTCCAATAATTGCATTTTTGCACCCCCCTCTTCTATCTTAATAAAAAGGGTTAATTACCAAAAAAATCCGTAATTTATATTATTATATTATCGATCTTTGTTGTTTCAAAAAAAAAACACCCCCCCCCTTAACTAAAGTTATATTTTTAATAAATGAAAAAAAAAGAAAAAAAAAAAAAAAATAAATAAAACCAATCTTTCCAACTACCAAGTAAAAAAAAATAAAAAAAAAAAAAAAAAAAAAAAAATACAGAAACAAAAAAAAAAAAAACAAAAGCTTCATTCTCCTTCTTTCTTCTCTCTCAAATTCAACCAAAAAAACTCAATTCTTTTTTATACTTAAAAAAAAAAAAAAAATAAAAAAATCTTCAAACTAAAAATCTTCTCTATTTATTTTTTGTTTTTTTGTTTTGTTTGTTTTGAACTTGAAAGAAGATGAGTTTTGGAAAAGGAAGTTTTTAGTTTTATCTTCATCTTCATCAAAATAAAAAAAAACAAAAAGATCTCTAAAAAAAAAAAAAAAAAAAAAAAAAAAAAAAAAAAAAAAAAAAATTTTTGATTCATTTAGATTTGTTGTCATTGTGAGATTTGTTTTTTTTTTTTTTTTTTTTTTTTTTTTTTTTTTTTTTTTTTTTTTTTTTTCATGATTTTTTGTGTTTGGTAGGTTGTTTGTTGTTTTTTTTTTTTTTATTTTTTTTTTTTTTTTTTGTTTTATTTTTTTACATTTGCTGTGCTGTTGTGCTGTCTTTGTTAGTGTTTGTGTTGTTCTGATTGAAGATTGAAGATTTGATTGATTTACCTTTTTGACCCCCTAGTTGTGAAGTTGAAGAGGAAGAAGAAGGAAACCTTGAACCTGAACCTGTTCCTTTGAACTGTGTTGAACTGACTGTGAAAAACTGAACTGACTGAAGAATTTTGAATGATTGAAATTTTGAAGAAGAAAGTGAAACCTGATTTTGAAAAAAAATTTGAACCTGAAGTTGGAAGAAGAAAGGAAAAGAAAGATGAAGACTGAGGTTTGAGAAGAAAGAGTGAGAATTGAGGCTGAACTGAACCTTGAAAATTGAAGATTGTGAAGACCGAAGAAGAAGAAGACCGAAACCTGAGAAATTAAAGATGTCAAAATTGAGATTTCAAACCAAGAAAACTTCAGTGGATTGATTTGTTTTATGCATATTCTTTGATGATTTTTCTTTTTATGATTTTTTTGATTTTTTTTTTTTTTTTTTTTTT